>CM033736.1:43694130-44294130 GCA_019671005.1 Hibiscus mutabilis
CTACATTAACAAAGATTTTGGGGGGTATGGGCCAGGATTCCCAGCTTGGTGACTTAAAATTCGTCAAATTTGGGCTTTCATGAAGTGGGTTTTAATTCAGATTAAGCCCAAGAGTCTTATTGTCAGGCCCCCAAATAAAAAACAATAGATATTACAGCTTACCTTAGCTGGGTCGAGAATCGGAAGTTACTGGAAATGACCATTTCTACATCCACCATCAGGATTAAGAAAATAATTCCTTTGTTTGGTTCAAGTAGGGATGATCATTTTATCCGAATCCAATATATTTTAATCCGATTTTATAAGGCAAAGTATTTTTTAGGTAAATTACGCCATTAGTTACTGAATTATTACATTTTTTTCTTATTTTAGTCATCAAACTATTTTTTGACGAAACTGTCCCTACTCACTAACATTATTATTTTTTGATTATAAAATTTAATTTAGTGCATAAAATAAAAAAATAAAAATTTGCATACACGTTTGAAAAAAATATTATTTTATATCTCATTTTTTAATTTTTGGACCTGCCACTCACTCAAAAAAAAAAGCTGCAAAAAAAAAGGCTACATTACATATTATTTTATACCTGAATGAATTCAATGTGTTTGTGTTAAAGGCACACATGCGAAATTTAGTTATTAGCACTGGTTTTAACAAATCACTAGTAAAACATCTGTGTTTATAGTTTTGAATTGTTTTTTTATTGTTAGATAAAATTTAATTTCTTATTTATGTTTTAAATTTTAGACATTTAATGTTGGATATTTATTTTAATGTATTAAAATTTAATATTTTTAAGTGCAATGAATATATGACTTGTAAATTAAAATTAATCATATATTTTACCTAGTAAAATAATAAATTTGGTTTATTTTTTGAGACGAGAGAATTTTTCAAAATCTATGAGATTCATGTGAGAAAGGGTACGGGGACGGATTCTATTCAAGATATATAGGGGCAAGACGAAATAAACAAATATTACAATTCTTCATTTCTTTCAAACAAAAAGGACCACTCCTCTTTATTTGGAAGAAAAACCCTTCAAAGTGATTACTTCAAAATCTATTGAATATAATTGATTATAGTATTTTTCGTTGTCCTCTTGGTTTTCTAAAGTTTTTTCTTAAATTTAAGCCTATTTGCGTCGTACACCTAATTTTGATGGGTGAATCTTCCAGCGAGGATTTTCTGCATGCACAAGGCCTCGTACTTGAGATTTGCTTAAGCAATACAAGCTGCTTACCACTTGGACCAACCCCATTGGTGATTTTATTATCAGTAATTTTATATCACGTAAAATATTAAATATTACAAACAATTAGGAGTGATTATCGAGCGAGTCGATCGCGAGTTGAGTAGTGTTCGACTCGTGCAAATTAAAAAAATTTGTTGCTCTACTCAATTTGTTGCTCGTTAAGCTCGATAAAATTTTGCTCGACTCGTACTCGTTAAAAAATTTCGTTGCTCGACTCATTGCTCGTTAAGCTCGCAAAAATTTTTACCTTGCTTTTTTTTAAATATAAGTAAAATCTAGTTATACCATTAGAGCTTAATGTAAACATACAATTCAAGAAAAAAATGTGAGGACTGAGGAGATAAATAAATGAACCTGTCATGAATGAGTTAGAAATGAAGTCAATATTCGAGTGTGAGACTTTTTTTAGTTTCTCAACAATCTTCGATGAACAAAAAAGTTCGATATTTTAACTTTCAATCGTATTTTTATATGAGAACTGAAAGATTTTTCCTCTTTCTGCTTTTATACATAAATTAACAATAAAAGGAAAATAAAAGACTAATTATTGCATTTTAATTTATTATTAATACAAATTAACTTATTGAATTCTCGGGAAATACAAAACGCTTTGAAAAATTTAAAATCAAATATTTTATTGGTAAATTACCTAACAAGTCACTAAATTTTTGTAAAGTTTTCTACTAGCATTTAAACTTCTTGGAACATAATTTTTTTAAGGTAGCCACTAAAAAATCATAAAAATGTTTATAAAAAAATAATGAGCTGCTCGCGAACTTAACAAGTCGAATTGGGTCTTGCTCGACTCGCTTAAATTTCAAGTTGAACTCAAATTTGAGTCGAGTCAACTCAAGTCGAACGTTGATCGAGTCGAGCTCGAACTGTTTGCGAGTTGCTCAACTCAATAAGCACCCTTAGAAACAATATTTTAAGGGTACGTAATTATTGTTGGAGTATGCCCAAAGACCAATCATAAGATGATTGTAAAAGACATATTTATTTTATCTTGTTTATTAATATAAAGTCATTATTATTATTTCAGTCATTATTCTGTGCATAAATAAATAAATCGAATTATAATGAAGTCCTTAGAGTAATATGGTTATTCTTGAATGTCCTTAGTCGAGTATTGTTGTGGGCATAGACAACAATAATATATTAAGACTAATATGTAGTTGATCGATGACAGAGTGTTGTCATAGACATGAAGATGTCAAAATCAATACATAAGTATATGTTAGAGAACGACATACTAGACTGACCCGCTATGAGCATTTTTCTTGGATTATTACGTGACAGTCACAACATTGCTTATAATGATAACTACATGTATGATCCTCAAACTTGAGATCATCATTGTTTCAACATTGTGAGTGACATATTTTGATACAATCAAACGTGTGTCGTAACTGACTACACTATAAAGACTGATATTGAATATGTCATAATCTATGTAGCCGGATATGGTTGATCAAGATAGGATTTGTCCCACCTACATAATAGGAGTAATATCATAGGACACTTGATTGAGTGAGACTAGAAATGCATGGCCATGCTCGAATAAATTGATATGAGATAGCATAGTTATTCGTTTATAATAGTCTGCTCAAGATATCAAGAAATATTAGATGCACTATACAAGTGTGGCTATTCTAGTACTTGTGTCCAATCTAGATATAAAGAACAAAAGGATGTAATACATAAAAAGAGTTAATCACGAAGAGGTTATATCGAACCACGACTTCCTATAACTTAGGTAGCAATGATGTATTGCTAGATGCCACTCATTGCTTGTAATATTAGAATTGTTCTAGATATTACTGCTAACGTTACATGAACCTACAAGGGTCACACCCTATGATTGAAACGAACAAATATCAACTAGATAGCATGTGTGCAAACTTGTTGTACATGAAATTAGTTAAAACTAAAACTATTATAATTATTATAATTATATTGATAATTTTGGTTATATATTTTAATACTAGATAGTTATTGTAATTATCAAATACTATTAAAATAGATATATCCCTAAAGAAACCTAATTAAAGTAGAATTAGATTCTACATATTTAATTATATTCGGTTAAATATATTGTATATTTAATGAATCCGAATTTAATTAGGATTAGGGTTTTGAATGCTATATAAAGGCATAAGGTCTAGCAGCCAAGGATATGCCTATTGCTAAAAACCTCTCTAAGAGTTGGAGAAGTAAAATATTGTTCTTTCATTCAGCTGGACTGCATAGAGGTCGGAATGCTGCTGTGATGACTAGGAATCGACATCGAGCTAGAAGAATCGAATTCTCTTATGTCCATGTTGTTATTAGATTTAATTGAGGTAACGTTTCATCCTTTTTCACCTCGGATTCGTTCCTCGTACATGGATCACTGGAGGAATTCACCGAATAATTTTTCTACTACGCCATGGAGTGTACTGGCATTTCCCTATAATTATACCATGAACTAGCGGTGGAAAAAAAAGTTTCCACAAATTCCTTAGTTTTATAGTTTATGGATTCAATTTAGGATTAAAAGTTTATGGGTTTAGGATTAAGGGTTGTGGTTAGAATTTACTATGTAGGGTTAGAATTTAGGGTTTATAGGTTAAAACATAAACCCCTAACAATATTACACTAACCTCTAAACCCTAAATTCTATCTATAAACCTTAAATTTAAATCATAACCCTAAATTCTAAACCTCCAAGCCAAAACCCCTAAATCCTAAAACTAAGACACTTATAGAATCTTTTTGTTTTCATCGCCAGTGCATTGGAATATTTTCCTATACTTTAATATATTAAGTTGTCTATATTTAAAATTTTATTGGTCTAAATACCTTTACTCACAAATCACGTCAGTATAGGAAAAAAATTCTTTGTCTCCTTTTGATGCTCCTATGTATGTTTAAAAACTAAAAAACTAAACACTAAGGGTGTGTTTGGTTCAAGGAATGTAGGATTATCTCTAAGAATAAGATTCCCGGAATGTAAGATTACTTGACACATTATTCGAAATATTGCATTACCTTGTTTGGTTTATTTTGCAAGAGTATGAGATTATAATGTTTGGTTGGGAAATATATGATTATTTGAAAGCAAATTTTACCAAATTGTCCTTGTAATGTATTTTATTTTTAACAATGTAAAATTTTTATATTAAATTAAAAGTATTTCCGTGAAAATTTATAGAACTATTTTTTACACTATCTAAGTTTTACAAAAACTTTTAGAATATAATATTAATGTAATTAATATATTAAACAATATTTAAAAATTAGATAGATATTTTTTATTTATTTTTATCATATATAGTATATAATAACTTTAAATTGATGTTTTAGTGATTAAAATTAATTATTTAAATTATTAAAAATATTTTTAGAGTGGACAACATTTAATAAGCTTGAAAACCAAACTCTCGTATAAAAAAACTCCTACTTGAATCAATTTTATATTATTTAAATCAAATATTTCCAATCAAAATATATTAACTATTAAAATATTATTTAAATCAATTTTACGATATGATATAGATATGCAGATAATATATTTTAAAAATAATATTAGAGACACCATAAATATAATATTAATAAAAATATATTAAATATTAAAATATTTTTTAATTATGCATACATCATTTAAATATTAAACTAATATAAAATAAAATATTTAATAAAGTTACATTCAAGTAATTAGCTATCTGGTCTAGTTATATCCAACAAGGTTACAACATAAAGAAAACTCATAATTTCAAGAGTATTTAAGTCTAAAGTTGTGAGAATTGACAAATACTTAAAAAATGGATGAGAATGACATTCCCACCATTTTGTAAAAAAAATGCTACTTTTGGGAGTAATCTTTTCCTCCCTAGTGGGAATTAGGTTTCGGAAAAGATTATTACCCCAATAATGATCTTTTATGCGAACCAAACGCCTAAACTCTATATCCTAAACCATAAATTCTACACCTTAATACTAAACTCTAACTATAAATTTTAAACTTTAACTTTAAACTTATTTTTTTTAATATTAAAACATATATATCGACAAAAAAAGATATCGATTATTTCTATTCGTCAGTATAGAGTTAAATTTTGGCAAAAGACAGCAAAGCCACTGTTTTCTAGGTTAATGGTGTAGGTAAATGTTATGATGTCATTTTCGGAAGCCATGCACAATACGTCACGAACCATGCAAATGAAACTTTGGTTGTGCATGATTGGGTGGTCCATTTGTTACAATGAAGGAAACACCTCCACATTATCTCCTCAAGTAGCATCTTTCCCTTCAATTTCCTCACTAGGCTCCATTGTCAGCCTGCTTTTCATTATTCGGATGACAGAATCAGTAGATTATCGGTATATGTCCGATTGTCACTGTGTCAAAATTTGAACTCGAAACGAACCATTCAAATTCAAAGGATTAAATCAAGGAAAAAAGACAAAGCAAAAATGTCCGAAAGAACAGAAGATATTGTAAAAAAATTACAATCAAGGACGACACAGAATTTTATGTTAGGATGGCGAACCTATAAAATTTTAGAGGGGACGAACTTATAAAATTTTAGGAGGACGAAATTAGATTTTCAATAGAAAATGCATAGAAAATTTCTAATAAATTTTTAAATCATATATGAATTTTAAATTTTTATGGGACGACCGCCACTTCTAGGTCTATCCCTAATTACAGAGACAATTTGAAAAGTTTGTCACATATACATATATTACACTTTGTGGGAGTTTTTGGCGACAGAAATCTTTATATACAGTTACTCTCTCCTATATAAAGACTCATAAATCGTGATCATTAAAATTACTGGGTTTTTCTTCAGCAGAAATGTTGGACCAGTACTCATGAAATTCCTTAGTATTCAAAAAGAGAAAAGAGGGAAAATTAGGTGGCACAAAGTTTTCCTATATTTCAACGAACACCAATCTTCAAGTTCATTTTCTATTAGAAGATATGATGAAGTTAGGCTATACAATCTTTGACAGTTGAAAATTTTCTCATTCATAAGTTTGAAACCAAGAGAAACCAATGAAAAAATGGCGGCTTAATAAATCTCCATTGCTTTGCAAGAAAGTGTGCACAAAATTCAACGTGTTTAGCCACAGGTTTAAGCTAAGTCTTAAAAGTAAAATTTCTTTGTACGTCACTTTTTTAGCATGCAGGGAGAAAACCCATTATTTACCTTTACATAAAGCTTTTGGTTTCTAAGATTTGGAGTGGATTGACGAGAGTCTAAAATACAACCGGTTAATATAAGGTTAAAAAACGGCTTAAATCAGTTATAATTGAAATACTTATTAAGTGCGTAATATTTTTGGTTTTAATATTACGTTTTCTATAACCAATTATGTAAATTGCATAACTATTTTGGTTAAAACTTAAAAAGTTACCGTCAAGAAACTATGTAACATTGTCGGTTGTAACTGGAATTATTATCAATTATGTAACTTTTTAGAGTAGACATAGTAACATTTTAAGTTAAAATTCGCCGTAATGTAACATTTTCGGTTGTAACCGACATTATTACCAACTGTGTAACTTTTTAGAGTAGATGGAGTAACATTTTAGTTAAAACCGCAGCAAATTAGCGTTATATTTCCCCGATGTCCAGCAGAACTACCGGCGGTTTGATGGTTCAGTAACAAGGTGAATTTAGTGCCCTAGAATTTGCAGATTAAAAAACAGTGAGTGAGTGAGTGAGTGAAGACATTGATATTTTAAGTTGTTGTTATCTAAGAAGATACTGTTTTTAGGTACTGAATGAGCTCAGATGACCAACCTAATCTAGGGACATGCACATGGTGCACATGTGTGCCAGCAGAATACTGTGGTGTTAGGTCCCCTGGCTAGCTAACTATGGCTAGCTTGGTGGTTTGGTATCTTTTGTGGTGTGTTTAGGATTGCCACATATCATCTTATTACTCCATCTTGATCTCAGGAGAAGGAGATCTATAATGGGGTTTTAGTAGGAAGATGGAGAATATATACTAGTTTAGGAAGTACAGCAATGGTTATTCTAATTAGTAACAATTCTTTTGCTTATTGGTTTAAGTAGGGTCTTTGTGGGAAGTTAGGAAAGAAAAATAATGAGAACTGGGAATGTTGGGTTTTTGTTAAAAAAAGAATTGACTTTCGTTTTTAGCGTGAATAGCAATAAATATTGTTGATGACAAGGATGAGAAGGTGTTGCTTTGACAGATTCAATTTTTTTATGGATAAAGAGAAAATAGAGGTTTTCTAAAGATGGTTTAGTTGGACGAGCTTGGGATCTCCCATTGTGGTTTTATTAGTGTCTTTCAGACGAGGTGTCAGGTTTAGGAATTGATAAGTATTGATGACCTCATAATATAATCTTAACTAGGTAGAGTTAATTGGCGAGTCAAATGAATTTGATAGCCATCATGTCGATAGTATTGTAGTCAATGCACTACAAAAATTCTAGAGGCTCCATCAAGATGTAGATGGAGGAGTTTGGTGCGGAAGAATGTCACGAGAGGAATAATTGCGGAGGATTCAAAAGCGGATGTATAACAAATATTAAAATCAAAATCTATGAAGAAAGAAGGAGCTGTCTACAAGAGTTACGAATTTTTGTACAATCCGATAGCAAAGTTATTAGAAAGGGTTATATATTTATCTTTTCAAAATCTTGGCTTTATTTAAATAAGATATTAGAGTTTAAAGACATTCATATTATCTATCTTGTATAGGTTCGAGTCACGACATTTACATTTGAGATGTAATTACCTCTCTACTTAGTAAACTAAACAACTTTAATACTATGATAAGCATACCAATAATTCTGTTTTTATTCTCAGCATTAATTGATATACAAAGGTGCATGGCTATATGGTCGGTGGGGAACTAAACTAGTTCTTAAGAAAAAGAAAAGAGGTACATATTATATATAAAACATGAGTTGGAAAATAATAATGGAGGTGAAAAAGTGTAGTTTGAATTTGATCTGTTAGATGCACAGATTCTTGTGTATGTTTCCTCAATGTTCCACCAAAAGCTTTTCATTTTCTTTTCTACTTTTCAAACCCCAAATCTTTGTGAAATCCATCCCCTTCTCCACACTTGTTGCGCAGCGTTTGGCCTGCATGTGCAAAATGGTCAGTTTCCCCGACCAACTCCTTAGCCTTGATCGACTGTCGTTCCCAATCTGTCCTAAAAACCACTGCCAAAATGGAGATTACACATGCAATCTGAGCAGCTAGCAGCCCATAACAAATCCCCACGAACCCTAGTCCGCAAACGAAGGCTAGGACTATCGCCAAAGGTGCACCCACCATGTAAAACGAGTAAAAGTTTATGGTTGCCCCAATCCCGGGCCTAGCACTCCCTCTTAGAATCCCACAACTTGTGGTTTGTGGACAATTTGCTAGCTCACACAGTCCAATTATGGGCAGTACAATCATGGTTAGCTCTAGAACCTCATTATCCTCGGTGAAAACTCTTCCCCATGCATCTCGGCCTATAATGGTCCCTATTAATCCCAAAAACGAGGTCAATATGGCTAGCCCTATGGCTACCACCGCTGCTAACCGCGCCCTGCTTGGCCTCCCCGCTCCGAGCTCGTTCCCGACTCGGGTGGAGGCCGAAGCACTGAGTGCCGTCGGTAACGTGTACATTAGAGACGTAGTTTGTATCACTATTGCCGAAGTTGCCAAAGCAACTTGAGGCTCGGATAAGTATCCTGCAAGAATCGTCATGAATTCATACCACCACCACTCTAAGCAAACAGCAATGCAGCTCGGTATCGCCAATCGAAGAAGAACTCCCCATTCTTTCCCAATTAGATCCATCGAGGAAGTCGAAGAAGGTGACGGTGGTGGCGCCGGGGACAACGGCATCCAGTTCGAGTCCTCCTCGGGGACATGATGAGTAGATCGAGTGTACAACATGTGACAAAGAAGGAAGAAAAGGGTGTTGAAATTGGTGATGAAAGTGGAAATTGCTATCCCGGGGATGCCTAAACGTAAAGTAAAGGATAAAAGGACTGTGATAGGGGGTTGTAAAAGGGTTGAAACTAAAGCCGACCACAGTAAAGGCCAAGTTGTTCCTTTACTACGCAAGTAAATACGTAGAGGATGAAGAAGGCTGTTGGCTAGAAGATCCGGGATCGCGAACCGGCAATAAAGGCTAGCGACTTTCGAAATATCAGCGTCTTGATCGATGCTTAGCATGAGAGGTTCAAGGTTAAACCATATCAAACCAATAGGCACAGAAGCAAGCAACAACATTATAATTGTTCTTTGCAAAGTGAGAGTCGCCACCGATAAGTTCCTCGAGCCGAATGCCTGACTGCAAAGGGATTCCATGCCGGTTGCAAGGCCAGACAAGACCGAGTAGCCACTGATGTTTGTGAAACCGATAGCCAACGCCCCACCAGCAAGCTCAAGGCTGCCTAATCTTCCCATGCAGACAACTAAAACCATGTTCCTCAGGTAACTCACCAAGCTCATAGCTGCTATAGGGAACCCTATATCAGCTATTCTCTTTAGCTCCTCAGTCACCTAAATATACACAGTAAAACAAATAAACAAAAAACTCCGAAAAACAAAAACTCTATAAGAGTGTAAAAAACTGTATACCTCTGCCATTGTTGGATGCTTTTGGTGAGATCTAAGTGCTTCAGGTTGGACCATATCTTTATTTCTCGGTTAACAATGGATCACTCTAATTTGCTCTGCAGGGAGAAATATATGGGGAGAGATGTTTTTATAAGCCAAGAAATTGTGGGGTATATGTTGTCGAGTATTTCATTTGTAGTCGTGCCTTAAAAGGCAATTCCATACTGTAGTCATATATATCTGTATAAGTATAACGTATGGTAGTGATGTAAAACATTTGCAATGGAAAATTCTTATTTTAACCGTGCAATATTAGAAGCATGTTACTGTTACAATCAAAGTTGTCATTTTCCCTAGAAAAATGGAATCAAATCAACAATCCATCCGAGAAAATCATGCAAGAATGTTTAAGTTCTCCCATATGTATGTATCTATCTATTTCCACGTGCGAGAATTTCAGATTGGTGGCTGTCATTCTTATCGCTATATGTTCAACTACTATACACCAATGCTGTTGGAATTGGATATTATATATTTCCATCTTCGGAGTTAAATAGCACCTATAACCAAAGGTTGTTATTTTGTCGATATTCATCTAAAATATTGAAGTACCAATATAAAATTGAAATAAGGTAAAATTCTCTGCTTTCTGTGGCACGTTTGTCTCTCTGCTCTCTGTGGCACGTTTGTCCTTTTTCCACTCTTCCTTTTTCACTCTTGTATTGTGCAAGTCTTATCATGGCGGATGTTGAAGATGATTTAGCGAATCTCTCATTAATAGGTGGAGAAGATGATGTCCTCCCAGTGGATCCGGATGGGGAATTCTCTGATCCCCAGAATGAGTTTTGTTTTGTTGGTACCTTTCTCACATCCAGTCTTATTAATTTTTCCTCCATGAAAACCACTCTGACGAATGTTTGGAGCCCGTATGAAGGTATTACAATTTCAGATCTGAGAGATGGCCGATATCTATTCCGTTTGTCTCATCCACTGGATGCTGATAGAATTGAAAGTGGCAGGCCTTGGAACTTTAATTTCCACCTTTTGGTGCTTCATCGGCTACAGGATGGCGAGGATCCTGCTCCGGTTTCTCTGCATTTGATTGATTTCTGGGTTCTGATTCATGCAGTACCCCATGGCTTTATTTCTGAGAAGATTGCCAGATCTCTGGGGAATTTTATAGGGGCGTTTTCCGAGTATGACTAGTTAGCCATTTCGTTGGGTTACAAGCGGATAATGCATGTTAGAGTTTGCCTGGATATAAACCAGCCAATGAAACGTAGAAAGAAGATTCTACTCTCTACTAGTAAGGAACATTATGTGCGATTTGAGTATGAGAAGCTGACGTTATTTTGTTTTCTCTGTGGCAATTTAGGGCACGGTGAGAATTTTTGCCCTCTGCGTTTTACAATGGATAGTTCAGTCCTTACTCGTGAATGGGGTGTTTCACTCCGGGCATCATCACGCAGGGCTTCCAGTTTCGGTAGTAGATGGTTGAAGGACGCGGAGCCAGTTGGAAGTCAACCAAATTTGCATATGGAAACAAAGAAAATTTTCAACAGCGAATAATTCAAAATCCCCCAAATCATGCGACTAATACTTCTTATGGAAAGTCAATTGATCCTAAGCAGGGCAAGGAATCTTGGGCAAGTTGGGATTCCCTTGTGGCCAAATCTGCTTTGGGCCCAAGTGGATCAGGAGCATACAATAGTATGGACACTCTTATGGTTACTGATGAGGAGGACAGTCCCATTGAACAGGGAGAAGGATTGAAACGACCACGTAATCAAACTCTTTCATCTAGAGTTTCCCCTACTGAGGATTCAAATGGTGCAGTTAATTTTTCATCGATCGACCTGCAGGATCAGGTCCGCCAAACATCATGAAACTCTTGAGCTGGAATGTCTGGGGTTTGAGGGAATCTTGGGCAGTTGGTCGTCTCCGTCAGAAGTTGCGAGACGAAAATCCGGTTGTTTTTTTATTGAAACGAAATTATAGAGTTAAAAAATGGCTCAGGTTCGTACATGGTATGGATTTCCAAATGGAATCGATGTGAGTTCCAATTGAAGTAGTGCAACGACCCGGATTTTCGAGTCAACGATGAGCGTTGACCTGGGTCTTGGACCGAGATATTGGGTCGAATGTTCAAACCTTGTTGGGTCGAGATGTTGAGCTTTATGAGAGTCTAGTGGGCCTCCATGTGTTGTTGGGCTTAAGTGTTGGGTCTTAGGTTGTTGGGATGAATAAGATGTGAGGGCGTTTAGGTAATTCCCCTCAAATGAGGGTAAAGGCCGATGCCCCGTTAAGGGGGCTGCCATTTTGTAAGGAGGGTGAAGTCACCCTTGTCCTCTCTCTCTTTATCTTCTTCTTCAAATTTCCATCCCCAAACCCGAAGATTAAAGATGAAAACTTGTTGTCATTGAGTGGAAATCCCGAATTGAGCATCAAGGGAAGTTTAATGAGCATTCAAAGATCTATCTCCTAAGATAAATATCCCTAAAATTGGTGGAGGTTGGAGTTAAAGCTTGGAGCAAAGAAGAGAGGTGGCAAAAGCTTGAGGAGAGCTTCATTCTGAGATTTGCTTACTTAAGGTTCGTACATTTCTAAATCCTTCATTTCATAAGGATCCTAAAATGATTGCTTTGTGTGGTTTATGGTGTTGGTGTAACCCCCTCGACCCGGCCTAGACGCCCGGCCGAACCGAGAGTGCTACCTGAGGTTTGCCGAAGCAAACCGGAGAAAGGTTACGAAAAGTCGGTCCATTTTTTTCTTTTATCTTCTCTAACTACAAATTAATGTTCCTACATGTTCATACTCGCAACGGGTAAGTTCATAAATGAAACGAGTAACAAAAGACAATCAATTGCATCATATTGACTAAAACGTAAATACTTTAAATACAAAAGCAAAATTGAATATAAGGTTATCAATCCTCAATTAGTCCATTTACATGCCAACATGATAAATTCCAAGTCAATTTAATCATCCCAATTCATACAATTGTATTCCCAAAGCTCGGGGACCAAAATGAAAGAACCAGAAACTTCCAAGATTCCAAAATAACCAACTTAACGGTACCCGTATCGGTACGCATACTCGTGTTTCGATACGCCCTTACGTTCTCAAAAACTCAGAATCCAGTAGCTAAACCTCGTACCGAAATGCTTGTTCACGTACTAGTACGCCTGGCAAAAATGTCTAACTGTATCGAAACACTTGCTCGAGTACCAAAACGTTAAGCCTGAAAAGGCAGGCCCGTATCGAAGCACCCTCCTGCGTATCGAAACGCTATACCTAAAATGGCCTAGCTGTACCGGTACGGGGACACCTGTTTCGATACGTCTGGAACTGTAATGACATTTTTAGCTGGATTTTCACACAAAACTAGATGCATTTAGGTCATAACAACTTGCAAACATACATATAAGCATCCAACATCACATTTAACAACACTTGTTTCACGGTTTAACTACAACACAAGATTATGCCACCGAAAGATTGATCTAGAGGCATGCTCCCTATAACTCACCACCAAACATACCAAGATGCCTAACTAAGCAAATATCAGCAAGAACAACATACCAACAACACATCAATACCATACTCAATAGGATTAGCTCATCAAAACATGTCATCCAAGCAAAAACCATCTAGATGCATACCTAGGAACCATATAACATCAACCATAGGTAACGGTACATGATAAGCGAAACATCAACAATCAAACTCCAAAATCACAACATTACACATGCTCAAAACCAGGGAGAACTGAATTACAAATCCCAAAAATCCATGGCAAACATATTGCCTTATTAACCGGAAACTAAAACCGAGTTCATACTCAAATAGTCTTGTTTTTGGATTATTACGACTTTGCCCTTGTTGCCCAAGCCTTAATGCTCTGCATTATTAGGAAAAGGAGAGCGTAAGCACACTTGCTTAGTGAGGATGCTCTTAAAATAATGATGCATTAAAACCTTTGAAAACCAACACTTGTTTTCACACCATGCTTACGACCCAAGCGAGTTTCAAATCAAAACATGCATATCAACCATATGCAAAACAATATATATATTCCACATGCTTAATCCCAAAGCATCAAATACAAAACCATGCTTAAATCCCAAAGCATTAAATACAAAACTATGATTAAATCTCAAAGCATTTAATATAAAACCATGCCTAAATCCCAAAGCATAAATAAATAGGTTCAACAAAAGAACTTTCATATATTGGCAACTATAGTGACCCCGGATAGTCGACCATTATCCTTGATTAGTCGACCCCTAATCTTTAGCTAACTGGCCGTTAACTTTACACATCGGATACACAGATCTCCCTTAATGACCGACCATCATTAAGACTACCCCATGCCGACCGTATGATTTAACAACCTTGCCGACCACAAGTTTTACATCATCAAATCTACACAATGCCGACCGCGTGATTTAACAACCTTGCCGACCGTAAGTTTTACATCAACAAGGGAAACCGACCGTTCAACCCAAGTGATAACAACATAGTCTGAGTAGCCGACCACTATACCTCAAGGACCCTTAACCACGATCGATTTTTAATCATATTATAGTGCACGTTATCCTATGGCATGCCAACTATATCCGAATGTTTCATCACCTTGTCACATAGCCAATATATCATTTACAAAACCATTTACTCACTGTTTTACAATGCATTACACAAAATCCCCACATATGCAAATCACATTGCCATAGCAATATAACATTCCCGACCGGAATAATAACCGATGCTCACTAGCATTAATTATACCTTTAAGCCACTGCATATGTACTTTAAAATCATGCATTAATAGTAAGTAAAGCAAACCATGTTTACGACTAAAACATAAATCACACATGCTCATATCTGAACTGATATTAAAGAGCAAAAGAGGGGAACTTACTTCTGAGCTTAGGTAAGTATTTCAAACTTATCCTAAACTCCCAAAACCACTTTCAAACACTTTTAAAACCGTTTCTACTCACCGATTTCACTTTGCCTTGCTTGCTACCGCTAAACAAGATATCGGCAAGTCTAGAACCACCTCAAGATGCTATGCCTTGATTATCCCCTGTTTCGGCCACACAAAACCAGAGGAAACATGCATTAAAATGCATCCAATACTCTGTTTCAACCCAAAATCCCGTAGCTCTCAAGATGCCCACTCAAAACTCATTCAAAACTTACGAAACCATCATCAAACACTACCCAGTCTTAACCCAGCCATATAATTACGATCTTAAACATCAAGTTTCATCAAATAATATCTAAAAACTCAGTCCCAACATCCTTTTACTTCCAACAATGATTAAACACCTTAAACAACCCAAAAACCCTTAACTATCAACCTAAACAATTAGAGATTCAGCCAATTTCGGGATTCCATTATTAAAAACAACTTATCCATATTATAATACATCCAAAATAAGATCGAAATCAATCCACAACACTGGAAAAATAGATTCAAATAAAAAATCACAAGATCCTTCAATTAAACCTCAATTAAGCTAAAATCCAAAATTAATTAATCAAAACCTATTAGAAAACATATGTAAAGAGCCAAGAACTTGGGGATTTCAGTAAAGAACCTTTCATTAGAGGAGAAGAACAAAGCTTACCTCTAATGAATGAGTTTCCCCTCAATTGGATGGTTTTTCCTCTTGAAAAATAAAGAAATTTAATAAGATTTTTGGAAAACAAATTGAAAATCATTTAGCAAATCAATGAGTTAAGAAATTAAGATCATTACCTTAAATCTCTGATGGAAAAAGAGTGTTTGGCTGAGAGTGTTTTGAGAGAAAATGTGAGAGAAGAAAAGTTACGTCAAAATGTGTTTTAGAAAGACAACTACCTTTTAACAAAATTCCATTTAATTCTTTCAATTAAAACCTTTTTAAAATAATCCTAATTAAGGGAATACTCATATTAGACCAATTGGTAAAATAGCTCCTTGAAGATTCTAATTTTTAACTCTTTACAAAACAGCCACCTTTTAAAATAGTTTTCAAAATTTTCATTTTGGTCACTAGCCAAAATGTCACCCTTCCAAGGCTCATTTTCCAAAATTTCTTTCACTAATATTTTTAATATAATAAAATATGATTTTTTTAAAATTTTCCCATATTTTTATCTTTCAGAAAAATATCTGCTCCTAAATTCGACTTGAATCTCTAACCCAGTCCACTGGACCATTTAACCAGCCCTAAAATCGCTAGGCCGAAAACAGGGCGTTACAACTCTCCTCTTTTAAGAAATTTCGCGCTCAAAATTTACCTAGAGGAAAAAGATGCAAAAATTGCTTCAACATATCCGCATTGCTTTCCCAAGTGGCTTTCTCGACACCTCGATGTCACCACAAGACTTTAACCAGTTCTATTGTCTTACCCCGTAGAACCTTGCTGCTGGAATCAAGGATTTCCACTGGCTCCTCATCAAAGGATAAATCTGATCTCAACTCAATGTGCTCCACCGGCATAACATGCGAAAGATCTGACCGATACCTCCGTAACATGGATACATGGAACACATCATGTGTTTTCTCAAGCTCGGGAGGCAACTTCAATCGATAAGCCACAAGACCAACTCGCTCCACAATCTTATGTGGTCCAATAAACCTCGGACTAAGCTTACCCTTACGTCCGAACTCCATCACCTTTTTCCACGGTGACACCTTCAAGAACACACGATCGTCCATCGCATATTCAATTTCCCTACTCTTTAAATCCACGTAAGATTTCTTTCGATCCGCAACCGTTTTCAAGCGTTCACACACAAGCTTAACTTTCTCATCCGTGTCTTTCAACATATGAGGCAAGGAAACATGTTTTCCCCTACCTCAGCCCAACACAAGGGCGTACGACACCTCCGGCCATACAATACTCAAATGATACCATCTGTATACTCGCTTGATAGCTGTTATTATAAGCAAATTCCACCAACAAAAAATGCTTCTCCAGGTTCCTTGAAACTCAATAATACAATACCTTAGCATATCCTCCAAAACCTGGATAACACGCTCATACTGCCCATCCGTCTGAGGATAATACGCGGTACTGAAACTCAACCTCGAACCCAAAGCCTGATATAAACATTTCCAAAACCTTGATGTGAACCTCAGATCTCTATCCGAAACGATTTACTTTGGTACCCCGTGCAAACGCACAATCTCAGAGATAAAAAAATATTCTAGCTTGTCCAAGGTGTACGTCGTATGCACTGGCAGAAAATGTGCACCCTTTGTAAACCGATCGTCAACCACCCAAATGGGATCTTTTTTAGCCGATGTCAAAGGTAACCCTGACACAAAATCAATGATGATTCTCTCCCATTTCCACTCCGGAATTCTCAACGGTTGCAACAACCCAGATGGAAACTGATGTTCAGTTTAACCTGCTGACACACCATACACTTGGACACAAACTCCGCCACATCTTTCTTCAAACCAACCCAATAGTATATTTCCTCCAAATCACGGTACCTTTTGGTACTACTAGGATGCATAGTAAAAGGACTAGAATGTGCTTTCGCCAAAATAGTATGTCTGAGCTTCGAGACTTTCGGCACCACTATTCGACCCTTGAAGCACAAAACTTCATCATCATCAAAATGAAAATCTGTCGGATTACCATATGCTATGTCCTTAACATGAGGAACCAAAGAATCATCATATGGTTGATTAGCCTTAAACAACTGTGACAACGTAGGCGTAACTTGCAATTCAACCAACAACCCACCTTTCCTCGTCACACTCAACCTTACAAACATAGCCCTATGCTCAACCACCACCCTACGACCTAACGCATCTGCCACAAGATTGGCTTTTCCAGGATGGTACTCAATTGTCAAGTCGTAATCCTTAAGCAACTCCAGCCACCTTCGTTGCCTAAGGTTCAAATCCTTTTGAGACATCAAATACTTCAAACTCCTATGATCCGTAAAGACCACACACTTCTCTCCATACAGATAATGTCACCAAATCTTCAAGGCAAGCACCACCGCCGCAAGCTCCAAATCATGAGTTGGATAATTGTGCTCATGAACCTTCAATTACCTTGACGCATAGGCCACAACCTTTCCATCATGTATCAGCACACAACCCAAACCACATGGGATGCATCACCATAAACTTTTTCCCAAATTCCGATTGAATCAACACAGGAACATGTGTCAAAACCTCCTTCAACTTCTCAAAACCCTTTTGTTGCTTCTCTATCCAAATAAAAGGAACACTCTTTTGCAGCAACTTTGTCAACGGAACCGCAATACAAGAAAACCCTTCCACAAGACGTGCGACCATAACCTGCCAACCCGAGAAAACTGCGCACCTCCGACACGGTCTTAGTTTGTTTCCAATTGAGAATAACCTTATTTTTTTGTGGATCAACACGAATTCCCTCTGCGAATACCACATGTCTGAGAAATATCACCTCCTTGAGCCAAAACTCGCACTTTCTCAATTGGCATATAACTGATTATCGTACAAGACTTGCAACGCAACTCACAAATATTGATTATGCTCATCCTCGGTATAAGAGTACACGAGTATATCATCTATAAAACCCACTACAAACCGATCATGGTACTCATGAAACACTCTATTCAATATGTCCATAAAAGTCGTCGGAGTATTTGTCAAACCAAAAGCATCACCAAGAACTCGTAATGCCCATATCTCGTACGAAATGTCATCTTATGAACATCCACATCCTTAACTTTCAACTGATAATAATCAACGCACATACGCATCGATCCATCCTTCATTTTCACAAAGAGAACCGGAGCACCCTAAGGAGAAACACTCGGTCGAATGAACCCATGATCCAACAACTCCTGAAGCTGGGATTTTAACTCTTTCGGTGCCATCTGATAAGGAGCAAAGGACACTGGAGTTGTACCTTCATAAGTTTCAATGCAAAACTTCACATTTCTATCTGGAGGTAAACTAGGCAACTCTTCAAGAAAAACTTTTGGATAATCACAAACAGCTAGAATATCCTGCACCCGAACACCCTTGGCTTCCGGATTCATAACAATAGCCAAATAAGCTTGTTAACCATCCAACATCATCTTCACCTCTCAGGTAGCCAAAACAACATTGGAAAAGAATTCTATATTCTCACCCACCACCACGACTTCATAAACATTGGCCAACTCTAGAGAAATCCTTTTGGACTCACAATCCACCACAACCTTATGCTCACTTAACCAATCCATACCCAAGGTATCGCCAAAACCATGAAATGACAACTCCATCAAATCTGCGGCAAACTCATGACCTTGCACCGCCAAAGGAAAACTCCTATACAACCTTCTAGTTGTAACCGTCTCCCCAAAAGAACTAGTTACTAACACTTCATTGGCCTCCGAGAAATTACCCGCAAGTGTGGACTTATGTATGCATGATTCCTTATATGTCACCTTAAATGTCTATGCATATGAATGCAAAACCTCTAATGTCATGCTCAAAGACATATGCATGTACTGACATTTAAATATATACATATAAGTGTTTTTGCTGTGCATACTCGTATCCACACTTACTTATAACATTCTCAGTACCAATCTTCCTTCCAATTGTTCAAAAACACTCTAGCAACCCTCAAAAGTTGGTCAACACTCTTTCTCGGTACCACAATACACGAGAACACCACTACACCGATTACTACCCGAACCAGGTATTTCGAAAATACCCAACATGGCATATTCTCGAATGTCACTAGCACATTCGACGCTTCTAAAAATGGCCATATCAGCCCACAGTCTAAAACTCAACTCGCTCTAACCATGTCGGAACCTCAGGAAATGACTCTCAGGCGAACAAACTTCACCTCACTCAGCAACTACTATGCTATCATCCCAGATCGCACCCGAAATATTCATCAAAATACACGCTCACTCAAGATATACAAGTGGGTAGCCTCGAATTACTCAAAGAAAACAATGACAATAATTGTAGGGTAAAGGTACCTACGATCACATTAGTGTCATTGCGCCCCTCACGAGCATAATCCCACACTGATTCACCATTTTTGGGTTGCACAACAACATCCTGAGCCACAACCCCCAGACCATCCTCACACCTTAGATAATTACCTCTGCCATGACCTCTACCCCTAGCCGGTGCAACCACATGAACTAGTGCGTCTCTCCTTGTATGTGGACAATCACGCTTCAAATGATTCAGCGATCCACACCTTCAGCAACACAAACTACATCCCCAGCATGCACCCGTGTGGTGTCTACTACAACGAACACACTCAGCTACGATACGAACTCCCAGGTTACCATGGCCACCCCCGCCACCACGCTTATAACCTGACTTATGCCTCTTGACATGAGACATCCTACACTACTTCCCAGGAAAGCCAACATCAGCCACCCTTATACTCGCATCCACATTCACCTTCTACACAGACGCACCCGAGAACAAACCTTGATTGACCACCACAACAGGTATCGGTGCTTGTACTTACACTCCAGCCACTGTTTCCCGAAAAGCTTCTATCACCGCTTGAACCAACAGGGTCAAATCACCAAACACTAGCACTTGATGAGCATGGGGTACACCACCAGCCCCAACATCAACAAGAGAAACCAACGGAGGAGGAGGTAAAACGTTAGTGGGATTCTCTTCCTCAATGTTATTATGCCCGATTTTGGCATTACCAACAATAGAACGTGTCTCACGCCGACCCATGCTAACAAAAGCAACAAAACATATTAAAGTCAGGCTAACACAAGATAAAGGATCCAAGACCATCTCATAAAACATTTTAAAACCTCGGTAATAGGTAATATGTTTCCAGTTCATACCCTAACATGATGTAAATCAATCACCGTACATGTACACAATCACCGTGCATAACCAAAAATGATATACAACCAAACAACAATATCTCAACCTTTCGTAACATGGCTTTGATACCAACAAATGTAACCCCCTCGACCCGGCCTAGACACACGATCGAATCGAGAGTGCTACATTAGGTTTACCGAAGCAAACTGGAGAAAGGTTACGAAAAGTAGGTCAATTTTTTTTTCTTTTATCTTGTCTAAATGCAAATTAATGTTCCTACATATTCATACTCGTAGTGGGTAAGTTCACGAATGAAACGAGTCACAAAAGACAATCAATTGCATCATATTCAAAATTGAGGACTAAAATATAAATACTTTAAAATACAAAACCAAAATTGAATTTAAGGTTATCAATCCTCAATTAGTCCATTTACATGCCAACATGATAAATTCCAGGTCAATTTAATCATCCCAATTCATACAATTGTATTCCCAAAGCTCAGGGACCAAAATGAAAGAACCAGAAACTTCCAAGATTCCAAAATAACCAACTTAACGGTACTCGTATCGGTACGCATACTCGTGTTTCGATACGCCCTTACGTTCTCAAAAACTCATAATCCAGTAGCTAAAACACCGAAATGCTTGTTCGCGTAACGGTACGCCTGGCAAAAATACCTATGATCGTAGTGAAACACTTGCTCGAGTACCGAAACGTTAAGCCTGAAAAGGCAGGCCCGTATCAAAACACCCTCCCACGTATCGAAATGCTTTGCCTAAAATAGCCTAGCTGTACCGGTATGGGGACACTTGTTTCGATACACATGGACCTGTAATGACATTTTTAGCTGGTCCTAACAACTTGCATACATACATATGAGCATCCAACATCACATTTAACAACACTTGTTTCAAGGTTTAACTGCAACACAAGATTATGCCACCGAAAGATTGATCTAGAGGCATGCTCCCTATAACTCACCACCAAACATACCAAGATGCCTAACTAAGCAAATATTAGCAAGAACACCATACCAATAACACATCAATACCATGCTCAATAGGATTAGCTCATCAAAACATGTCATCCAGCAAAAACCATCTAGATGATACCTAGGAACCATATAACATCAACCATATGTAACGGTGCATGATAAGAAAAACATCAACAATCAAACTCCAAAATCACAGCATTACACATGCTCAAAACCAGGGAAAACTGAATTACAAATCCCAAAAATCCATGGCGAACATATTGCCTTATTAATCGAAAACTAAAAACGAGTTCATACTCAAATAGTCTTATCTTTGGATCACTACGACTTAATGCTCTGCATCATTAGGAAAAAGAGAGCGTAAGCACACTTGCTTAATGAGGATGCTCTTAAAACAATGATGCATTAAAACCTTTGAAAACCACATTTTTTTCACACCATGCTTACGACCCAAGCGAGTTCCAATAGTTTCAAATCAAAACATGCATATCAACCATATGCAAAACAATATATATATATTCCACATACTTAATCCCAAAGCATCAAATACAAAACCATGTTTAAATACAAAAGAATTAAATATAAAACCATGCTTAAATCCCAAAGCATTAAATACAAAACAATGCTTAAATCCCAAGACATTAAATACAAAACCATGCTTAAATCCCAAAGCATAAATAAATAGGTTCAACAAAAGAACTTTCATATATTGGCAATTATAGTGACCCCGAATAGTCGACCACTATCCTTGATTAGCCGACCGCTAATCTTTAGTTAACCGACCGTTAACTTTACACATCAGATACACGAATCTCCCTCAATGACTGACCATCATTAAGACTACGCCATACCGACCGCATGATTTAACAACCTTGCTGACCATAAGTTTTACATCATCAAGTCTACACCATGCCGACCGCATGATTTAACAACCTTGCCGACCGTAAGTTTTACGTCAACAAGGGAAACCGACCGTTCAACCCGAGTTATAACAACATAGTCTGAGTAGCCGGCCGCTATACATCAAGAACCCTTAACCATGATCGATTTTTAATCATATTATAGTGCACTTTATCCTATGGCATGCCAACTATATCCGAATGTTTCCTCACCTTGTCACATAGCCAATATATCATTTACAAAGCCATTTACTCACTGTTTTACAATGCATTACACAAAATCCCCACATATGCAAATCACATTGCCATAGCAATATCACATTCCCGGCCGAAATAATAACCAATGTTCACTAGCATTAATTATACCTTTAAGCCACTGCATATGTCCTTTAAAATCATGCATTAACAGTAAGTAAAGCAAACCATGTTTACGACTAAAACATGAATCACGCATGCTCATATCCGAACCGATATTGAAGAGTAAAAGAGGGAAACTTACTTCTGAGCTTAGGTAAGTGTTTCAAACTTATCCTAAACTCCAAAACCACTTTCAATCCTTTGAAATACTTTTAAGACTATTTCGACTCACCGGTTTCACTTCACCTTGCTTGCTATCGCTAAATAAGCTCCCGGCAAGTCTAGAACCACCTCAAGATGCTACGCCTTGATTATCCCCTGTTTCGGACACACAAAACCAGAGGAAACATGCTTTAAACTGCATCCAATACTCTGTTTCAACCCAAAATCCTTTAGCTCTCAAGATGCCCACTCAAAACTCATCTGAAACTTACCGAAACCATCCTCAAACACTACTCAATCTTAACCCAACCATATAATTACGATCTTAAACATCAAGCTTTATCAAATGATATATAAAAACTCATTCCCAACATCTTTCTACTTCCAGCAATGATTAAACATCTTAAACAAGCCAAAAACCCTTAACTATCAACCTAAACAATTAGATATTCAACCAATTTCGGGATTCCATTATTTAAAAACAACTTATCCACACTATAATACATCCAAAATAAGATTGAAATCAATCCACAACACTGGAAAAACATATCCAAATCCAAAATCATAAGATCCTTCAATTAAACCTCAATTAAGCTAAAATCCAAAATTAATTAATCAAAACCTATTAGAAAACATATGTAAAGAGCCAAGAACTTGGGAATTTCAGTAAATAACCTTTCATTAGAGGAGAAGAATGAAGCTTACCTCCAATGAATGAGTTTCTCCTCAATTGGATGGTTTTTTCTCTTGAAAAACAAAGAAATTCAATAAGATTTTTGGAAAACAAATTGAGAAATCATTTAGCAAATCAATGAATTAAGAAATTAAGATCATTACCTTAAATCTTTGATAGAAAAAATGTGTTTGGCTGAGAGTGTTTTGATAGAAAATGTGACAGAAGAAAAGTTACATCAAAATGTGTTTTAGAAAGATAACTACCTTTTAACAAAATTCCATTTAATTCTTTCAATTAAAGCCTTTTTATAATAATCCTAATTAAGGGAATACTCAGATTAGAGCAAATGGTAAAATAGCTTATTAAAGATTCTAATTTTTGACTCTTTACAAAACAGCCACCTTTTAGAACAGTTTTCAAAAATTGCATTTTGGTCACTAGCCAAAATGTCACTCTTCCAAGGCTCATTTTCCAAAATTTCATTTCACCAATATTTGTAATATAATAAAATATGGTTTTTAAACATTTTCCATAATTTTATCTTTCAAAAAATATCTATTCCTGAATTCGACTCGAAACTCTAACCTAGTCCACTAGACCGTCTAACCAACCCCAAAATCGCTAGGCCCAAAATCAGAGCATTACAGTTGGGCTGCATAGTTAAGGTTTTAGAAGCTTAAAACCCTTTAATGGCAAATTATGTATCTTGTGCTAATAATGGGTAAAATTGGTAGCAAACCACCAAATAAACCTTTAATAACATGTAGGAATGTTTTGGGGCTTAACCATTTAGGTTAATGGCTGAGATTGCAAATTTCTAAGCTCCAAGTTTTGAAATCTGGGCTCGCATACCAGTACAGGGTGGCCCGTATCGGTACGCCTTTGTAATAAGGATGACGGGTTATGAGAGGCGTACCAATACACTTTCTCGTGTATTGATACCCCTCGTTTAATTAGAATTCCAGTAGCACTTTTGAATACCGGTACGCTAGGGACGTATCAGTACCTACTGTTACATTGTCTGGGGAAGGCTTTCGCGTACTGGTATGTCAAGGTATAAGTACCGGTACGGGTGGGGATCGATACGGGGTGGATATATACCGGTATTGCATATCGATACGGGTGGTTAGCGTATCGGTATGGCTTGATCACCAAACCTTTCGAACCTAATTTGAGTATCGATACTCGTGAAAGAGTACCGGTACCTAGAGGGGTACACCGATACCCACATAGAAGTCGGTACTCACAGAGCAATTTGCCCAAGAAAATTGAGGTTGAGTTCGAGGGTCCTATAATTTGAGGTAAAGGGTCCAATGGGCCCCTAAAGGTATAAAATAAATTCTAAAACTGAGAAATCAAGGTTTATAACCCTCATGTGGAATTAATGGCTAATGGCATGGTAATCGTTGAGCATATTTCTTATATTAATAATCCATAAGAATCCATGGCAGATCAGTTGATACTGTGTGGAGATTGGGGTCCTTGCTGTGTGCTGATGGGACGCCCATATGGTCTAGTTGCTGGGAATGAGGAGATAACCTAATGGGGATGTCGTGGATGAACTTAAAAGATGTATACTAATTATTGCAACAAATGAAATATGCCTTGGGGCATTTGTAGTGGTTAGCTTGATGTTTCTTATCTCTTGGTGAGATATACGGATGCTAGGGGAGCATATGTTATCTTATGTGTCTTGGTTAGAAATTCGGATATCCTAAAGTCAGTGCATGGGCACTTGTTTAAGGGATGTGTACATCGGGTTGTGTGATCGAGTACATCTGAAATATCCACGGGCTATGTGATCTGGATACAGTCAAAAACCTATCATTGGGCTATATGATTAGGATAAGGAAATATAACTTAGGGGCTATGTGAGCTCGAGTAACTCGATGAGCTATGTGAACTTGAGTAACCTGATTGGCTGAGTGACCTCAGGTAAATACTACTTGTGGCTATTGTGATCTAAGTATATCTAGGACATATTTGTGGCTTTGGTGATCCGAATATGGTCTATTAACCCGACGGCTATGTGGTCACAGTAACCCGGCGGTTGTGTGAGCATGGGTATTGTAAGGCTTCGTTAGCCATTATAGGGAATGTATGTTATTTACGTTGTTGTGTGGATAATAGATATTTACTATTTTACCCTTGGGCTATGTGATCAGGGTATAGGATGCTTAACTCGGTGGGGTGTGTTAGCTCGAGTAACTCGATGGGCTGTGTGACCTCGAGTATGGTAAGCCTAGGATGGCACGTGAACCTTCTTATAGTATAAGGGTATCTTGAGACATGGTTGTAACTCTAGCTAGGGTAGGCTAGACGATGATCCTTAGAGTTGAAAAGCTTTTCTGTGCACTCTTGATTATTTTATCATGCATGCTTGTTTTTATGATATTCATGAATTGCGATAGAGTAGAAATGTACCAATGAGCTTGTTAGCTCAGCGTGCAAAATTGTGGTTTTTTCGTGCATAGGCTAACAGTACTTGATGTTTTAGTTTGGACTGATTGTATTCTGTTGACTCTCTAGGTGAAATGCTGGCAAAAGTTATGTGTTGGAAAAATATAAATCAGTGCCAAGATGAGTCTTTTGCGTGCAAGTATACACGATCTGCAAGTAATACATCTGGTAAGCTGAGTATCGATCCCACAGAGATTGACTTAGAATTCAATTGCTTGATTGTTACTTGTCTTGAGTAAAAGTTGTTTTGTTGTGAAGTTTGTTTTGGAAATAATTGAAATTAAATAAAACAAATAAAAGTAAGACGTTGGCAAGGAAGGTGCTTTAATGAATGATGATTGTTGGCATGGAATACATGGTTTTTATGCTATTCATGTCGTGCCAGCCTTTAATAACAACCTGTCTTGGCATTGGTTGCCGAGCAGATTCAAAATTAGCAAAGCCCCTCTCGATGGTCATTGCCCTAAATTGATCATGTAAAAACCCCTATATCTCTATAGTGCATGCTTTTAAACAAACCAATTTGATTAAGATCCAATCTATACTCCTAAGGGGTAGATTTCACTCTCGAAGTAAGTTCATCTACTTGAACGACTTCTCTCGAAGCTTCTCTCCTTAGTATTCAACAACTCAATCGTTGCCACCCCAAGTCTGTTAAGATATTGAGGAGCAATAGGCCAACAATGCCAGCTCTCGCTTAGCATAGTATTTAGAAAACATTAAAGTATGACGAATAGATAAAACATTGCCAAGGCAAATTTATTATTAAAAACTAAAACATAAATTAGCGTTCAATGCAAACATCCCCCACCAACTATGAAATTAGTTCATGGTGAGAGACTTAACCAAAAAACCACAAACGTTTCCCAAGTACATCATCATTTAAAACAAAATAAAATAACTTGAAAGAGAAAATGGGCTAGAAGGGGTCTCTCGACGCAGCCCTTCAAGATCCAGGCTCCTCGGCCAAGCTGGTCGAACCACCCTTCCAAGGTGTAGCCGGTTGTCAATCGTTGCACACCAACTTCTCACTCCGATCGTCTCTCAACCGCCCCCTAGATCTTCCTTGGTTGGTGTTTAAATAGGCGTGCAAGGAAGGGATAAGATAAGATCCTTATTTGAATTTTAAATGCTAAAGGGATAAGAGATAATCATCTTATCCCAATTTGAATGAGAGCTGATCAGGCTAAGGCTGACTTCATACTGCCGACGCTACCTTGGCATCCAATCTTGGCATGAATCTGCCAACTAGTCTTGGCACCATCTTATCCGCTATTTTTTCGGAGATTGATCCAATTACTATATTTTCGGAGCCTGACCATGTCCTATTTTTTGGGGTCCAAAGCTTCTTGGCATGGCATCAAGTTCACTTCCCTGTCAACCGGTGCTTGGCATTGTCTAGTCCATTTGTGCTAACAGCACTAGGCATTCTCTCTGGCATTCCTTCCTGTGTTGCTTTTCTGGGCCAAATCTTATGCCAAACATGCAAAATTGCCAATAAAACAACCCTTCACACTGGCATAGACAGAATTCTAAACTCCTTATGCAAATGCATGGTTTTAACATCCTAATGCAACTAAATGCACCTAAAAACAAGCAAACGCATTGTAAGATTGGCATTAAAAACAGTACTTTTGGAGAGGTAACATATTCTTAGGACCTTACCACAGTCGAGTCTGTAACTTTATTTGATTTTATATTTAAATGGTCAAATAGTGTATTTTAATTGGAGCTCCTATTTGGTAAACTCTTTTAATGTTATTTAATTATGTAGATTTATGAAAAAGGATTGTTTTGAGAATGGCCAAACTTGTGATTTTAAATCAGAAAATTTTGATGGGTCAATTTTGGGAGACCCGAATGTAGTGCTTCGAATCCGGATCGGGGTGTTACACGTAGTGGCAGGCTCTATCTTGGGTGGAAGAATTCTTGTGTTGTTTCTCTGTGCTCGTGTTCGGCTAGACACATTGTTGTTATGATTGATGATGATTCAAATGGTAATAAACAGAGGTGTACTAAGTTTTATGGGGCACCAGAAAACAAAGGCGGGTGGAATCTTGGGATTTATTACAAAATTTAAATAATACCCCTGGGATCCCTTGGTTGGTGATAGGTGATTTTAACGAAAAAAAAGTGGCCACACTCGTAGTATAAAGACAAATGGAAGACTTCTGTGAGGCACTCTATGATTGCTCGTTAGATGATGTGGGTTATTCAGGCTCTTGGTTTACTTGGGAACGAGGGCGTACTGCGAGGAATAATATACAAGAGAGACTTGATAAGGGTATGGCTAACCCGGTGTGGTTGGATTTATTCCCTCATTTTTAGTTGCATTATCTCTCTCATTCCATCTCCGATCACTGTCCCCTGCTCCTAATAATAGGTTCGAATCAGCCACGGTCACAGGGAATCTGGCATTTTAGGTTCAAAGCCTCTTGGCTTATAGAAAAATCTTGTGAGGATACTGTTGAGACTCTGTGGGGAATGTTGAAGGTGGTTTTCTAACGAGATTGCAGTTTACCTGTCAGGGCTTTGGCGATTGGTTTAAAAACATTCGACGGGTTAAAAGGCTATCTGTTAAAGAGCTACAAAAAAAGTAGGAGCAGTTGAATGAAATGTGTCCTACTGATGAGGTTTTGGGTGAAATCGTGGACTTTTGAGTTAGATAGAGAGGAGTTGCATTGGGAACAATGTGCACGATCGAACTGGTTACAACACGGCGATCGTAACACTATTTTTTTCCATCGAGTTGCCTCTGAACAAAAGAGTCAAAATAAGATCTCAGGTCTGCAAGACACTACTGGAACTGTTACTGTAAATGAATTAGAGATGGCTGAAATTGCTCGTAATTATTTTGTTAATTTATTTTCATCCCAAGGGGTTGCTAATCCTGATTGTATACTTGAAGGAGTGAGATATTGTATCACTCAGGATATGAATCGGACCTTATTACGGGATTATACACCTGAGGAGATTCACGTCGCAGTCAGGTCCATGAATCCCCTAAAAGTAGCTAGAACGGATGGTTTAGGGTCCCTCTTTTACCAACAGTTTTGGCATATCATTGGCCCCGATGTGAGCTCCTTTTGTTTATCAGTGCTAAGGGGTGAATGTCTTATGAAGGCTATTAATCACACCCGGATTGTTCTTATACCAAAGACTGAAAGAGCAAATTGTATGGAGAAATTTCGACCGATTAACCTCTGTAATGTGCTTTTCAAGATCATCTCGAAGTACATTGTTAACCGTCTTCAGAATATTCTCTCTGCCTGTATTGACGAGGCGCAGAGTGCGTTCGTTTCGGGTTGAATTATTTCAGATAATATTCTAGTAGCGTATAAGATAATTCATTTTCTACGTAATAAGCACCAAGGAGTGAGGGGTTTTTATGCACTAAAACTCGATATGATAAAGCATATGACAGTGTCGAATGGGGGGGTTTTCTTAAAGCAATGATGTTGAAAATGGGTTTTACTCCAGATTGGGTCTCTCTTATTTTGCACTGTATCTCTACCGTTTCATACTCAGCTGTAGTAAATGGGTCAGTTGGGAAACTTTCATTCTGAAATGGGGTCTTCGGCAAGGCAACCCGTTAAGCCCTTATTTGTTCTTTATTTGTAGTGATGGATTATCATTATTGCTGCGCTAAGCTACTGGGCCGAATGAGGTTATTGGGGTATGTTTCATACTCTAGCTACCCACGTCCCTTCTATTTTCATTATTGAGGCCTTGGCAGCACTTTATGGTATGTTGTTCGTATATGAGTTGGGAATCAGATGAGTAATTTTAGAAGGGGATGCATTGTCAATAATTAAAAAATTACAAGCAGTGGATGAGGACTTATCTAAGATTAGTGCCATTATTTCTGACACTAAGGTGCTTGCTCAGAATTTTCTGGATTTCCGATTATCGTACATCTCGAGAAGTGGAAATCGGGTTGCCCATGCCCTAGGCAGTGAACGATTTTCCTTATCGATTGATCATGCATGGGTTGAGGAAGCTCTGCCTCGTATTTTAGCCCTAGTCGATAAAGATCGCAGATGTTCAAAACCACCGTAGATCGGTTTGTGGGTTCTGTCTGCTTAAGAATTGGCTTTCTTGGTGTTTCTGCGCCGATTCTTAGCTCTACCTCTCTCGCCTTGCTCTTATGTTGTCCTTTCCCACTTTGGCGTGATTGTTTCAAAGGTTTCCGGCCGGCCTAGCTTCTCTTGCTCGTTGATTTGCAAGGGTTTTCGTTTTTAGTTTACCTTTACTCTTTGTTTAGTTTTGTCGTTTCTGCTTCCTTTTTGGGGTGTTGTACCCTTTAGTTTTGACCTTTGGATCTCTCTTTTGGTGTTTCGGTTTTTTAATAAAGCTAGCTGGCATTATAGTCAAAAAAAGTACTAATATAAAATTAATTTTAGGATAAACTACTTATTTGGTACCCAATTATTCTCAAGTTTCTGTTTTGATCACTCAATTTATTATTTTTTGCAAAATCGTAGCTAACATTATGTATTTTTATTTTTTTATTCTGTTGTTAAGTCCGTTGACTTAACAAAAATGTTACGTGACATGGTATAATATCAATTTTAGTCTCCAAACTTACACTTTATATTAATTTTAGAATATTATATATTTTAGAATGATTTAATATTGATATTACATTTTAAATAAATATGTATTTAGGTTTCGACTCTTCGACTCGGGTAATTCCTTATAGACCTAAGGCAGCCCCTTAGGTTGGCTCCTATGCCCATTGAGCCTAGGGCAAGTCCTTATGGATGCAGTTTTAGGGAAACTGCATATCGGTGTAAGGTTGGAGGTAGTTAGGTAAATGAATCTTTGGGTGCTCTTGAAACATGTTTTACTGAAATGATTATTTCCTATCTGAACTATTCACATGTTTTATATGCACTTATTGGAACACACTGAGCTCCCTAGCTCATAACCCCAATTTTTCCCTTTCAAATACTTTTGGATAGGCTACCCAGACTTGGCACTCGGGGGATCGACACATTCAATACACACACTTTGTTGTAATGTTTCTATCCGCCATATTGTCTTTATTGAGTGACATGAGCCTATATTTTGATACTGTATGCTTTCTGTATTGCCCAGTGTGGCTTATTTTGTAACTTAATCTTGATATGGTTTAAAGTGATTATCCTAATTCATCCATTTATGGTTTATAATTGTTACTTGATTTAAATTTGAAATCTTAAATGTTTTTCATGTAAAGTTTTTAGTATGGAATGTGACCTCCTGGAATTAGACTTAACGCATAGGCAGGTCAAGATGAAAGTGGGTTTAAGATTCGAAAGACCTCACTTTTCAGCAAAAAAAAAATATGATTATGGAACAAAGTAATTTGCTTTCCATCCTCCTCAAACCCCACTTTTTCATATGAGATTACTTATTTGATATTAGTTTAGTTTAGAAGCTATATATATATACACAGCTTCTAAACTAAACTAAACCATTTTTGTGTGCTTCAGGATATGCTTTAGCACTGGATATGATTGCAAGGGAAATCCAATCTGTTGCAAAGGTACAAATTTTATTCGTATCAGATCTCTTCTAAAGCATGATTCCTTCACATGAGAATTCGGTGTGCATTTGGACGTTCTCCGGCTTCATCTTTAGTTGCTATTTTACTCTTTTCATTGATGTGTTAGCAAATAAAGATAATCATTCGGCCTTGAGGAAAATCGAAAAGTTGAAATTCATTCTTTGATAAAGAGCTTTAAAATGATTTTTCTTCTCTCTGTGAAACACGACAAGTTCCCATACGGATGATTGTAGCATCATGGATCTTAACTACATGTTAATTTTTACTTTCTGAGAACAAGAATTATATCGCCCCTTGGGGAAACACAACAAATTCCCTTTCAGATGATTGTATATCATGGATCTTAACTACATGTTCATTTTTACTCCCTGAGAACAAGAATTTTATTTATAAATTGTCATATGCTCTTTCTTTTTACAATGATTCCACTTATCTTATTATTTTCGTCAATGATATTCCTTATTGTTACATTTATCAGTCTGCAGGTCTTCCATGGACAGTTGCTAAAGGGCAGGACACCTTTACACCTATCAGTTCTGTTGTAAGAAATAAACCTGAAATAGTTTTTCACCTTTACACCTTTACACATGCTGCTTGTGAGTAATCAATATCAAATTCCTAATAGAAGAGTAAACAAGATCACTTTTTATGCAAATTTCATGTGTTTCTTGCTTTTAGTTGATGAATAACTCAAATCGCGCATGTGCAGAAGCGGATAACATACCATTTACTGACCTTTAGCATTATCTTAGGCATATTCTTTGTGATATGGGACCGAGAGGAATAGATTTTCTTTCAGTTGTTCTATCAAGTTATTTATCATTTACATTCTGCTTACTTGAAATTTCTTCTGCAGTTTCCTAAATCTATGGTGCCTGATCCTGACAACTTGGAACTGTGGTTAAAGGTTAATAATTAATATATTAGTATTCTGTACTTCACCTGTGTTTTTCAAGTACTTTTGCAATTTTTCAACTTATTATTCTTTATCTCAACTTGTACAGGTTAGATGCATTTGTTTCATCACAGGTAGACGGAGAAATACGACAGAAGGGTTCCACCAAGGGTATGATTTTTAATATTCCTTACCTCATCAGCCACATAAGTTCCCTTATGACACTTTTTGAAGGAGATGTCATATTAACAGGTTATAAAGCATTCCTTCCTGATTCTGTTGCATATTTAGAGGGTTAAATTGCGTTTTCTCGTCTCTCAGTCAACTTTAATTGGGTAACTTGTTGGTTTGCTCTAGTTTCGTTATAAATTCTAGCATACCCCATCTGTTTTGCTCCGTTTTCATTTTAATTTCTGATTTGAAAGCTTAGTTATTGTTTAATTTTTCATTAACAAAGAGGGATATCTTCGATCGAAGTCTTAATCAGCTGTCTTTTGATTTAATATTCACAGGCACCCCACAAGGTGTTGGCCCTGTAACGGTAGGACAAAAGATAACTGCTGGGATAACAGGCCTTGTGAATGTTCACTTTGACGTTGGAAGATGCCAAAAGCCTGGAAGCAATTGAGGTTAGTGCATCTATGTTGCTGCAACCAGTGCCTGTTGAAGTAAGCTCCTTTAAATTTCGGATTCGACTGCAGCAGGGCATAAATGTCTCATTCTGATATTGGGGTTAACCAAGCAACTGTACAGCTAAAAAACAAACACAAATGTCATTTTCAAGGGACACAACCCTGAGGATCATTTTACAGGTAGTCAATTGATAAATAACTATGAATCTTGTGTTTTTGAACTTTAGTTCAAAACTAATGTTTATTAGCTTTTGGAAGTTGCTAACTTTGAAGGTAAAATTTCATGTGAGATTTCACAAGTCACTTGAAGTGCAGCTTCAAACCAGAAGAACTGTTTAAGGTTCAACATAACTTGGAATATCTAAGAGTTTCTCCTGTCCAGTGAATACCTCAAAGATATTTTATTCGGACTTGTGTATGAGTGTTGATATTGACGCAGGTATTGTCATTCTACATACTTGGAGTGTTTTTGGACAGTTATATTCCCGTACTCTAGGACACAAATATCGGACATGAATACTTCAAAAGAAATGAAAGTCGGAGCAGCAGTAATTACTTTAGAGATAAACATGTGCAATGTCAAAGTTTATTCATGTCTAAAAGCAGTAAATGCAAACAAACACCCCCTGGAAATGGGCAAAGACGCAATTTTTTAAAGTAAAAAATAGGGGGAAACATCTCATATAGCAAATTAGAACTTCTTCAAGAAGTCATTTATATGTATATTGATCTCATCAGGTTTTTCTTCATGAAGAAAGTGTGCTACTCCTTCCATGACAACCACTTCCTCCAGAAGTGGAACATATTTCTTGAAACCTCCTTTGTGTACGTAGTCCTTGATTCCAGGAGCATTATAGGTCAGATCCAGGTCGCCGACAATGAACTTAACCGGCACTTCTACTTTACTCCCGGTCCACGGTGCCGTAAGTTCCCAGTTTCTACAAGAAAGATATATAAACATCGTAAGCAAATTCAGAACGGAATACGATAAAACTTGGGTATGCATCGATTAAAATTGAACCGAAAAACATATTTACGAGTTTATAGCTCGGTAATAGTTTAATCCTCCGGTGAAGCCTTTCTTCTCATACTGGCTGGTGTAATACTTAAACTCTTCCTCTGATAACCATGAGGGCAAGCTTATTGGCGTGTCTGGCTGTCCAAAATATTTCCCCTTTCGTAAAAGAAGGGGACCGGGTGCACGGTATGTAAAGAATCCCTGTAGAATTCTCTCATATCCTATCTCTTCAAACTCGGCCTCTACGACTTCAGGCTCCTACAAAAGTAGTCATATTCGCTATTCGTATTAACAAATTCTCGACATGTTCAAGGAGAATGAAATAAAATAATAACTTTGAGATTTTTGCCATGAATAGAGAGTTAGAAACTCATGGAGCAGATCATTAGTTAATCTAATGTTGGAACAGGAACAATCGGATTAAAAAATTTTGGTGCAGATAACTACCAAATTGCAATCTGCACTTTAATCTGATTAAAATAATACTTCAAACAGTAACACAACATCAAAAATAAAGAAGATTCCGTAATCAAAGTATGATTAGTTTAATGCTTCATGCAAACTTCTAAATTTACGAGATCATAAAAATTGTATGAAACCTAGAGTTTCGAATTTCCTCCTCTTTCTTAGATCAAAGGGTGATAATTAATTATTAATTAACTCAAACCTAATGGAAAAGAACCTGAAATCTGCAGATGTAATAATCTTCACCGTAGACAGCTCTGAGAGTTTCAAGAGGTTTCCGGTCAGGGTTCCTAGGATTGAACACAACACTCAAGTTAACCAAAGCCTTAACCCTGTCGGGCCTAAACATGCACAACCACCAAGCGATGAGCGCGCCCCAGTCGTGTCCGACGACAAAAACCTGCTCCTGGTCGGCGGCGACAGCATCCAAGAGAGCAATGAGATCCCCCACCACGTTCAGACAGGTGTAGCTGGAGGCATCATCGGGTGCCTCGGTTTCCCCGTATCCACGCAGGTCGGGAGCCAAAGCTCTGTAGCCGAGCGAGGCGAAAGCATTGATTTGATGGCGCCATGAAAACCAAAGCTCCGGGAATCCATGGAGGAAAAGAATGACCGGGCCTTTCCCTTTCTCGGCAACGTGCATGTTTATGCCATTGGCTTTGATTATCCTATGCTCTATCCCCTCCATTTGTGGACTGCTTGAATAGGGTTTCGAAGCTAAATTGTTAAAGTACTGAAATGGGAAACAAGTGACTGTGGGGTTAACGCTTGGCCTGCACAAAAATGCACGCTTTGTTGTGGAGTGGTAGGATTTGGTGTTAATTAAGTCTAGAGAATGAGCGTAAAGACGCCTAAAACTAGCTATGGCCTTGGTATATCTCATCTTATAAAGCGAGGGAAGGTCGGCCTAAGAACACGGCTTCCTCGGTTGAGAGAGCCCCTAGGTGTAGGTAAGGACCCTGAGAGTAAAAGCCTATGGAGATAAATAAAAGGGATAGGAAAAAAAATTATTATGATATATTCACTGTAGTTGGCCATGACTATTTAAGTTGGGTCAAATTATGATATTCCTCCCGAGGATTCAAGCTCTTTGTTTTTGTTTTGAGTAAACTACAAGGTTGGTCATTCATGTTCTAGTTTTGTTCAATTCTGATAATCGGTTTTAAAAAGTTATATTTCGGTCACTTATGACATTATATGTTGTCATATTTTATCCAAGTAATATCATTGGGTTATTGGTTTAATATTTTTTTTTGTTTTATCTTACTAGTCTTGAGTTCGAATCTCATCAATCCACTTTTATTCTCTTCAATTTACACCAACAAAGTAATCTTTAAGTAAATATTTTATCATCTATTTCACGAGAGGGGTTGGCCCAACGGTTTGAGCTTTGACCCTTCATAGTGCTGGTTTGTGATCAAATCCCATTATTACTATTTCTTCATTTTATTTGCTGTTTGTTTTGTTTTGATGGGTGGGTTAAATTTATTAATATAAATTAAAATTAGGATCAAATTTATTAAATGCCTAAGTAAGGAGGATTAAATCTGTAATTATTCAAATTTACCTAACACATCATTATTTCATGCAAAAGTTAAGGACCAGTGGCATGATTGAAACTATTTTAAAAGTTAGGTGGTCTAATTGACAAAATCTATAGTTCAGTGGTCAAAATAGAATTAGACATATAGTTGGGATGTCATGGATGTAGTTAACCCTAAAATAATGTTGTGCATGAAACGATCCGAATTTCCGCAATGCAAGCAAACATGGTTTATAGTCGGAAACATATTGTAATTATTTTGAAAATTTTAAATCAAAGTTTTAGCTAATTTATTTGACATAAGTCAATGTATTTAACCAAGATTTTTTTAGGGGACTAACAAATATATTTAAAATAGTTATGCTTGTTTTGACAAAAAAAAATAGTTTATGAGCTTAAAGAAAAAAAATTAAAATAGGTTGATTTTTCATTTAAACAAAAAATACTTAATATTTTTAGGGTAAACTACACTGGTAGTCACTAAACTTTTAGGACGCTTTCACTTTGGTCAATGAAATTGAAATTTTTTCATTATAATCAATAAATTTTTAATTCGATTTCATTACGGCCACTACTGTTAGAAAATGCTGACGTAGCATGTTACAGTTTTTTTCCACAAAAGAAACTTAATTTTTCAAATTTACAACCGTCATCAAGATCAAAATTTCGATGGACGAAGGCATCACCGATCAATCTCAAGTCCCAATGGTGGGAAGGATTCGTTTGGTCGAAAGGTTAATATAGTTTGATTTCAAGCTGATCTAACTGTTAACAATGAAAAATCGAATGTTAATTTTTAACTTCAATTGAGATTTTTAGTTCTGATTTACCAATGTTAATCGTCAGATCAACTTGAAACTAAACTATGTTAAACTTTTGGCAAAACGATTTTTTCTCATCGTTGGGATTGATTGACGATCGTTTCGTTAATCGAAATTTTGGGATTGATAATAACTATAAATTTGGAAATTATGGTTCTTTTTTGGAAGAAAACTTTAATATGACACACATCAACATTTCTTAACGGGGTTAACGGCAGTGATCATAATGAAAGTAAATTAAAAAAATTTAGCGACTGTAATGAAAACTTTTCAATTTCAATGACCAAAGTGAATACACCTTAAAAATTTAGGTGATTACCAATGTAGTTTATCCAATTTTTTAATGGTAGGTCACTTGACCTACCATGCACAATGGCGCATCCGCCCATGTGAACAGATACTACTTTATAATTATCTTTAGAATATTCAAAAAAATATTAATATTAATGATTTAGATTAATGCATAATATTAATAATAGTGTGGAGATTAAATTGTGTTAAAAAAATCTAATTTAACCATTAAATTGTAATCATAAATACATTTACAATTTAATGAATGTTATTTCGATAAACTATACCCATGAATCAATATTATGCAAAATCATAATTTAATTAAACTAGTTTACGTTACTAAAAACACGTGAAAAAGCAGGCAACGTGATGCATGAAAGTAGAAAGGAAAAGCTGAAAAGTACGGGCCAATAATTGTGTGGCTTTAATTTAACTTAACAGACTAACAGCGAAGCAAGGAATTTATATTCAAATAAATTATCATAAAGAAATGGAAAGCTAAAAGCACACGCGATTAATACTTGCCCCCACCACTACAAGAAAAAAGAAAAAATCTTCTCAATTTGTCATCTAGTTCCAACAATCATAATTATAAGTAATACATAAAAATAATGATAAAAATTCAAATCAAACTAAATTTAGAGATAATTCACACATAAATTATATGATATAAAAATCGAATCTTAATGTTAAAAACCTCTGATTTTACCAAAACTGCTAATATTACTTTTTAAAAAAAAATAAAAATAAACCTGAGTTGTGTATCATGATAAGATATTCTTTGGCTGTGATGCACGTTTTACCTTTAAAAGATAAGCATGGAATTTTCGATACAGATGTTATTATTCGTACTATGACATGCCACTACAAGCTTTGTGAGTGGGGATAGTAATTGTGCCGCTAAACTTTAAAATAAGTCTTAAAATTATATATATATATATTTTTAATAAAATGTTTAAAGTATTTTTTTATTTGAAATAAGTGTTTAAATTTTTATTTTGGCTAAAATAAGTGTCTAAACTATTTTTTGGCTGAAATAGGTACTTAAACTTTTTATTTTTGACTTGTTTTAAAGTCAATTTTGGCATCTTTTTGGGCACCTATTTTAGCCAAAAAATACTTTAGGCACCTATTTCAGTCAAAAATAAAATTTTAAGTACTTATTTTAACAAAAAATACTTTAGACACTTATTACAAAAAGAAGCATAGTTTTAGCACTTATTTTGTAGTTAAGCCTAATTGTGCAGGCTTTACTCTTTATTTGCTTGCGGAGAAACCCTGGGAAGATAAGGTGGCTTTGGGGGTTTCCTTTTGGGTTGCATTCTTGGCAGCATTGCCTTTAATTTCAAGCCCAAGTTTATTTATTTTTGGATCCGGTCATTCTTAATACTCGGGTTGGGTCCAATATTTTTTATTTGACCCGATCCGATCATTCTTAATACCGTATAAATTTTGAATCCATGTTGGATTGGGTCAGTTTTTTTTTTAAATTAAGGTCAAGCCGAGTAGGGTTTAGAGTAAAAAATATTCGACCTAACTCAGGACTAATAATATAATTCCCCCTATATCTTTAGCAATATTTGCTACGATGCCTCCTCTTTATTTTTTTACAATTAGATCATTAAAATTGAATTTTTTATAGATCATATCGGGTTCGAGTTGATCTATAAAATTTTAAGTTTAATTTTTAAGGATGAGATCGAATTTAGGGTAATTATATTTTTGGGTCGGTCAAAAACCTGACTCGACCCGACCCGACCCGTGCCCATCACTACACACAATTACATTATATAAATATAATATTTTTCGGGTCGGGTTCAGGTCATTAGGACAGGACAAAGGGCTCACAATATTTTTACAGTCACTACAACAATTTTGCTTTTTAGTGATAATTTTATTGCGACTTTGAGTTATTTTGTCACAAATGCTATGTTTTTTGTGACAAAATATTTTTATGACACTAGTGATATAAGTAATTGTGACATATTGATGTTTGGCCACTGATATAACAATAGTTGTGACCATTGTATTTCTTTTCACAATTAAATTGTCACTACAATGAATATTTTTGACATAATTTTGTTTGTAACTAAAACTTCGTAACAGATAAAGAACACATACTGGCGCCAACTTGTATTTTGGCGGGAAATATAGCAATAGTGACAACATACGAAGTTATCACAAAAATTTCAAATTGTTGTGTCAAAAAAATTTATTATCACTTAAAATTTCACTTTTTGTCACTATTAAACATTTTGAATTAATATCGAATCGATTTTTTCACAATAATAAACTTATTTTTGTGATCATTAAAATTGCTACATATATAAATTATATGAATTATATAAATCAGTGACCATTTGATTGTGACAAAGAAGAATTTCATCACAGCATATCAAGTCATCACTACTATAATCATAAATGTGACAGTAAAATTTTACCTTTTACAATGATATAATTGTGATAGTTTTAAATTATTTCTTAAGTAAAACTATAATTGTATATTTGTGCCCGAACAATATTTATCACTATCAATTCGTTACTAATCAAATATTCAAATTGATACCAAATAATCAATCTTAATAATATTCATTGAGAAATTAATAAATTTCCTTTTATTTCAAGAGTAATTTGTATATATAAAAAACTAATTTTATTATAATATAATTTTTTACAAAAAATTATTAATAATAAAATTATTTCAAACTCATCAAAATATTAATAAAGAATTGATGACAGTGTACAAAATTTAATTGTATTATAATAAAAAATATAAAATAAAATACTTCAAATTAAAATTTTTATTTAACAAATAAAGTAGCAAAATATGAAAAAAAAATTAATATTGAAACTAAGAAATAAACTTTAAATAGTATATGTTCAATCATCATCAACATTAATAGTAGTAAATTTATAGTAATTTAATTAAAATAGCTTGTGTAACGAAAAACTCATTTATCGAGTCCACAAGCTAGATTAAGTAGTTGTTTGTTGACCAATTCACTTGCTTCATCATGCAATTGGTAGACATGTTGTAACCAATAATCATTAAATGTAGAGAAAAATAAATATTGCATAGCTAACCAACAATTTACAAGTTATTTAATATCATACTAAATATTATTGTTTATAAAAAATATTCAAATCTATAATTAATGTTGATTATGTATTTTATATTAGTTTTAAGATAGTGTTCATGTTAAAAAATATTTTTTTTTTTAGTTTTTAACCCTTTTAAAAAATCTATAATGCAATTTAAGCCTTTTCAACACAAAATATATGTCTCTCAGCTCATTTTTAATTTATTTTGGTGCTCAAGCTTAAGACAAAATTTTGGGGCCCTATTTTAAGATACATTTCCACAAATTTTAACTTATATCTTGTACACTCAAAAATAAACTCTACAAAAATGTTTTAAAGAAAACAATAATCTTCTTTGTTTCTTTTTTTAGTTAAGTAAACTATATAAAAATTATTGTTAAAAATTGTAATTTGAATTTCAAAGTACCTAATTTAGAGGACTGTGAATAGTAAAATTGATTAAAGAAAACATAATTGAAAAACTAAAAAATAAAAGTAATTTTCTATCTTAAAAATTACTTATCATCGACAAGTGCTAAAAATAGAATACAAAATAATTATTCATGAATTTATCATCGTGTTTTATCATCGTGTTTTACTATTATGTATGATTTCAAATTTTTATTTTATTTCTAAAAAAATCAAGTTGATTGTGTTTTCATAACTATTTAGAATGATGAATATTTGATTGATTTTTTCATGTATATATGTATTTTATTTTATATTTATTACCTCAAATTAATTATTTTTTCGTAGTTATTTAGAATGATATTGTGTTTTCAACTTCTTGTTTTATATAATTCATACCTGTAGACACTAAATTTTGTCCGAGTTTAAATTAAAAATGCTCAAAATAAGATCAATTCACATCACACATTTTAATACCCAAAAATCTTATACCCTAAGCCCAAAATTACATGGCCCATTATATAAGATTTTACATGATATAAAAAAATACAAAAATTAATAAAAATCTCAACTTCTTCCTTATTAAGGCTTTACTCTCATTGGTTGGAAATTACTTGGGGCCCAATATATTAATTTCTATTGGTTTTAAAAGGGATAACCCAAAAATACCCTTTATCACCTATTATATTAAAACCTTTATCCTATTTTTATTCTCATAAAATACCCTTCTTCATCATACATATATATACACCAAAAAAAAAAGAGCCCACACACATTTGATTCTAATCTGCCGAACCACTCGTCCATGGCTTTTTCCCAAAACAATCCCACTAGCCAATTTCAATTTGATTTTCATTTCCCCAGAACCCCAATCCATTATTTTCTTCACCAAACATCCCCGGCTTATTTCATTCACCCACTTACCCCAAATCCTCCACTTCGAAACCCACTGCCATTTTTTCTTAAGCCGTTCCGAAACCACATTCCACTATTCGAACCACCAAGCCTTAAATTAAGCTTTTCGACTTCAACGATAAAGATCGGTAGATTGATCGATCGAGCATATTTGGGTTTTGATATTTTCTTCCTCTTTTATTTATGTCAATCATTCTTATGGTTTAATGAAATATTGATGAGATTTGATGACATCCTCTTTATTTATTTTAGTTTCCTTATTGTTTTATTTTGTTTAATATTTTGTTTGTGATGTGTAGGTTATTTTATTTGTTGGAGGTGGTTTAATTTATTATTTGCTTGTATATATGTTTACATGTCGTATTATATATTATGAGCATTATATTTATATTATATATTATTATTACAATATATTATAGTATTATCTATTTTATAATATGTATATATATTATTACGCCTAACATTTAATTTCCGCATCTAACAACTAACATTTAATTTCCGCCACTAGCATTTATTTTTTGCTATTTAATTTTCGCAATTTTTTTATGTTAGATCTGGTCCTTTTTCCAGATCTCTTTTTTTATGCTCCTTTGTTCAATCTGGTCCTTTTTTTCGGATTGCTTTGTTCGATCCGGTCCCTTTTTTCGGATTACTTTTTTTTTCAATCTGGTCCCTCTCCGGATTCTTTTTTAATTACAGCATTTAAATTTCTGCTCTTTTTTTATCTTTTGTTCAATCCGGTCCTTTTTTCGGACGTTTTATTTTAGCCTTTTTTATGCTTTTATTTTATGTCTGTAGCGATATCCCTTTTTCTTCGCTAAAAAAACGGGTTTTGAGGGTGTTTGAGGTATTTTAAAATTGTATTCCGTGAGGTTTTGGAGAAACTGTATTTTATTTAAAAATGGAGTCACCACCGGCCACTAAGGTAGACCGGACACCGTAAAACCAGAGATTTTGAAAATGTTGGGTCCGGGAGTAGGTTATGGATGGGGAAGGATTAACACCCCCACACTTCCCAAAATTGGTACTTTAATAATTACCACTTTATTAATATTAAACTTTCCGGATTAAATGGACGATTAAATTAAAATTCGGTTATAATTGCGAGTATATTTTACGGGCCCCGTTATTCGAGAGTAAACCGATAAGCCACCATCACTGTGTTTGATACTGGCCACGTTTACGCTCGAATAAAATTGCACCACATTGACAATTAATATTATGTATGCAACCTTAGAAAGCAATTTAAAAAAAAACATACATCCATATTGATATAATACTAAAACATAAAACATAAATATTACCATATTAAATAAAAATAAAATACATGAATAATAAAAAACATAACCCATCATAATAAAAAAAAAACTTGAACGAAAAAATATGCTTCCAAAACTAAAATAATTAATTCTGGCATGCTTAAACACATTAAGACACCGATATAATATACACATGACATACATGAAATGTAATGCTAAACTAACATAACAACATGCTAGCATAAAAAACTAATACTTGACTTTCATCATATAACATAATTTACACCCACAACCTAACATAACATTTAGATATGATAAATAATATCACACTAACATATAACCTAAAAACAAGATGAACATAAAATACATACTAAAATACAAAAACATGCCAAATACAAATAAACTAAGACACAAACCAAACGTATAAATATGAACAAACGAACGTAGATAGAAAAACATGATATCATAAACTAAACATATGTTTGAACATAAAAACATGAAATAAAAAAACATAAAAACAAATGAGTAATGCAAACATACTAAGAAACCACACATAGAATATGCCATGAGGAATAAAATAAATATGCTAGAACATATATACAACATGAATAAATAAACTAAGTAACACATTAGCATGATAAAACACATATTATAAAAACACAAATAAATGCACATAAAATGCCAACCTAAATACATGAAAACATGAAGAACCACATAAACATGATGTACAAACGAAATTAAAGTATAACGTCCAAAATGGACATATATATGACACGAACAAAATGAATTAAAACACAAGAACACATGGTATCACAAATAAATAAACATGATAAAACATAAATAGACATATAACGAGAAAAGCATACATAAAAAAGTGAAATGCAACATGGCAATATACATACCAAGAGCAAAAACATAACACTTAAATAAGACAAAGGGACTGAAATGAAAAAAAAACAGAATCAGAAAACCGAATTTAAATGAACAAAAATAGATTTTAGGGATTTATTTACAGCCTGAAATAAACTTGTAAGGACTAGAGTTGTAAAAAACCCAAGGGGCAAGCTTCAAATGAAAAACACCAAAACACGGAATGTCTGAGTGCGTAATTCTACCATTTTGAAATCTGATTGGTTTAATTTGGTGGTTTAATCGAAAGATTAAAAAAAAGCAAAAAGGACCTGTGTTGTAATTAGACAATGGGGTGGCTCTAGATGAAAATTCCTGAAACACGGGGGCCCTTAATGGATAATTAGACCGTTTAAAAAAATTAGGGGCTCTATAAAAACACACCCGATAGCCAAACCTTGAACCTTTCCTCATTTTTTTAAAACCGTGTAATAATCTCCCCAAATCCTCTGTATTTCAGACCTACAAACCCTAGACACTCACCCTTGGCCGCCATTATTTCCAGAAACCGGCGGTGGTCCGGCTACTCCGGCCACCGCCAAACACTACTAGCCGTCACATATCACCACCAATAAACCCCTAAAACAGAACCCCTTTCTTGATTAAAAGGCCCAAAAACCTTGTTTCATAAAATACAAACCACAAACCCTATTTTTCTTATTGAGATCAATATCATTTTTAAAACAAAACCCGTAAAAACGACCGTCCAACTCACCCTTCACAGCTCAGAAGAAAACCGAGAGGCTTATCATCGGACGACAGTCATCACGGCTAAGGGGTAAACTCTTAAAAACTTTTTCGTGTTTATATTTTTTGTGTTCGAAAGACATGCATGCAAGAGAGGAGGGAAGAAAAATTACCACTCGAATTTTTTGTTCTTTTTTGTATTTCTAGACACTGGAACCGATGACTGGAAAAAATGTTCTCTTACAGATTTTGTTTTTTGATACATATACCCTGATCTCTGATTTTGTTCGGTAGAAATAAAAATATAATACATGCTTCTGTTCGATTTGGTACTAAATAATCTGATTTTTTGGTGTTTTCTTCTGATGCAATCTGGCGCGGTGGTTGAGGGCGGCATGGAAGAAGCATGGAGGTGGTGTCCGTTCGGCCAGACTGATCCTTGGCCGTTGGATCAGTTCTGATCCAAGGTTGAGGCTCTTCGAAGATGAATGGTTCAGATTGAATCTGTAGAGGGTGGGACTGAACAAGATGATGCCACGTGACGTATGGTATTCGAAGAGTCTTGTGCATGGACATCACGCGCGCGTGGGAGATGGACAGCCCGCGCGTGTCCTCACGCGGCCAGCTGGAAGGGCGTTCTCCTTTGATCGTGGCTGTTGGATCTGAATCAGATCCAACGGCTCTTGGTTGACTGCGCACAACAAAAGATTAGGGTTAGATTTTTAGGGTTTAGTTAAGTCTAGGTTTGGGTTTGGCCGGTTGGGCCTTGTAACATTCAAATTTGGGTTTGTAATGTATAATGGACTTGGACATTTTAATAAATAATTTGGATTTTAAATTATAATCTGTTTATATACATATTATTAATATATAATAATAATAATAATAATAATACATACATACATACATACATACTAACTTGCATACACATATACATATATAAACGCGTACACACATAATAACAATAGTATAATAATACATGCATACATATACCTACATATGTATTATACTATATACAAATGACATACACATATAATATTAATGATAACAATATCACATATAATAATTATGCATTCACACATACATATATTCATATATATATATATACATATGCAAACACATACAGATGAATACACATGCAAACGTATATAATTCATATTCATATAATTATATAAAACATACTCATATTAAGAATAATAACATAAATAATACACATTAACACATGCACATTTAGCACGTATAAAACACTTATGTTAATACTAATAATATTATACATAGCCGGACAAAAATGAGTGATTACAATGTCTTTATTTATATTTGCCATGTTTATACTTATTTGAGATGTCATGTTGTATAATGTTGCATATCGGATATATTATGTTATTAATGCGGGGTCTCTTTATTCTGCGGTAAATGCGGCCAGTATCAAACGTAGTGATGGTGGTCTTATCGTTTACTTTCGAATAACGGGACCCTTAAAATAGACTCGCATGTATAACCGGATTTTAAATTAATTGTCATGTTAATTCACAAAGTTCGATATTAGCAAAGCGATAATTGTTGTTTTCTTTTTACGGTACCAATTTTTGGGCGGTATGGGGGTGCCAAAACCTTCCCCATCCGTAACCGACTCCCGAACCTTATTTTTGATCGAATCTCTGGTTTTATGGTGTCTGGCCTACCTCAGTGGCCGATGGCGACTCTGAGTTTTATCGTTTTTTCAAAAACATGAATTTTTTTAAAAATTCCTCGTCTTTTTAAATATTTCAAAAAAACGTAAAGAAAATCAAATTACGTACTTTTAGTGATACTTCGAAATTTTTTTAGGTTGCTATAGCTGGCGACTGGTTTTAATTTTTTAAAAACTAAAGAGAGTCAGGCCATTTTTAAGAAAAATAAAATAATAATTACCGCTTTGTTAATATCAAAAATTATGAATTAAAGTGACGGCTAAATTGATATCCGTTTATAAATGTGAGTTTATTTTAATTCATTTAAAATTTGACATTTAAACCTGTCCTTTTAAGTGGGGGAAAATGCTAGTGCTTTCGTGTGGATATTGTTCCTCCGTATTGGCCTAGTAAGTACCTTCATGGCTCGACTACCCTATGTTTTCGTGGGAATATTGTTTCCCCGTACGAACATAGTGAAAGGGTCCCTTGAATTGAACTCGGTTGAGAGGAGCCTATAATGAGTGATGACCGGGGGCCTTGCTACTCATTAAAAGAGGACAACGAGAACAGTTTGGGTATCGTCTAGAACCAAAACTGCATGTAGAAAACATAGAAAGCCCACTCATTTAGAGCCTGCGGTAACCCTAGAAATCATAATATCCCGCGAGTAGGGTTCATTTTGTGTTAAACACGCATCGCGTATATTTTGTCTTGTGAATATTTCATAGTATCCAGTGTTTTCTTTTGGCATCATATCAGCATTGCATAACATCATTATCTATTCACTCGCATTATACTGTCATGAGGTATTAACCTGAGAATGGTGGACACAGTGGAAATTATTCATGGATCGAGAGAAAATCTAGTAACCTGAACGTCAATTAAGTGCAATATTCAAAGTTGCAAATTTCTCTCATATATTCGTGGGTGTTGTTCCTTGGAAACCATGTCTAAATCAATACCTTTTCATTTAGGATATTTACTTTGCATTTATATGCATTTGTTTTTAAATCATCACACTTTAACTTGCTTGCATCAGCATTGCATGACACAAAGGTGTTGATTCGAGTGGTTTGCCAAAGTCAAAATCTATCACCATGGATAAAAGGTACCTCAAGAAGAAAGAAATCAATTCTGCCATTCGACATTGATCCGAAGTCAACCAAAGGGTCCAAGGCGACAGTTTACCGAGAAAGGGCATTGTGGTGGCGTATACACATGTCAGTCTACAACAAAATAACCTATAGGATCTAAAACAGATTTGATGCCAACAATCGAAGAGTATACAACTTTGCTCAATCAGAAGAACATTCACGAAGATTGGATTTACACAAAACCGTATTGGTCTCTGAATCACCCTTTGAAGATCAAAACCATAGCCGGGATGAGTGAAGATTGGGTCAAGGGTTTGATTTAAGTCCGATGTGACAATATTTCTTTCTCATAGGGGTGTATTCGAGAGATCATACCGACATACCCGGACGAGGGAGTAAAGATGGACTTATTCGCTTTGGGGGTTTACGGTTTGATCATTTTTCCTAGAGTTTTGGGCAACATCGATGTAACCATTTGGACTTACTCGAGCGGGTGAAGAAGAAGGTTAACCTGATATCGGCAATCTTGACTGAAACTTTCATCTCCTTGAACGCAAGCCAGAAACATGAAGAATGTCACTTTAGAGGATGTGCACAATTACTTCAAGTATAGATCTGAAGCCACCTTTAGAAGACACCAACGGGAGTGCTACCCGGGATAATCTCATAAATTTTTTTCCTCTTTGCGAGTACCTAACAAAGGAATGGTGGGAAGAGCCAGACAAACAAAAATGGACGGCCATTTTCAAGAATATTCAAGATAAGGATATTGTATGGAGGGTACATTGGCTCGATAGTGTCATTCATTTCTTGTTAATTATGGAGACTATAATTGACTAATGATGATATGATTGCACGATGGGATCGCTTGCTCTCCTTTGTTGGTATCGAGACAATTCGGGCCATGACAGTTTGTGCCTCTCACCACCGGCTTAAGCACCCCTGAGTTTTTGTTCATGGGCGAATATATAGCAAATGTTCAAAATGTTTCTAGAGCTTAGGATCACCTCTCTCGCATAAAGGTAGAAGAAGACAGCAAGTGTATGTTTACTCTAGACTATGCTCGCACAATAGAGTTAACGATAAGACTCTAAAGCCCGATCAAGGACCGGTTATATCACTTAAAGAACATTTGAGAATAGTTCATTCCGAGGATAGGTTAAGAAGAAGATGGACATTTTGCAAACTGAGCATACAAGTGGACTTTTTTGGGTCAGTTTAGATGTGGATGAGCAAGACAGGATAATTAAACAGTTAAAAAAGCTCAACACGAATTTGGAAAGAAAAAGTCTCTTTACCAAAGTAACACTTGAAAGCAAGGGCCATGCGAGAAATTGAGAAAAGAAAACGAGTACCAAGAAAGTAAGAATCGGCTATTTGAAAAGCAAGGCATGTATAACTCTACCCTCAAAAACTTGAGTCAAAGTCAAGCTCGGGATGTTCAACAAGAAGAAAGGGTTAGAGAGCTAGGTCGGTCCTTTCATGAACACCGTGCTCGAAATGGCTCTCTTGAGCTACAAGCTACTTGACAAGAGAAACAAAACACTCCAAGCTCATATTAAGAACATTAGAGGCCATAGTTCAAGGTTACCTCAGAAGAATTATGTTTCTTGAAGAAGCCGCCGAGTGGGGAAATAATTATTGGTTAAGGCGCCTTCGCGATGGTACTTGCATGATTCAAGATCGAGATCAGTATAACACCGGCTTAATGGTGCAAGTGCTAGAAGTTCCCAAACAGGAATCTAGCCAACAAAGCCGGAGCCCTTCTTTCTTTTATAGCTCCGGACATGGGGGAGGCACCTAGGTTCATTGTAACGAGAACTTTTCTTTGTAATGAGAACTTTTCAATCCGCAATGAAAGTTGTTCGAGGGTGACCACCAATAGAATCAATGTCTTTATTTGCATACATCTGTGTATTTTATTTGATTCCATGCATAAAGCATATATCATGCATTAAATGATTAAACAATAAGATTAATTATAGGGGGTTTTGTGATCAAAGACTCCACACTCACACGTTTTCGACGTCAAATGAGGCAAATGGAAGACAGTTTTGCTAAAGTGGAAGCCAGTTCGAGAGGAGCCTTCACACCAGAAATTAGAAAGGATAAAGGAATAACTTCTAGCCAGTACAACTCTAGAAGCATGAATGACATAGTGGCTAGGGTTGATAAGCTTGAACAATTTCATGAACTCTTGATTAGGAATCAAGAAGTGATGATGGCATATATGAAGAAGCACCAAGAAGAAGCTATGGGGAAGATCAATGAATTAATAGGTATGATGGCTACCTTGACTAAAAAAAAGGATTGGCTGAAGACTCGCTCGTGCCAAAGGAGGATGCAAAGTCAAGTGAGAACTGGAATTCCACCTTTATAGTGGAAGAGACTTTATCTGGTGAAGACCAAGCCATTATCAATCTATATGAGATAGCCTGCAATGCTTCTGAATGTCCCACCAATTTGATAACAAATAGAATTGAAGACTCTCTCCTAAAAGTCTTATCATCTCCAACGAATAGGGAATCAGCACGCAAACGGCTTATGAAAAGGGATCGCGAGGATAACAACAATGTAAGAGCTTATGAGGCCCTAAAGAACTTTACAGCCTCCCAACCTCAAGCTGCAGCCGGAAGTGCTCGAGGTCCGAATAGGAAAAAAACAATGAGACCTAAGAGAAAAGATGAGAAATTCACCCCGCTACCAATTTCATACACGGAGTTGTATGCGCAGTTATACAAGGCAGATTTGGTTCGACCCTACCATGTAGTCCCCTTTGTTCCCCTACCCTTCTTGGTATGACGCTAGCGCACATTGCAAGTATCATGTCGATATTCCGGGGCATTCAATTGAAGACTGCCAATCATTCAAAAAGTTAGTCCAGAATATGATAAAGTCTGGAATATTGTAGTTAGGTGAGCCAAACATAACCACTAATCCACTTTCAAGCCATGGAGGTTAAGGTGTGAATGCTCTGGAAGAAATATGTGGAAAGATGGTGAAAATGGATGTGTCAGAAATCGGGTCCCCTTTAAGCCGGGTTTTCAAACAGCTTTCTATGGCAGGTTTGATCAAGCATGGTATGAAGAATACACGAAAGGGACATGGGGTATTCTGTGAGTACCATCAGGAAGAAGGACACGTAATCCAATGTTGTCCAGAATTTAAACATTTGGTTCAGGGAATGATAGAAAACAAAGAAATTGAATTCTTCGAGGAGCTTGAAGGGTCGGGCTAATCGAATAGTGTTGCGATATTTAAAGATTTCTAATGCATCCTACCCATGCTTTTAGGTGTCACCTTTTTGGTTTTGTCTTGCATAATTTTCTTTTGAAACAATGTGTGTAATCAACTTTACTACTCTTTGCCCGAAGATAGCAAGGATCTTTTTGTAAGGGCATATGTTATGTTTGCTTATATTTTTTTCTTCATTTCAATGAAAGAATGCATCTTTTGAGTAAATATATATGTATATTCTTTCTCACCCTCGTAGAGTCTCGGATATCACGTGCATGATGCAACATTGATTCTAAGGATCAATTGAATATTGTGATCACGATGAAGTATAATTTCCTGCTCAGCCGCTCTGGTCGGTAAAGCGCGAGACGCAAGATTACTACTCCTTCAATGATGTTCGATGATAAGAAAATCTCCCAGGAAAGACCGAAGAGTTGTTTAAACTTAAGTTAAAAGTTAAAAAAAAGAAAAGAAAAAAAAGGAAATCTATCAAGAAATGAACAATTAATAGAGATGGGGAGGAGAACAAATCTAATAAGGAACTAGATTCCACCTGTTCAATACCCCAACATCAGAGATAAATCTCTAAAATCAATGAACGATCAAATAACTCTCGAAGCATCCTGATGGAGCTGTGGGGGGAGAACAAATCTAATAAGGAGCTACGCTTCACCTGTTCAATACCCTAGCGCTAGAGATGACTTTTTGAAGGCACTGACACGATATTAATTGTAATTGAAAGTATATACATGTACTAAATTTAAATTGATATTTTTTACACTCAATGTGATAAGCAAACAATGAACATATTTTGGAGAAGCAATGGGAACTAGAAGGAGTAGTCTTCGAATAGATCAAGCAAATACCATAATCATGAGAATAGACTGAGCAATCTGGGAGGAATTTCATAACTTTAAATATCGCCACAACATTCAAGGGCAAGTTGTTGATCACCGGGGGATTGAATTTAGGACGCTCTTGCATTTGTTATCCGAGGCATTCTATTCTTTTTATATTAGTTTAAATTTTATATATTAATCCAAAAAGCATCCTTTGTTGAAATATTAGTTAGCAAACTGACATATAGATGAAAAGAAAGAGAAAAGAGAAAAGAAAAAGAGAAAGAAATAAAAGAAGAGAGAAAAGAAAAAGAGAGAAAAGAGAAAGAATAAGGTTTCTCTGTGTTGTTGTATAGAGTTTAGAATGCATGGTCAAGGATGCACATGATCAACCTAATACAGAACCTGTCTGTGATTCTAAATAAGACAGTAGCAAAGCTTCGTATGCTACAAATACTCAAAAGGACATATTTTTTTGGCCTACCAATGAGATAGAAGAAAGATCATCACGTTGAATTAGAGAGAAATAATAGCCAAGTCCCGAACCGAAGGAGAACATATTGGGAATTTGAGGAAGTTGTTCCAAAGGCCGAGGAAATACCAGTTAAAGCTCAACTCATCCAAGTATACCTTTGCAGTCACATCGGGAAAACTCTTAGGCTTTGTGGTTAGCCGAAATGGGATCGAGATTGACCTCGACAAAGTAAAAGTAATTCAAGATCTCCTGCCACCTCAAACTCAGAAATAGGTTACTCCAAAAGAATGACCCAAAAAAAGGAATGAAGATTTCCATGGGCCTTAGAAAAGATCAAGAAGTATTTGACCAATGCCCAGATCCTAGTACCTCCAGTACCGGATAGGCCGTTAATTCTGTACTTGACAGTATTTGATAATTCAAAGGGATGTGTGCTTGGACAGCATGATAAGACAGACAAGAAAGAAAAGGCCATTTATTACTTAAGCAAGAAGTTCACCGAGTATGAGTCACGATATCCATTGACCCAAAAGCTGTATTGGGCCTTAACATGGGCTACTAAGCGATTCAGGTAGTACATGTTGTCTCATACTACTTCCTTAATTTCTCGGATGGATCCATTGCAATTTTTGATGGAAACACCAGCACTAACCGAAAGGATGGCCCGTTGGCAAATGTCGCTATCTGAGTTTGATATTGTCTACGTAAGCTAGAAAGCAGTAAGAGGAAGTGTGGTAACAGATTTTCTGGCTAGTCGCACTTCAGATAACTATGAGCCGCTGGATTTCAATTTTTCAGATGAAGATTGGATCGGTGTTTTATTTGAGGAGAGGCCCACCAATGAATCCTGGAAACTCTATTTTGATGGGTCATCCAATGTCTTGGGCCGTGGGATAGGGGCAGTACTAATTGCTCCCGAGGAAGTTTATTACCCCTTACCAGTAGGTTGGAATTCATTTGTACAAACAACATAATCGATAATGAGGCTTGCGTTATGGGACTCCGGGCGGCCATAGAAAGGAAGATTAAGGTGCTTTAAGTTTTCGAGGATTCATCTTTGGTGATCTACCAAGAATGGGAAACAAGAGATCAGAAGCTCGTCAAATACTATGATTTGGTATATGAGTTGATTAGAATTTTTTAAGAAATTAGCTTTGCGTATCTACCAAGAGAAGATAATCAGATGGCTGACGCCCTAACAACTCTTGTTGCCACGTTTGAGGCAAGCCCGACTACCGAAATGAAGCCGATTGAGATGTAAATTTTTGGGGTACTACCAAGGTAAAGAAGGAGAAGAATGGCTCCCTGCATGGCCCTGTGGTTGAGTGTTAGGTTAAGGATCCACATGGTTGGCCTATAATGAAGGAGTAATTTATCAGTGGTTGGAATGAAAATAATCCCAAAATTTAACATGCCAAATAGTTCAAAGATTTGAAGTAACTTTCTGCCGTAACATTTTTTACGGCTCATAATAATAAAGACTAGGGATCTTATCGAAAATAAGGAAGATTTGGGAACTTGGGGGCACAATAATCACCCCAATGATTGAGATAGAAGAAGGCTCGTTATGGAGAGATGTAGAAAAGGGTGACAATTGAGCCCAAGTCGAGTGAGGGCGACGTTACAAGATAGAAAATGATAGATTTTGTATGGCCAGTGTAGGGTAACAATGTCTCTTCAAACTGAAGCAAAAGTTGAAGATTCAGACAGAAAAAATACTTTGAAAATTGGACCCTGTCGAAGACTGAAAAGCTGGAAAGCTTGTGGGGCATGATGAGGCTCATCATAAAAAGTCATAGAAGAGATAACAGTCGAGTAAGAGTGATGTCATGAATTTGGACTTTAGCAAATGATAGATTTGATTCTAACCGGAGCAAGCCAGTGATCCTTTCAAGAGGAAACAATGGAGAGATCTAGTAGAGATAAGGATAATACCTTGTGTGGTTCAGGAAAGTAAAGATCGAACCTCATAGAAGTGGAAAAAGTTTTTGAGACTTGGGGGTGTGGCGCTCACCCTAAATGATGAGAATGGAGAAGACTCGTCATGAAGAGTCATTGAAGAGACAACATTTAAGCCCAAGAGAAGTAGGGGAGATGATTCAGAGTTGAATTCCAGGAAATGACAGATTATGTTCTGATCAATGCAAGTCAGCATCACCTTTCTAAGAAGGAATAAAATGAAGAATCTGCCAAAAATAAAAGGGTCCGTCGAGGCTAAGGCTGACCCCGAAAAGCAAGGATTTTCCCCAACAATTCTAAAAATGACTCAACTCATGCATCATGAATAGTTAGGCATTCTTAAGGTAGGAACATGCTAACTAGTATCATCAAATCATTGTGTCCGTTTCATTCAAGTATTTGAAAAACAACAGAAAAAAAGAAATAGATTCCAATAGCAAGTAAAGAAATCTTTTAGCTATTTGGGAGCTATGAACATTTGATGCCAAGATGATGAAGATCGAAGGCACTTCAGAAGACTCAAAGCGAGATATTTGGTGTCAAGACAATCAGAAAGAAAGACATCAGTCGGGGTCCTCAAGGCGAGAGACCATCATGTGCCAAGACGAGAAAGATCGAGTGGGTCCTGTTAAGGTGAGTAAGACCACCATCCTCAAGGTGAGAGACCACCCTGTGCCAAGACGAAGAAGATCGAGGGCATTTTAGAAGACTCAAAGCGAGATATTTGGTGTCAAGACAATCAGAAAGCAAGACATCATTCGGGGTCCTCAAGGCGAGAGGCCACCCTGTGCCAAGACGAGGAAGATCGATGGCATTTTAGAAGATTCAAAGCGGGATATTTGGTGTCAAGACAATAAGAAAGCAAGACATCAGTCGGGGTCCTCAAGGCAAGAGACCACCCTATGCCAAGACGAGGAAGATCGAGGCAAGATCGAGGGCATTTTGTCAAGACTCAAAGCAAGACATATTTGGTCCTCAAGGCGAGAGACCACAATACGAGGAATACAGGGCATCGAGATATTTGGTGTCAAGACAATCAGAAAGTAAGACATCGGGGGTCCTCAAGGCGAAAAACCACCATATGCCAAGACGAGGAAGATTGAGGGCATTTTAGAAGACTCAAAGCGGGATATTTGGTGTCAAGACAAGACAATCAAGAACCACCACCTGTGCCAAGCAAGAGATCAAAGGCATTTTTCAAAGCGAGATATTTGATGTCAAGTTCTCAAGGCGAGAGACCACCATGTACCAAGACGAGAAAGATCGAGGGCATTTTAGAAGACTCAAAGCGGGATAGGTGTCATTTGGTGTTAAGAAGACGATCGAGGATCGAGGCATCACTTTAAGGGAGGAAGATTTATTTTAGAAGAGCAAAGCGGGATATTTAGTGTCAATGGAAAGCAAGACATCAGTTCGGTTCTAGAATGTCCGGAGAGAGGCATTTTAGAAGACGAACGATTGTCATTTGGTGAAGGGAGGCATCACTTTTTAAGGGCTTCGGAATCTTGGATATGGGAAGAAATGTGACAAAATTTGTATCTTTTTAGTCTTTGAATCTATGGATAGGAAATGAGACAAAATTTGTATCTTTAGTCTTTGCTCTATTCAATGAGCAAAGAAAGAGGGCATTTGTAGAGACACTAAATTTTGTCCGAGTTTAAATTAAAAATGCTTTAAATAAGATCAATCCACATCACCCATTTTAATACCCAAAAACCTTATACCATAAGCCCAAAATTACATGGCCCATTATATAAGATTTTACATGATATAAAAAATACAAAAATAAATAAAAATCCAAACTCATTCCTCATTAAGGCTTTACTCCCATTGGTTGGAAATTACTTGGGGCTCAATATCTTAATTTCTATTGGTTTTAAAAGGGATAACCCAAAAATACCCTTTATCACCTATTATATTAAAACCTATATCCTATTTTTATTCTCATAATATACCCTTCTTCATCATATATATATATATATATAATACACCCAAAAAAAAAAGAGAGGAGCCCACACACATTTGATTCTAATCTGCCGAACCACTCGGCCATGGCTTTTTTTTCCCAGAAACAATCCCACTAGCCAATTTCAATTTGATTTTCATTTCCCCAGAACCCCAATCCATTCTTTCCTTCACCAAACATCTCCGGCTTATTTCATTCACCCACTTACCCCAAATCCTCCACTTCGAAACCCACTGCCATTTTTTCTTAAGCCGTTCCGAAACCACATTCCACTATTCAAACCACCAAACCTTAAATTAAGCTTTTCGACTTCAACGATAAAGACCGATAGATTGATCGATCGAGCATATTTGAGTTTTGGTATTTTCTTCCCCTTTTATTTATGTAAATCATTCTTATGGTTTAATGAAATATTGATGAGATTTGATGACATCCTCTTTATTTATTTTAGTTTCTTTATTGTTTTATTTTGTTTAATATTTTGTTTGTGATGATTAGGTTATTTTACTTGTTGGAGGTGGTTTAATTTATTATTTGCTTGTATATATGTTTACATGTCGTATTATATATTATGAGCATTATATTTATATTATATATTATTATTACAATATATTATAGTATTATCTATTTTATAATATGTATATATATTATTACACCTAACATTTAATTTCCGCATCTAACAGCTAACATTTAATTTCCGCCACTAGCATTTATTTTTCGCTATTTAATTTCCGCAATTTTTTTTATGTTAGATCTGGTCCTTTTTCCGGATCTCTTTTTTTATGCTCCTTTGTTCGATCCGGTCCTTTTTCTGGATTGCTTTGTTCGATCCGGTCCCTTTTTTCAGATTGTTTTTTTTCGATCTGGTCCCTCTCCGGATTCTTTTTTAATTCCATCTTTTATTTTTTCCCGCAGTTTAATTTTTCGTACTTTAAATTACCACATTTAAATTTCCGCTCTTTTTTTTATCTTTTGTTCGATCTGGTTCTTTTTCCGAACGTTTTATTTTAGCCTTTATTTATGCTTTTATTTTATGTCTTTATTTATATTTGCCATGTTTATACTTATTTGAGATGCCATGTTGTATAATGTTGCATATTGGATATATTATGTTATTAATGCGGGGTCTCTTTATTCGGCGGTAAATGCGGCCAGTATCAAACGTAGTGATGGTGGTCTTGCCGTTTACTTTCGAATAAGGGACCCTTAAAATGGACTCACATGTATAACCGGATTTTAAATTAATTGTCACGTTAATTCACAAAATTCGATGTTAGCAAAGCGGTAATTATTGTTTTCTTTTTACGGTACCAATTTTTGGGCAGTATGGGGGTGCCAAAACCTTCCCTATCCGTAACCGACTCCTGAACCCTATTTTTGATCGAATCTTTAGTTTTATGGTGTCCGGCCTACCTCAGTGGCCGGTGGCGACTCCAAGTTTTATCGTTTTTTCAAAAACACGAATTTTTTAAAGATTTCCTTGTCTTTTTAAATATTTCAAACAAAAAAAAACGTAAAAAAAATCAAATTACGTAATTTTAGCGATACTTCGAATTTTTTTAGGTCGCTACAATACCATTAATATTGTTTTTGGTGTTAGATTGTTTTTAAGAATTTACCTTGTACTCTCATTGATTGCATGTTTTTCTTAATTATTAATCAGTTTACTTCTATTTTTAATTGAAAAAGATTACTTTAGGTATGTATGTGAAAATAAAGTTCATGATTTGCTCCCATTACTTCACTAACCTTCATGTTATATTAAAAAATATGTTAAAATTTTACCGATGCGATCTTAAATGAAAAATAAAGAGATTGATGTATAACATTTATTATATTTTTCTTTGAACTATTTTTCTGTATCAATTGTATCTATTGTGTAGGTATAAAATGTTCAATATTTTACTATGTAGATTTGTCAATTTTATTGGTCAACAAAAGGTTGGTCGTGTTGGAAATGATAATCAACAAGAAAATGTCCTAATCAACAAGCTAATGCACTTGAGAAACAAACCATGGAAATGCTGGTAAGATATTCATTTGCATATTTGATAAATTAAGAGTTAGTTTTGAATGTGTTGGTTAATGTATCTCAGTCAAATTCTGCAACTAATGGTGTAAGAACAAAAATTAATTAAATAATTTTTATTTTTAACTAATTTTATCTCAAATGACATGATTAATTTTTTATACTAATTAACTTATTCTTTCTCTTATTGTCTATATTTTGTAGGAAAATGTTGAAGTGTGAAATTTGGTGTGGAGTACTTGATTTGAACTTCTATTTAGATACTTTGATATCTTACGATTAAAAGTATATATTATGAACTATTTAGTTTTATAGAATTTATTTTCGATGTTTAATATAAATTAAAATTTAGTTTATTTATTCACTTTAAAATATTATAATTATCCATTTGTATTGAGAAAAATGAAGAAGTGATAGCACTTTTATGCAATCATATTTTTATTCACGAATGGTATTTTTAATAATTTTTAGACGTAAAAAATATTAATTGTTAGTGACGAGATAAGTCTAAATAACTCGTACATAACTAACGATGAGGAATTTATCTCTAATAAAATTACATATGTGACAATTTTTTATAACTATTGAAAATACATTTAGAAACAATATATTCATCACAAAAAATAGTTATTATGATGAGTTTTATTTCACAATTTTATTTTTTAGTATCAAATAAATTAGTCATAATTTAAATAGTTATTGTGACTATTTAATTTATCACTATTGTTAATAATTCTAGTATCAAACACTTGCTCACAAAAACTGTACTTCTTTTTTTGTCACAAAATATATTTTGTGACAAACATATCACAATCAGAGATTTAAAAAGAGTTCGCGGTCACGTTTTCGGTCTCGTCGCGTTTATCGCGGTTGTGGACATAACGGATGCTATTGCGGTCACTGCGGGTGTCGCAGTCATGATTTTTTTTAAAATTCCCACAACTTGTCTAAAAACATTATAATTATAAGGACTTATTTTTAATAATTTTAGGGTATTTTCGAACATAAAAATTATAATTATAAACATGAAAAGTTAGATTATTGAAATTAATGGACTAAATTGAACGAAAAATTAAGTTTACACTCTAAATTAAAAGAAAATCAAGGATTAAATTAACAAATCTAAAAGTGGCTTTTAAATGTCACAACATATTTAATGGTATATAGGTAAACCAAATCCTATGTTAATCGGTACAATAATTAACTAGTTTGCATATTTAGAATACTTTTTTTTTTCGAATCAATAATACATTATTTTTTAAATTTGCACAAACTTATTGTATATAAAACAATAATAACAATTGTAATTATTTAAAGTTACTTCTAATGATTTTTAGAGTACTTCTCAACATTTACAGTAACACATTACTAAAATTAAATGATTAAATTGAATAAAAAGTAAACTTTACACTCTAAATTAAGAAAAAAATCAAGTACGAAAATAATAAAACTAAAAGATGTCATAGCTGAAATGAAGATTTACCCATCCCTAAATTGGGGGTTGGATTTTTTCAAAATGGTTTAAGGACTTAAATGAATAAATATGAAAATTTGATGGTTTTATAGTGTAATTTTGATGTAGAGATTTAGTTGAATGCGGTAGAATATTTAAAAAGATCTGGTCAAATTATTTGTTTTCATTGTTATTATTTATAAATTTCACACAAATTATTATAAAACATAATAATTATAATTATAATTATAAAAAGTTACTTTTTATGATTTTTAGAGTGTTTTCCAACACTTATGAAAGGATTTAATTGAAAGGAAATAAGACTTAGAGGCTCAATTGGAAGTTTCATTATGAATTTAAAGACTTAATTGGAATAAAACAAAACATCCTAATTAAACTAAAAATCTGAAAGGATTAATTTGTAAGCGGAGTGAAACTTTTAAGTCTCTCCAAAAAAGTCACTAAAACTTGAACTTCCTCCCCGCAATTTACCCTTTTTAAGCTTCATCTTTTTCCCCTCTCCCGCCCAACTCTGCAAATTTTTTCCCTCCCCATTTTTATCTTTAGCCACCAGACACAACCGCGATTGTTCTGATATCGGGGATATCGTCCCGTTATTGCCGTGATAACCGCAATCGCGTTTTTCTTGCGTCCACGACAGGCCGCAACAGTCGTGATTCTGTTGCCCACAGCGGAATTCGTTGAATGCGGTTTCGGACGGCTGCGCGACCGCTATTTCGCGGCCGCAATCGCAGTAGCGGTCCGCGATTTAGAACCCTGATCACAATTACTAATGATTATTGTGTCAAACATTTGGTCAAGAAAAAAATACTAATTGTGACAATATTGTTAGTCACAAAATATATTTTCAGTTTCCAACAAATTTATCACAATTTTTATTGGTTGTAGTGTCAAATATTTTGTCGCAACAGATAAAAAATTGTGACAAACTTTTGTATCACAATATTTTTTCTGTGTAAAAAAAAATCATCACGAAAAATAGAGTTATTAGTGTCGAAAACATAGTCACAAAAAAAATCATACTTGTGACAATTCTCAGTACAACTATCACTAATATATTAGACGAAGTTATTAGTGACGACGGGTGACGACTTGAAAATTTTGTCACTATGCATTATAGTGTCTAAATTTAATATTTTTAGTGACTATTTTCACGGTCACTAAAAATGCTTTTCTTTGTAGTGAGTAATTTCCACATCCAGGACTCGAAACTTGTTTCTTGGGTTTTGCATGTTTGTGTTATAATTTGGGTTGGTATGCATAGTGTTTACTTCTTCCATAATTTTCGTAAGTGAACGTTGTCACTGTAACGGTTCAGGATTTAAGAATATTTTAGGTATTCTTTTCTTTTTTTCTGCTTTCCAACATTGTGTCTTAACATAGTGATAATTATGAGGAGGGTTTTAACGAGGCTTTTTTCTTTTAATTTTTTTTTTATTGATTGGAATTACCAATGAAACTGAAGTACATCCATAATATGTTTCATGTTTCTTTATTGGGGAAGTATCGATCAAATTCATCACGACCTATGAAAGAATTAGAAATTAGGCCAAATCTAATGTACGAGGAAGAACCCGTTAAGATCTTGGCAAGGGAAATAAAGTGCTTTGTCGAAAACGTAAACCGCTAGTGAAAATGCTTAGGCGAAACCAGAATATGAAGGAGGTCACATGAGAATCCGAGAAAGTTATGGCAAAGAAATACACGTACTTGTTTGAGATATATAGATTTCGAGGATGATATTTTTGAAAAGAGGAGGAGAGTTATCACAACCAAAAACTAAAACTAGAAGATAGAAAGTCAAAAAATGAAGGTTGAATTTGGTAAAAGTCTAATAATGTGTAATTCTGCATCTTGATCTTGACAGTTCTACGAGTAATTATGTATCCAGACAGTTCTCTATTCGAGAGTGACAATTTTGCATCCTGAGGTGTACTAGTGTTTCACGGTTTTGAGAAACCCGATCTGTTTGGTTATTAGCGAATGAATGGTAGTTAGGAACTTACTAGCCAGCGTTTGCATCATGCATAGGCTATGATGGTGAGTGGCTTCTGGCGGCCGGAGATTTTGGTCATCAAATTTAGTGGTCAAATTAATATTTTATCTAAAGTTTAAGGGTTAAAATGATATTTTATCTAGAGTTAAGAGTAAGGTTCAGTGGTCAAATTAAAATCTAACACTTACACTAAAATGACATGTTATCAAACAAACGATTTTTACGTTCAATGACCAAAACTTTATAACTCGATAACAAAGTGACCAAAACGTTATTTTTTTAAATTTGATTAGTGAAAATGAACACTTATTAAAGAAAGACAATTTCCCCGAATAGTGTTGTAGTTTCTTTATTTTGTGAAGTGGGGTGAGTGGTTTTTTACTTCACCCAATAAGAATGATTGTGAAGTATTTTTAATTGCTTGAAACCGTCGGGAGAGAAAATGACTTCCTTTTCCATGCATGTATACAGTTGGCGTCTGTCTGTCGATGCAATTTGATATGAAGTTGTTAGAATTTTTTGGTGACTTTTAAAGTTCGGTTTGCAAACATGACTACTCTCACAAAATAATGTTCAAACATCTCTATTTTGTAAAAAAAAATCAACCACTCTATTTTATAAAATAAAAAACCCTGAAAAAACAAGTGACCAATACTGCAGTTTACCAATAATAATAACAATAATAATCGTGTTGGTTTATTCGTAAAACTTAATTTGAGAATCTTACATTTTTTATCCTTAAAACTTGGCGATGGTATATATAATTTGTAAAATAGGTTATAGACATCTTTTCATAAATACACCCATATTTTCGTCGTAATTTTCTGAAATAGTCTGCTAGTAAAATTTTAAATTAATTAATTAAAATAATTAAAACAATTTTGTCCGCGGTTATCTTGATGTCTGCTACTCCTAATTAAACTTACATATATTCATGCAAGTACAAGTTCCTAAATAAAGCTGTTGGTTCATCTTCATCTGTTGATGGTCTACAATCCTTTAATCATGCGAGGAGAGTATGGCACCCCAGCCTTGGGGATAAATTCTCGACCACGTATGAACTCCTCAACCGTGTATCTCTTCATATGCTGTACGCTGAAACGCTTGATGCCTCTCCATTTAACCCTGCCGGTCTGCACCGCACCGGGTCCTCTATTTTTAAACTCGGCATACACCGAGGTGTCCAGAGCGAAGTCGCCGTCCCATGGAAACCATCCCTTGGGGTCGATCACATCGTCGATATAAGATTGCATGATGACGGTTCTGGAGAACTCCTTCCACGGCCGACCGAGATACGACTTGTTCTTGTTCTTCACCGCTTTGTACTCATTCGTGCCGGAGATGGTGCAGTTATGGAGAACAATGGCGGTGACCTCGCGGCGTTCACTCCTTCCTTGTGCGGTGACGAAGCAATCTTGTTTAGACAATGGCTTCTTTATGATGATTTTGCAGTTCTGCAAGACCACAGCCGCGTCGCCGAAGATGAAGTCGATGGTTCCTCTTATGGTGCACTGCCTATAGAACTGGCGATGACTGTGGACGTAAAGGGTGTTTCGATAGCCGTCGATTTTGCAATTGTAGAAGACGGACTGATCGCTTTGGACTCGAAGTGCCACAGCTTGGCGCTTCTTGGCTCCAGCAGTGTTCCTGATTTGAATGTCCTTGGCTATAAATCTTTTACCAATAACAGCTGTAAGATTCGAAAACTAACACTTCATTAGTTCCTTGGAAATTCCTACTTCAATATATAACTCGACTCTATCTTAACCCGATTTCGCTAACCTTATTAAAAGAGTTTCAAAGCATAGAGTACGTACCAACTGTTGCAGTCCTGTATGTGGAAGTTCCATCACGGTAGTTTTTGCTACCGGTGATGACGGTCTTTTTCGGACCGTCTCCGATGAGTATCACATTGCGCATATCCTTGTTGATGATCAGTCGCTCTTTGTAAACGCCAGCCTTAATATAAATAACAAACGGCTCTGAACTACCCCTGGGGACTTGTTTCAATGCCGCTTTGATGGTTCTATAGTTGCCACTTTTATCCTTTGCAACGACTAGATTAGGTTCAACGTCGGATGGGGTTTTATTGGCAAGGAGCTTGCGCTGGGTTGAACTGACCCACGGTGGTAACTCTTCGGGTTGAGATAATAGCCGCCGGGAGAAGCCAGAAGTGTTCATTTGACTCATGTTGGGAAGGTCGAGTTTCTTGAGAGCTAAATCCAACTCATAAACCATGGCTAAAGCATTGCTACTAAGCTCCCGGGTGGTCTTCAAAAGTTCCCTCATTTTGTTCCCTGATTCACCTCTCGTCTTAACGAATCCGTCCAGGCAAGTTTCCTGGTGCGTGATGGTAGCGGCGAGCCAAATCTTGAGGTTTTCGATGTTTTCATCGAATCTGTTCATCACTAATTTCCCCATCTGGTCGTAAGCGTCATTGAGATCGTCAATGGCGTACTGCATCAGCACCTTGCAATTGGCAAGAGCCTGACGAGCCCTCGGTTTGTCCTTAACATCCTCCTTCAACGCGTCGGAGCGGGCGATTACGCTCTCGATCTCGGTCATGGCAGCCTTGAAACCAGTCCTTATAAGCACCTTGGAATCAGTGGTGTTGGCTTTCTCGAGACTTCTCTCGCATGTTTGCTCGTAATCAGTGGGTTGGCAAAGGTCTTTGATCGCCTTGGCCGAACTCTGTACCTCGCAGTGACCACCGTTGTTGCTCTTCTCATCTTGGGTGACACCAACCGTCACCGCGACCACCAACACCACCAGAAGAAGGGAACAAATACCGATAATTGTGACGTTATTATTTTCCTCCATTTCGAAACAGCCAATGTACGTAATTATATAAAACCTTCACGTAACCGAAGGTTCAGTTCTTGTTTTTCCCTCCGATTTACAACCGAGCTGCTTGGGGCAGTTTCTGAAGACGCCCCTTGGGCTCAGGTTCTGAATAAGCTCTCCTGCAATGGAGAATTTATACAAAAGGTTCAGAGGAAGAACATGAACCATTAAGTAAATAGTTAATTTCTGTTAATGGAACTGTATGAAGGAGAGAGGTTGTGTTATATTTTATACAACCCATCTTCCAAAAGTTATGGTGCCTATATCCTCTTCCCTGCTAAAATCTAGGGTTTTCGCTTGGAAATGATGGGGTGAGATGAAATGGCCGTTGAGGGTTACATTTTCATGCAATTTGAAGCCTCTTGCCAAGGTGTATAAAACCTCAGTCGGTTATTTTAGTTAACAACATTTAACGGCTTTCGACTTCCAATTTTAGTATTTTTGCAACGTCTTTTTCCTAAAGATGAAAAAAAAAAACTTAAACTAGGATAATTATTTTTGGGTAAATTACGTAAATCATCATTGAACTTTCTTACAACTCCTATTTTGGTCACTCAACTTTCAAAATTTTTAATTTGCTCACTAAACTTTAAACATTAAATGTTTTTTTTTCACTCCGCGGTTAAATAGTTAACATTGTTATGATATCGCATACGGAACCAAAACGACGTTGTTTTGGGAAAGCCTACTTTGCATCAGAACGATGTTGTTTTGTATCCATATAAGACCCTTTTATCATTTTCCCTTTATTTTCTCTTTTTCCCCTCCTTTCTTCTTCCTTTCTTTTTTTTTTCTCTACATATACCCAGATTTCGGCCACCATTTATCATGACCGGTTACCGCGTCGGCCGTCGCCGACAATGGGTGATGAGTCCCAAAATTTATCTCAATACTCATTTCGTTCTCCTAAACTCGAATTTGATGTCTGTTTAACAAAAAACACCCTCAACATTCATTTTTTGTTTTCTAATTTTCTGTTCTGCAATTTTTATATTTTATAAACAGTTTGATTTTTTTGTTTCACTTGTTACAATTTATTTTGGTTGGGGTTTTGGGGATGTAAGGGTGGGACAATGAGGTATGTTTGGGGTTTTGGGAAGGTAAGGGGCAGTGAGGTTTTGGGAAGCTATGGGTGGGGTGGTGATGTTTGGTTGGGAGTTTGGGAAGGTAAGAGTGGGGTGGTGAGGGTTTGGGGAGGGGATACGGTGAAGCTTTGGGGAGGGGAGGGTGATGGAATTGAGAATTGGGGATTGGGTAGAATGTAGGTTTTTTTTTTATTTTAAATCCTACACGTCAAGCAAATATTAATAAAAATTTTACATCACAACCAAGAATAAAATAAGCCACATCATCATGATATTAATGAGATAATAGAAGAGTGACAAAAAACGTTTAATGATTAAACTTCAGTGAGAAAATTAAAAGTTTTAAAAGTTGAGTGACTAAAATAGGAGTGAGAAGAAAGTTCAGTGATGATTTATGAATGTTACCCTTATTTTTAGATATGAATCATATGATTGTTAATTATCCATTTTAATCTTTTTAAGGGATAAGGGTAAGTTTAAATCTAATATCATTAAGGACTTAAATAGCATACGTATTTTACTTATATCATGAGTAGTTAATAATTCGCTAGGTCATTTGAAAGCGTTGGGAATTGACGGGTTGCAGGCGGCTTTCTATCAGTGTTATTCGCCAGGTATTTGATGAGGGCAATATACCTTCTAAAATTAATAGAACTCTTCTGGTACTGTACAGAAAATTGCAAATTCGGAAAAAATAGTCAATTTCGGCTAATTAGTCTTTGTACTGTCATTTACAAAGCAATTGTGAAGGTTATTGCAAACAGGTTAAAGCCTCTTTTGCCTTCGTAGGTCTCAGAGAACCAAATCAGTTTCGTCCGCGGTAGAACTATAACGGATAACGTCATTATTACACAGGATGTCATTCATTCTATGAAGAGCAAATCTGGTCGAAAAGGTTGGATGCCAATTAAAATAGACTTAAAAAAGGCTTATGACCACTTCGAATGGAGCTTTATTGAAGATACACTAAAAGATAATGGAATTCCAGACACCTAAAGGAATCTGATTTTGTGTTGCCTCTCTTCGGTCAGCACTCAAGTACTATGAAATGGTTCAATTATTGATTCATTATCGCCTTCACGGGGTATCCACCAAGGGGATCCATTGTCTCCCTACCTTTTTGTGCTTTGTAAGGAGCGGTTAACTCATTCTATTCAGTTGGTGGTTCACTGTACTAAGTGAAAACCTTTTTGCACGTCAAAGCAAAGGAATGAGATTTCTCATTTATTGTTTGTAGATGATATAATCTTATTTACGAAAGCATCTCTCCATCAACTAGGTCCCGGTCTAAAAGTAAGTTTACCCAAGACTAATAACTTTTTCTCCAAAAACATAGAGTGAGGATTAAAGTCCCAAATTAGTGCTTCCTTTGGGTTTCAAGAGTGTCAGATCTCAGGAAATATCTATATATTCTTTTACTCCATAAGAGGGTGACTTCTGCTTCTTATAATTATCTAGTTCAAATGGTTCAAAACAAGTTAAGTGGATGGAAGGTTAAATTCCTTTCCTTGGCCTGAAGGATTATTTTGGCCAAAACGGTTCTTGCGGCTATTCCTATTTAATCTATGCAAACGGTTGTGATTCCGAAAAAACATGTTTAGAGCTTGAACGATTTATCCGATGTTTTATTTGGGGTATTTTAGAGGACGGAAATGGGGTCCATTTAGTTCGTTGAGAGGAGGTATGTCGGCCGACAATACACGATGGTCTTAGTTTCAGGCACTTGAGTGTGCAAAATGATGCGTTTTTCATGAAATTGGCTTTTCAATTACTTACACGTCGGGACGCGTTATGGGTTCGCTTTCTCCGAGCGAAATATAAATGTCCTACGGGTGTCTGGTTAATCTTCGAGATCGTAACTGCTCATCACTGTGAAAAGGTTGTGTCATATGGTCTGATGTTCGATGTAATATAACATGAAGTATTGGCCATGGTCGAGAGGTGAATTTTTGGGAAGACTCTTGGGTCCCTGATCGCATATTTATTTCCTGGAATAGTACCACAGTTGCCTGCTATTTCTGTCGCAGATATGGCCACTGTTAATGGCGAATGGAGGTGGGATTTGTTCCAGCACTTGCTGCCTATGGATGTGCTATTGCGTATAGCTGCTGTTCAAGAGCCAAATGCTACTATTTTGGAAGATGCCGTTGGATGGAAGGTGTCCATGGATCGTCGATTCTCCATTAAGTCAACTTACGCGCTACGCTCTTGTCCGATGTTTGGTCCACATGATATTATTTGGAAGGTAGTGCAGAGGTTCCGAGGCTTACAACGGATTAAAACATTCATGTGGCTTGCGTGTTGCGATAAATTAATGACCAATGTTGAGCGTGTGCACTGACATTTCACCATCGATAGCCGGTGACCCCTATGCTATGCCGATTTAGAGGATATGGACCATCTCTTGCGTTTATGCCCCTCCACCACCACGGTGTAGGTGGTCCTTATTAAACAAGATAAGCTTACCGAGTTTATGTCGATGGAATTTAAGGAATGGTTGTGACTAAACCTGTCTAATCCGACTTACTTTGCACAAGAGAGTCGTGATTGGAATCTTCTATTTGGAGCGTTCTTATGGAATATTTGGTTATATCGGAACGCGATGGTTTTTAGTAGCATGGGGGAGGAACGTGGCTCTATACTTGATCGGAGCCGGGCTTTATTGGCTATGTCTATTGATGCTATCAACAAATGTCAGTCCGGGGAATCTCTTGCACCGGTAAAATGCAACATGGTCATCGCCTCCCCAAGGATGGTTTAAGGTAAATACTAATGGTGCATGCAAGGAGAGGGATGGTAAAAACTAATGGTTGTGACTAAACCTGTCTAATCCGACTTACTTTGCAAAAGAGAGTCGTGATTGGAATCTTCTCCGGCCACCATGGTCCCCTTCTCACATGGTATCATTCGCCATAAACGGTCCTGACATCGATCCTCTTCCTCTGCTACTGTTCGAATTTGGTTCATCGGTGTCTTGTTCTCCATCATACTGTTCGAATTTGGTTCATCGGAGTTCTGTTCTTCGTTCTCTTGCGATTGGCCGCGTTTCGATGTCATCGTCGTTGGAGATTTATGCGTTCAATTCCTCGATCTAGAAGGTTCAGATATGATTTCAATGCACGCCAATTTATTTTTGGAATTGCCGATTGCTCATTATTCTGGTGAGATCTTTTCGATTTCTTACTCGATTGACTAGTGGAGTAATGTGATTTGTATGATCTTTCTGATTTACTGGATCTTTCGATCTGCATAGTGCCTATTTCTGATTCGTCATTTGCTTCGTCGAATTTCGTTCTTCATTTAGCTTGTTTTGCTGTCTGCTGTGTTTCAAATTTTGATTCAAAGTCCTAAGGGAGGTGATCTGTTTTTACATAGTGTTCCATTTGATAATGGGTTTGATTGTTCTTTTTCTCTCCTACAATTTTTGGATTCTATTTTGGGCGGATCTACTTTTCGATCTACAGCTGCTAATGTTGATTGCTAATTGAAAGGTAGTTATTGTTGATTACTGTTTGGCTCATTATGTTTTGCTGCAGGTTTTGGCGTATTGTAAGATTCGTAGCTTGTTACAGTAATATCTAGTGTGGTTTATTAGTGTCATCTTCTTCATTTGATCTGGAATAAATGTGTTTCTCCAAATGGATTTGGAAGCGATCATTTGTTCAATTCTTCTGACTGTTGCTGGTTCTTTTCAATTGGTTAGCGTGCGTATATGGTTTTTGGTTCATCATGCTATATTTGTCGCTATTGCGTGTGCTACTGGTTGGTGTTAAAAGCTGGTGAATGCTAGAATTTTATTCAAGAACAATGAGTTTTCATTTCTTTATTGCCTGTCTGTTTCATACACAAGGTGTACATGAAACTTAGGCTTAACAACCAAGTTTACATGGGAAGAAAATCTCTGGGGGAGTATAGAGTCTAACAGCCTTGCTCTCCATTAACCAGACATAAGAGGGTGCTTTCTTGCCCAAGAGAGGCTTCAGGTTGTATCCGGGAGTTCGTAGCTTAACCACGTTGCTCCCAACAAAAAGAAGTATGGAATAAGCGGTGAAGGAAGACGGTAAAGATGAAGTGATTTCTGAAGGAATTTCAAATGAAAAGTTGTAGGATAGAAAGGTGAGTAAAAAAGAACGAAAGGAGAAAAGAAATGAACTCCTTCGATTCTCGGTAAGCCACCAAGTAAGAAATACAAGTGTTCAAAATGAATTCTGGATGAAACAATGAAGAAAGTAAGCAATTTGTTTTACTCCACCAGTTTCCACTTTTTTCAACTTGAAGGAAAGAAATTTCAAAGAAGGAGAAATTTCAAAGTAAGCAAGACTTTGCTGAGTTGAAACGTGAAGTGCCCACTTTGGATGTAACAAATATAATATTTCGAAAAGAGTTAGGGTAAACTACAGTAGTAGTCACCGAACTATTATTTTTTGCAAAATCGTCACTAACGTTACTTTTTTTCTTATTTTGGTCACTGACCGTTAAGTTTCTGTTAAGTTTTAACAGAGATAGTGACATTGCATGGTATAATAACAGTTTTAATCCCAAAGCATATACATTTCATCAACTTGGTCCTCATTTTCTAGAGTTAACTTATTTGTTGACGTTTTTATAATTTGGTCCTCTTACTTTCACTTTCCTTAAAAAAACATCCATCTTCTTCCTTAAAAACCATATCATAATCGTAATAATAATGAAAAGAACATAAGAAAAATATTTCCAGAAACTCGTTCCTTCCTCATGCCTTGGAGTCTAGAATATCAAATATGAAAGAAACAAACATATTGCAGCAGAATCACATTTATCCTCCATGACATCCTATTCGTATAGATCATATTTTTGAGTAAACATCTCAAAAGTTCAAAGAAGAATGAATTATAGTTGAAAAGTGTGAGGAATTTACTAAGCTCTAGAGCAAATGAATCAATTGCAAAGGCAATTTTAGCAACGCATATATGAAATCTAAAATAGAATAAATATACTGAGATAGGAGTATGAAATTATGAACCAGACAGGGATTGACAAAAAACATCATAACATCATAGAAAGAGAGTAATGGTAAAAATTTTATCCATGTGATAGAAATGAAAATTAGTCAATCCCCTAATCATTACATCAATCTGCAAATTAAACTTCCAATGATCTAAAACCTCCAAATCTTCCCATAGCTGGCAAAAAGAAAACACCCAAAATGATCTTTCAAGCTAAAACTCAAACCACTTTTACATGCTGCAGTTCTTAATCTAGAGTACAACCTTTGTTGGGATGTTTGAAATGGGAGCAGAATTTGGGGGAATGAAGTCTAGTCCGATGGCGTGGAACAAACTCAAATCCCTTACAATAACAACAATTAGATATATAAAAACCAAGAAAAAATTATTCTAGTTTAGTTTTAGCAAGTTTTTTGACCCATTCTGAATTTATGGTATGGTTTTGAAGTGGAGAAGATGACTGTTTATAAGGGAAGTGTAAGTAAGAGGACCAAATTATAAAAACGTCAACAAATACGTTAACCGTAGAAAATGATGACCAAGTTGATGAAATATATATGTTTTGGGACTAAAACTGTTATTATACCATACAATGTCACCATCTCCGTTAAAACTTAACAAAAACTTAACAGTCAGTGACCAAAATAGGAAAAAAGGTAACGTTAGTGATGATTTTGCTAAAAAATTAGTTCGGTGACCAAACTAGGAAAAAAACAATAGTTCGGTGACTACTGATGTAGTTTACCCAAAGAGTTAACAAGTTGGTGGGTTGACCTGGTTGTTAGGCGTTTAGCCTTCCTTCCGTCAGGCTTAGGGTTTGATTCTCACAGGCAACAAAACCCAAAATTTTTATTTCTTCATTACTTTGTCTTTAAATAAATAAAATGATGCCATGCCATCATTTGATTAATTATAATTAATATGAAAAATATTGGTATAAAGTCAAAAAATACCTCCAACGTTTGACTGGATAGTCACTTTGTCCTCGATTCTTTTTTGGAGAAATTAAACCCTTAGTGTTTAATTCTAAGTCAAAATGACCCCTCTATAGATGAAAATTGTTAGAAAATTGACGGTAAACAATTTAAAATGACTTGACAGAATGATAAGTCAGCAGGAAAAATATTTTATATAATTTTATAAAATTATTTTTTGACTGATGTAACCTTTTTTCAAGTCAACACATTTATCTATATGATACTGTCATGTCAGCGTGCACTGCCATAGAGTTTTTTCATGTCATTTCAATTTATTTACCGTCAGTTGATTGACAGTTTTCATCCGCATACAGACCATTTTGATCTAAAGTAACACGTTGAGGGTTGAATTGCTCCCCAAAAAAGAATAGGGACCAAAGTAACTATTCAGTCAAACGTTGGGGGCATTTTTTTTGGCTTTATGCCAAAAATATTTATAATTAATTAAAAAAATTATACATGTCATCATTGTCATGTCACTCTCACTTTACACGTGGTATTGCCATGTCACCTTTAATGTTTGTTGACTGACGATTTTCATTCATCGAGTGCAAAATTTGAATGAAAATAAAACGTTAAGGGTTTGTTTGCAAAAAAAAAATATAAACTGAAGTGATCAAAAGATCAAATATTGAGAATTAATTTTAATTTTATGTCCGGATGACCAAAGCGCATAGCGTTAGCTTATAACCCAAGTGGGGGGGGGGGGGACTTTTGGGTGACTGAACGATGGCTCGGATTTCTTGGAAGGGTCCACGATTGCTTCTCTCAGACCCACCCAGTCCAACTTATGAGTTGAATCATGGGACTTGGCACATCAAAATTGTTAGGGAAAATATAATTATTTGGAAATTTTGAGGCATATTTTTAATAGATAAAGATATAGATTTAAATAATAAAATTATGATTTTATATTCTATTTTATGAGGCTTTTATAACATTTCATATGCTTAAAACGGTTGAATAATAAATGAGAAATTGATATTCAAAGTAAGTTACTTATAAATTGTGCTGAGGAAAAATAGAAGCTAATATCCCACATTGGTGGAATACCAAGTGTGAAATATATTTAGATGCACCAACTCACTTACCAATCAATGAGTGACTTAAGTTGAGACTTTGTTTTGTGCACAAGTGTGGTGGTGTAAACCCAAACCCGCCAAATCCTTTTGATGATTAGGGTATACTCGTATGGTATGGGCGATACGAATGTCTAGACCGATTTAAATCTTCAGAGGTCTGTAAATGTTTTATAGTCCAATTTGAAATGTGAATCGAATGTAGGAAAATGGTAATTAAAATTCTACGATTATGAGTTATATTAGACTATTTTGGTTAAAACATGTGTTCACAAATGTTTTATTACAAAACTGTGTCTTTCATGCTTTCGTACAAGCATTATATTATAAATCAATGGGTAAATTATGTAAATCAAGCTTTACTCTTAGTCATTGAAGTTTCAAAACATTCAATTTATTCACTAAAGTTTAGACATTGAACGTTTTTTGTCACTAAAGTTTAAAAATTGAACTTTTTGGTCACTCTTAAACCCCAAACGATCGTAGATGGTGCTCGTTCGGTCCCAAATTTCACTAGTCACTTTGCCTCGGCCCCTGAGTCTGAATTCGACTTCTATTTTGCCGAAAACTGTTTAGAAGTTCACGAATCGACCAAAAATCTTCTGGTTTCTCTCTCGTCAATCTCCTTCCTCCATCGTCATATGGAGCCCGTTTTTCAGTATCTTGCTTCTCTCGTGCTGAAGAAGTTTTCCACTGTTTGGATCTTAGAGGAGTTCCTTCGTTCATTGGTAAATGGACATCGCCAAAAAGTTAACGAATGAGTGACAAAAAACATTCAATGTCTAAACTTCAATGAGTAAATTGAGAGTTTTGAAATTTCAGTGACCAATATAGGTTTGAGAATAAGGTTTAGTAATGATTTACGTAATTTACCCTAAATTTAATTTACAATGCTTTATTTGATGCCCTTCAATTATGATGACCACTTATATGGTAATAATGGTCCATGGTTTATCTATAAAACAATTATAAATTTAAATATGGAATATTAAATATGGCATAAATATTTGTTTGTGTTTTTTGGAAACAATATTCTTGCCTTTTACTAAGATAATTTTTTTGGATATTTTTCTCGTACTAATAATTTATTTTGAGAAATTTATAGAAAACATGTCACCTATGCGAAATCTTGATATGTTCGTAAAATGTTATCTCGTAAATAAATTTGTTTCAAGATATAATTCTTGTCGTTCAACAAATTTTACTCTATCTCATTTCCAAACAAGAATCAAATTGAATAAATCTGTTTCAGGATCTTAATTTTGGTCGCTTCAACCAGGGACAGAGCCAAGATCTAGGGTTGGGGGAAAAACATAAATGTTTGAAAGTGGGGGGCAAATTCATAAATAAACCATTTTTTTAAATTTAAATAGGTCCATGGCTTTAACATATTTGTACAAGTTTCTACTCTCAAACAAATTGGACAAATTTGTTCCAGGATTTTGATCTTATCTTCAACAGAATTTGTTATTGGAAGTAATATTGATTACTAATTTTGTTTTAGAATTTTAGTTCTAGCTAAATTTTTCCGGTTAAAAGAATCAAAGGATTGAATAATCTATAATTAATTTTTTTTATTATTAGAAGGCTTAAATGAAAAATAAGTGCCTAAAGTATACCTTAACTTTAGGTGCCTAAAGTATTTTTTATAAAAATAGGTGCCTAAAGTTTCAACAGTCATAATTTTAGGTGCCCGGTCGTTTAAAAAACCTGTTATCCAATCAAAACGCGACAAATGGCAGGAATATTGATTTTTTTAATATATTTTTGAAAAAACTTTAAAATTTATTTTTTCTAAAAAATCTCAAAATTCTAAAAGTATTCAAATCAGTCCCTAGATTCCTAAAAATAACAAAACCCCAAATTCCCAAATCTTTACCGTTGCCACCGTCGTCCGCACCCATTCGGTTGACGGACTAGTCGGCCATTTCCCCCAACTCACCATCTCTAGAAATCGGTGAACGATGTGCCAATCGAATGGCTATTTAAAGTTTGGCATTCAATGTTCGGCTAGTTTTTGGCGACGGCGAGTTAGGGGAAATGGTCGACTAGGTCCGGTGATTGAACGGGTGGGGTCAGTGACGACAGCCAATGGTGAAGATTTGGGGTTTTAGGATTTACGGATTTTGGGGCTATTTTAGAAGTTTTTAGAATTTGAAGATTTTTTTGAAAAATTTTAAATTATTAAAAACAAAAAAAGAATTAAAAGAAATTATAATTAAAATATGAGACGTGTTAAAATTTTATTGGTTAATGGTTTTTTTAACGATAGTTAACTTCCGGGCACCTAAAATTATAACGGTTGAAACTTTAGGTACCTATTTTTACAAAAAAATAGTTTAGGCACCTAAAGTTCAAAAGTGGTATATGTCACGGGTCTAGAGTCTGACTAGCTGATCCGTGCAACCTTAGTTGACGATCTTAGTCGAAGACTAAGTCAGCCTTCACAATCACTAAGCAAGAATGCTTAACGATAAAAGCTTTGTGGGAAATATTCTAAGGCAAGGCAAGCAAGGAAAACAAAGAGATAATGTGGAGAAAAATTCTAAACTCTTTAGTCAAGAAAATGTAGAAATGATGGAATGAATTACAAAGGTGAGAGTGAGGCTCTATTTATAGGTTTACCTCTTAACATCTAACGATCTAGATTGGATTGATCCAAGGGCTAAGGATCAATCCCCAAGATTGGCATCTCCTAACTATGGAAACTATATCACATAAATACAATGTTGCCAATTATATAAAGGCCAAGAATCACTCAATAATATTATCCTTAGGTGGCAAGGATACTTTACCCAATTGTGGCTCAAAGGATGACATCTTTCCATGTGTGTTGGTCAAAAGATGATCACCTCTCTATGGTCTTAGTCTCTTAGGCGAATTGGGCTTGCATTAGCCCGGTTTGCTCGTCCAAAACATCTTCGGCAGCATGCTGGGTGATGAATCGAGCCCTAGGGTCATGGGCAACTCGGATGGGGCTCATCTAGGCCCCTAGGTGTGTAAAATGGGTGTTGACTCGGGCTCTATGGCGTGGGCAACATGGAGTGTTCTCGGTTGGGCACCCTTGGGTGCGTGAAGTGTGTTCCCTTGGGTCCCTTTCTCATGGGTAGACCATAGGGTGCTTGGCTCGACCCCATGGTCTGCGTGAAAGGTGCTAGCTTAGCTCCTCTGGTTGCGTTCAACACATGAGGTGCTAGTCTTGGCCCTATAGTGTGCAACGCTGGTGTGAACTTGGGTCCCTCGATCGGGTAAAGCACGTGGTGTGCTTGGACAGGCCCCTTGGTGTGTGGCTATCTCAGTCATGGGTTGGCGGCCCGTGACATTTTCCCTACTAGATCTAGTGACGTCCTCGTCGCTTGTCGGTGATGAATCTCAGTAGTCTTGTCCTTGAACTGTTGTAGCTCCTTGGCAGGTTCCCCCTTACTCTCAGCTTCAGGGAGTCTCTTCCAAAGAGCAAGGCCTTCGTGCCTTGTGCTAGGATTTGGTGCTCGGTCCTTCATGACGGTTGGTGCCTCATTGTCATAAGAGACCTTCTCCACTCCATGCTTGGCTTAGCTCGCTTCGCTCTGGGTCCTTGACATCTTCTTCCAATGGCTTGGGCAAGCTGGCGTGGGTAGCATGGTCCACTTGTAGCGTTGGGAGCCACTCCATTTTTTAGGCCTACTCACCTACTTGCTCGTTTACTCGATCCGGTTCCTCGTTCAGTCTCGCAAGTAACCTATAAACAACATAATTGCCGTGTGTAAGTTTTAATTCTTTACATATTGAATCACTTACCTCGGACATAATGTCCTTGCAGCTTTGATCTTTCCGCTGCTTGGTCTCCATAATGTCATCTTGGTGCTCAAGACAAGTGATGTTGGCAAAAAGGTCATGGGATGTGCCCTCTTTAGTTCTCTCAATCACTCTTTGCTTGGGTTTTGATAACCTTGGTTAGATACTCTGGGCTTGCTCCATCCGTCATGCTGCTTGTCTCTATCGGCTTGGGCTCCATGGGTTCATCGAACTCATCCATGGGCTCTTTCCATCTAGCTATTTGTGATAGCAAATCTTTGAAGAAAATGTATGATGCCTTGAACGGTTTGGTGCGATCTGGCAGCACCAACTCTGGCTCTCTCGCCTCGGCTTGGTTCAACTCTTTAAGCCTTGTAGATGCTATTCAATTGGGCCTTTGCGTGGCAGTACAACACTAAAAAAATGCTCAACCTCGTGGACCACCTTACTCTTTGGTGGCAATACATACGACAACTCGAAAGGCTCTACGTCCTTAGACTCATCAAGGACTTGTCCCATTGACTCGAGGACCTCCATGGTCACCATGGTCTCAGCATCAATGGCTATCTTTTCCTTGCGTACTCTCTTAGCAAATCAGATTGTTGATAACGCCTTGGTTGCTTTGCCCACATCACGGCTCACCAGTACAACATATTGTTGGTGTAGGTTAAAGATACACACATCGACATATGGAAAGACAAACACGTTAATTCGATCAAGAAAAGATAAACCAATCACAAAGTCATAATCATCTAGAGGTATTACCTTGATGGAAGTTTTATCATGCCAATCTCCAATGTAAAGATCCACTCCATTAGCAACTCTCGCAATTGGCTCTTCCTTGGAATTGACAGTTTTGATCCACCCACTTAGCTTCTCTACTCGAAGGTTTAACTGCTTGGCAGCTTGCTCGGATATGAACAACTCAGATGCACCAGTATCGACTAGTGCTTTCAACTTCCTTCCTGCAACTAGCATGTCCACGAACATAAGTATCTTCTTCTTACGGCCACTCTTGGCTTGAAGCAAACTTACAATCAACCCAAGTTGGGCAAACTCTTCTTCTGCTCCAATGTCTCATTGGATGGCAGAAAGACTGGCCTTTTTCGGGCAATCTTTGATGTAGTGAGGCCCCTCACAATGGAAACATCTTACTAGACCTCAGTCCTTTCTTTCCTATGGTCTGACAAACCTATTGGGCTTGCTGTTCGATGGATTCTCGTTTCCATTGGAAGACTGTTCGGTCTCATCTTTGGCTTGCCGATCCTTGTCTCCCCAATTGTTGCCTCTATGTCTTGGCTTTAGTTTGGGTGACTCGCTCCTCTTCTCAAACATGGAAATGGCTTCAGCCTTATCCAAAGACTTGAAGAGTACTTGGACTCCCCTCCTCTCCAACTCTAAATTGGCCCACCATTGGAGCCCATCTATGAAGATGGAGAAACCCTTTTCTTCCCCCAAATTTAGAATTTAAAGCTTTATCTCGGTGAATTACCTCATGAACTCTTGGATTGAGCCATCATGCTTGAGTTGGCGTAGCTTTGTTCATAATTCACGTTGGGCATTTGTAGACTCTCTAAGTGAATACTTGCAAAAAGAGGTAGAAAATATGTATTGGAAAAGTATAAAACAATGCCAAGATGAGTCTTTTGCGTGCAAGTATACACGGTCTGCAAGTAATACATCAGTTAAGCTGAGTATCGATCACGCGAAGATTGACTTGGAATTCAATTGCTTTGATTGTACTTGTCTTGAGAAAAAGTTGTTTTGTTTTGAAGTTGGTTTTGGAAATAATTGAATAGAAAAGAAATAAAAATAAAGTAAAGACGTTAGCAAGGAAGGTGATTTAATGAATGATGAGTGTTGGCAGGGAATGCCTGGTTTTCACGCTATTCATGTCGTGCCAGCCTTTAATAACAACCTGTCTTGGCATTATTTACCGAGCAGATTCAAAATTAGCAAAGCCTCTCTCGATGGTCATTGTCCTAAATTAATCATGTAAAAACCTTTATATCTCTATAGTGCTTGCTTTTAAATAAACCAATCCGATTAAGATCCAATTTATACTCTTAAGGGGTAGATTTTACTCCCAAAGTAAGTTTATCTACTTGAACGACTTCTCTCGAAGCTTCTCTCCGTAGTATTCAATAACTTAATCGTTGTCACCCCAAGTCTGTTAAGATATTGAGGAGCAATAGGCCAACAGTGCCAGCTCTCACTTGGTATAGTATTTAGAAAACATTAAAGTATGCCGAATAGATAAAACATTGCCAAGGCAGATTTATTATCAAAAACTAAAACATAAAATATCGTTCAACTCAAACATCGCCCACCAAATATTAAATTAGTTCATGGTGAGGGACTTAACCAAAAAGCCATAAATGTTTTCAAAGTACATCATCATTAAAAACAAGGTGCAGCCGGTTGTCAATCGTCTTGCACTCCAACTCCTCACTCGAGCACTCACGATCAAATCCTCTAAAAGTCCTCCCTGAATGCTTGGTTGGTGTTTAAATAGGCGTGCAAGGAAGGGATAGGATAAGCTCTCCCATTTTCGAATTTCAAATGCTCAAGGGATAAGGGATAATCTTCTTATCCAAGTTTGAATGTGAGTGATCAAGCTAGGGTTGATGTCATACTACCGACATTGTCTTGGCATCCAAGCTTAGCATGAATCTGCCAACCAATCTTGGCACCATCTTATCAACAATTTTTTCAGAGATTGATCCAATTGCTATCTTTTCGGAGCCTGATATTGTCCTATTTTCAGGGTCCAACAACTTCTTGGCATGGAATCAAATTCACTGCTCTGCCAATCGGTGCTTGGCATCGTTGGTCCATCTGTGCCAACAACACTCGGTATTCTCTCTGGCATTCCTTTCTGTGTTGCTTTTCTGGGCCAAATACCATGCCAAACCTGCATAATTGCCAACAAAATGTGCTTAAAAACAAGTAAAAGCATTGTAAGATTGACATTAAAAATAGTACTTTTGGAGAGGTAACACCCCCCAAACCTAACTCATTTCTTGTTCTCAAGTAATGCAATCAAAATAAAAACAAAAACTGTGAAAATGTTACGTCGACAAAATTTTGGTTGAATGCCAACACGTACTGGCAAACAGATTTTGCCTCTATTGATGTCCTCAGTATTTTAGTGCAATAATGCCAAATAGGTAGTAATTCAAGTGCAACAATAATACTCTAGTCTCAGTTCATGAATAGTGCATGATGTGCAGGAAATATGCATCAAGTATCCTTTCACTCCCTTAGACAAATTTGCTACCTAAACTTAGATTTTTTTTTATTTTTTCATCAAATTTTTCTTTGCCAATGGTTTTTACTTGCATTAACTTAAGCTTGCTTCGCGACACTATTTAGCTTGAGAGATACAATAGAGCATACCACGAATCCCCACGTTAATCTAGACATCACTAGGCTTTCTCTTCAACTCATAGACTAAGGTTTTGGACTTGAGAGCTAAGAGGGAGCAAACCACGAAGCCCAATGTAACTTATTATCCCTAGGTAGAGGAGAGTTCATTTTTTTATTGCCCTAGCAGAACATTGCTGCCTTATTAGTTTCTTTTACCCTTGCATCATTTTTCATTCTTTTTTTAATCTGAACATAGTTTCAAAAAGTCTAAGTTTGCTAAGGAACTAGATACATACTACGTGTTAGGTGAAATTTTAGTTCCCTAAACTAGAGATCAATTGCCAAGCTAACCTGGCACACTACTCTACTGGCATGGCATGACAACTAAAGATTAAAATTTCCTCTTTGGACAGACACCTAGATCAAATTAAACTTACCTAACAAGTGTTAACAGTTTTCAAAATTAAACCGAGGCAAAATTTTCTTTTTATTTTTTTAGTGGTTCAGTATGCATATATTCTAAATGACCTAGCTGGCATGGAAACATAAATTAAACATGAAATGCATGGCATGGCATGCCATAAACGTGAAGAAATGTATACCCCCAAACCCGAGATATGCATTGTCCTCAATGCATGAAACAACACAAAAAATAAAATGCATGATCATGTAAATGCAATGTAATGAAATGTAAAGGAGTTTAGGAAGAAGAGGACTCTCCTCCGGAGACTTCTTCTCGTGTGACACAAGTCTTTCTTTTCACAAATGGCCCACGATCATGGGCCATTCGCTTCTTTCCTTTCATGCTCAGTTTTGAAGCGGCAGTGGTGGCTCCAACTTCCTCTATTTTCTTCGCAGGTTCTGATGCGGCAGGTGCATCGGTGGCATCAGATGGCGTATGTATAGCAGGTGTCACTAGTGACCTAGCTTTAGTAGACTTGGCTTTGGTTTCCTTGGATTCAGATGAGGAATCATAACTGCCAGACTCGACTTGATGTGGAGACAATAAGACTGAGGCATCGGATGGGGTATGGACTGGACTGGCTGGCATGACATCATCGCTGGCAGAGGGCTCGGCAGGGAAATCTGGAAATTCTGGCACAAAATCAGGGGTTATTATTTTAAGAGCCTCTTTGATTACAACATCCCTGGCTTGTGTGTAATGTCTCAGCTTAACATTAAGCTCTTCGGCTTTCTTTAAATTCTGGAGAATGACCTCCTGGCGATGGTAAATATATGACAGCATTGCTAGTGAACTGTCTGCCATGTTTCAGGCATAGTGTCTGGCACTGCCTTTGACACTTTTGGCTTTGGTATGGGCACTTCTGCCTTCCCCTTGCCTTTTTCCTTTGGCTCGGCAGCAATGAGATTTCTCCATATAGCAGTTGTGATTGTTGTTTCCTTGATCGTTTGTCCTTTATCTGTATCAAGATTGGGCAAACTATGGAGCATGCAAATGTTAGAAATTAACAAAGAAATGAATAAACTGCCTTTACCTTTCGCTGAACATTTATAAGTTTCATCAATAATGAGCTTGCCAACATTAATCTCGCACCCCATAACGATAGAATGCAATAGGACCAGCCTCTCTTCTGATACGGTCTTGTCGTGGGATGTTGGCATCAGATTTTCCTTTACAAAGTTATTTCATCCTCTCCATTGGGGCTTCAATGCCAACCGCTTTACCGTACGATGCCCCTTTGATGACATTGTCCATGTCGTGCCAGGCTCACACAAGTCTGCTAGCAGCCTCTTTCTCTTGGCAGCATTCATTGAATCAACATACTCAAAATGTTCATCCCCTACACCGTCTAACTCAAACATAGTGTTAATATACCCTTCATCAAAACGTACACACTTACCTCGAATCATCAAGAAGGGCGAATCCTTGGTCACAAGATGCACGTAGAATTCTTGAACAATGGTGGCATAAATCTCCCCTTTTTCCTGGCAAAATAGGTTCCATTTGTGTAGGCTAATCATTGACATGACTTCTGGAGGGAAGCCATTGTTTGTCTCCATTTTGAAATCAAAGTGTTTTTCATAGCAAAAAGATCTCGAAGCAAAGTTAGTTTCAAACTTTTTTTGAATCTCTTCATTGAAAAATTGATTGAAAGGGGTAAAGGAAGAAGCCATTGAAAAAGATGAAGAATTTGGAATAAGGATGAAGAAGAAGAGACGATATGGATTTTGGTTCTTGCTTGATGAAAAGAAAAAGTGAAAAAGTGAGAGAGATTTGGTTCTTTAAAAATCGGCTAGGGTAAGAAAGTGAAAATGTTGAAACGGTTGAGTGTTTTAATGGGGTGAGTAGATAGGGATATTGATGGAAGATAAAAAGATTTGATTTGAAAAGTGATAAAGTGATAAGGGTGAAGTGATAAGCATGATAAGATTGGGTAAGAATTTGAAGTGATAAGGTGATTAGGTTAAATTTAAATTTTAACCTAATTTTTGGGCGACTAGGGTTTAAATTTAAAGAAAAAATACTCTATCTTATTTAATGGTCCGATCAAGCTAGGGTTTACCTTCTATTTCCAATTTTTTTTCTTGTTCAACCCGCTGTACGCCAAGCTGCTCTGGCACTATGCTTGGCACACAAGATTCTTCTATTGGGGCATCGGCTCATGACAAGTCTCCTCCTGGCATTGCTCTTGGCATACTGATTCTGCATACACTCAAAGAAAACCTTTCAACACTGTAAAGAAATAAAAAAGAAAAAATAAAAGAAAGAAAACTACTTAAAAAATCCTGAAACCTAAAAACAAAGAAATAAAAGAAACAACTAACCTAATATTTACAAAAATTCAAACCTGGCGATGTTTTCACGTTACCTCTGCTAAGAGGATCACCTCCTTGGCATTGTTCTGATCACCTTCTATGTAGTGCTTTAAACGTTGGCCATTCACCTTAAAAATTTCTCCTGTCTTCAAGTTCTTAATTTCCATAGCTCCATGGGCATAGGGCTTCACAAATTCAAAAGGGCCCGTTCATCTTGATCCGAGTTTCCTTGGAAACAACTTAAGCCGCGAGTTAAATAACAAAACACGTTGGCCTACCTCAATCTATCTTGGCATTATCCTACTGTTATGCCAACGTTTTGCCTTCTCCTTGTAGATCCTGACATTCTCACAGGCTTGTGTTCTGAATTCTTCCAACTCATTTAGGTCTAGTAACCTCTTTTCTGCAGCAGCTCTCCATGCCATGCCAAGTGTTCTGATGGCCCAGTAGGCTTTATGTTCAAGCTCTACTAGCAGATGGCATGGTTTTCCGAAAACAAGTCTAAACGATGAAGTACCTAAAGAAGTTTTAAAGGTAATCCTGTAAGCCACAAGGACTCATGTAGTCTTAAGGACCAATCTTTCCTTGATGGATTAACAGTCTTCTCTAGAATGTTTTTAATCTCCTTATTTGAAATCTCGGCTTGTCCGTTCGTTTGTGGATGATATGCCGTGGCAATTCTCTATTGTATACCATACCTACACAAAGCTTTAGAGATTAGATTATATCTAAAATGGGTGACTCATCATGAATAATCACTCCAGGGGCACCAAATCTAGTAAAAATATGCTTATACAAGAACTTGGCAACGACCTTGGCATTATTTGTTGGTAGGGCAATATCTTCTACCTATTTAGATACATAGTCAACAACCACAAGAATATATACATTACCAAATGAGGGTGGAAAATGACCTATAAAGTCTATCCCCATACATCAAACAAGTCCACAGGTATAATGTTTTGGAGTGGTAGTTGGTGTCTGCCAGAAATATTCCCTATTCGTTGACTTCGGTCACACGCCTTGGCATACTCGTGGGCATCCTCATATAGTGTGGGCCAAAAGAATCATGACTGTAGTACCTTGGCAGCAGTCTTTATCCCAGCAAAAGTGACTTTCATACGGTGCGGCATGGCACAAATGCAATATGTTATGCTACTCATCCTCGGGCACACACCAACAGATCACTTGGTCGGCACACTATTTGAACAATATTGGCTTGTCCCAATAGTATTGCCTCACTTCCCGCAAGAACCTTTTCTTGGCATTGTATGCCAAGTCTGGTGGTAGAATGTTACTTACCAAGTAGTTGACAATGTCAGCATACCATGGCATGACATTAACCTCATGCAAATACTCGTCAGGAAATTTATCTCTTATAAAATTGGTCTTACCATCTTCAAGATGATGCTCTAAACGTGAGAGGTGGTCAGGTACTAAGTTTTCACTGCCCTTCTTGTCTCGGATCTCAATATCAAATTCTTGAAGTAAGAGCGTCCATCAGATTAGTCTGGGTTTGGTATCCTTCTTTGCCAAGAAATACTTTAATGCCGAATGATCTGTAAAAACCACAACTTTGTTACCAATTAAATAAGATCTAAATTTGTCAAAAGCAAATACAACAGCAAGAAATTCTTTCTCGGTCATAGAGTAGTTCAGTTGTGCTTTATTCAAGGTTTGGCTGGCATAGTAGATGGCATGGAAAACCTTGCCATGCCTTTGTCCCAAGACTGCTCCAATGATATAGTCACTGGCATCGCACATGAGCTCGAAGGACTCATTCCAGTCTGGTGCCACAACTATAGGGGTATTGATAAACTTCTCTTTAAGTTCCTGAAATGCTTTCAAACAAGAATCATCAAATGCAAAAGTGGCATTATGTTCTAATAACAAGCTTAAAGGTTTGGCAATTTTTAAAAAGTCTTTAATAAAAATCCGGTAAAAACTGGCATGTCCTAAAAACTCCTTATACCTTTGACACTTTTTGGAGGCGACAATTGCTTAATTACCTCAACTTTTTCTTGATCAACTTCTAATCCCCTCTCAGTTACCTTGTGCCCATGAATAATGCCCTCCTTCACCATGAAGTGACATTTTTCTAGTTCAACACTAGGTTTGTCTCTATGCATCTCTTCAAGACTTGCTCCAAACTCTGAAGACATTCCTCAAATGTTTTTCAAAACACTGAGAAATCATCCATGAATACTTCCATTTTGTGCTCTATCATATCGGAGAAAATGGACATCATGGAACATTAAAACGTTGTTGGTGCATTACATAGGCCGAATGACATCCTTCTAAACATAAACGTCCCATATGGACATGTGAACGTGGTCTTCTCTTCATCATCAGGGGTGATGGTAATCTGATTATAGCCTGAATAACCATCCAAAAAATAATAGAAGGCTTTACCTGCCAGCCTATCTATCATCTGGTTGATGAATGGCAATGGGAAGTGGTAATTCCTCGTGGCATTGTTCAGCCTCCTATAGTACATGCACACTCTCCATCCTATGATAGTTTTGGAGGGAATCAATTCAGCTTTACTATTTTGTACCACGGTCATGCCACCATTCTTTGGCACGCATTGCGCCGGGCTAACCCAAGAGCTATCGAAAATGGGATAAATAATCTTGGCATCAAGCCATTTTATTATCTCTTTTTTCACTACCTCTTTCATGCTCGAGTTTAGCCTTCTCTGGTATTCAACAGTCTTGCCATAGCACTCCTCCAAGATAATTTTGTGCATGCAAATGGTTGGGCTAATACCTCAGATGTCTGCCAAGGTCTAACCCAATGCTTGCTTATAACCACGTAATATTGCCAGCAATATTTCCTCCTGATTTAGTGAGATCAGTGGCAATGATTGCTGGCAGAGTTGAGTGTTTACCTAAATAAGCATACTTCAAGTAATCTGGCAGTGGTTTTAGTTCCAACGCCGGTGGCTCCTCAATTGATGATCTAGGTGCCTTGATCTCTCTGTCGGCCAATTATAGTGGCTCAAATAATTTGCCTTATCAGCCTTCAAGACTGAGTCTTCATGTTCCTCAAAAAGTTCAGCTATGCCATCCAAGTTGCTGGCATCAAATTCTGTATCATGGCATAACTGTGCCATGTCCAAAGTGTAAATGGACTCCATCATCTCCTCTGCTTGGCATTCATCAGGTTCATCTGTACATTTCAAAGCTTGAAACACATTAAATGTAACATGCTGGTCATTCATGTGCATTGTTAGTTCCCCTTTATGAACATCAATCAAAGCCCTACCCGTGGCAAGGTAAGGTCTACCTAAAATAATCGGGACATTAACATCAGCCTCATAATCCAAAATGATAAAATCAACTGGAAAAATAAATTTGTCTACCTTTACCAACACATCCTCAATCTTACCTTTGGGATGTGCATAGGATCGGTCTGCCAGCTGAAGTGTCACCGTGGTAGGTCTTGCTTCTATTCCAAGCTTCTTGAAAACTGACACTGGAATCAAGTTGATGCTGACTCCTAGGTCACACAGTGTCTTGCCCATGAATTTGTTGCCAATGGTGCAAGAAATAATGAAACTTCCCGGATCTTTCAGCTTTGGTGGCAATCAATTTAGGATCATGGCATTGCATCCCTCGGTTAGAGCAATAGTTTCAAAGTCTTCTAACTTCTTCTTTTTTTGATAGAATGTCCTTCATGAATTTGACATAGTTGGGCATTTGCTCAAGGGCTTTTACCAATAGAATGTTGATTTGCAATTGCTTAAGAACTTCCAAGAAGAGCTTGAATTGCTGGTCTTGCTTATGCTTTTTAAGTCTTGCTGGAAATGGTGGTGGTGGATAAACATATGCCGGCTCTATTGGCTTTGCCAAGGCAGTGCTGGCATCAGTCTGTTTGGCATCGGTACTAGCATCGGTATGCTGTTTGGCATCAGTCCCGGCATCATCTTTTTTTGTTTCCTCTTTTTCTGCTTCCCTAGGGTTATTTGCCGGCATTGGCTTCTCAATTTGGCAATTAATTGGCTATTTAGCAACCTTCTCCATCTCATACTGCTTACCACTCCGAAGAGTTATAGCTTTGCATTGCTCATTGTCTTTGTGCCGAGCATCTTCTGTGTCACTTGGCAATGCTCATTGGGGTCGATTGCTGAGTGCACTAGCAATCTGCCCAAGCTGGACTTCCAAGTTTCTCATTGATGCTGCCAAACTCTGGACTGTGGCATCATTCCTCTCCTTGTACTCTATGGCTGTGCCTCCTTGGTTGAGTCTCTGCCCTTGTTGGAAATTGTTTTGAGCTTTCTATGGCATGGCATTATGATAGAATGCTGGCATGCCATTGTTGTTGAAATCTACATGGCATTGTTATTCTGCCTCTGGGTATTCTGGCGCTAGGAATTGTACTGATTACCTCCTTGATTTCCCCATACTAAGTTAGGGTGTTGTCTCTAGCCTGCATTATAAGTATTGGAGTTAGGATTATAGTAACGATTAACGTTGCCAATGAAATTTACCGATTCAGGGTTGGCAGGGCATTCATCCACATGATGATTCTCTCCACAAATTGTACAGAATGTGTCTAATGCTTTAACTTCTTGGGACTCATTATTCTTTTGCAACGTTCTCACCTTGCTAGTAAGGTTAGAAATCTAGACATGGATGGACGTTAGTTCATCAACCTGAAATTTCCCATTGGTTTTGGTTCTGGTCCCAAGTCTCGCAACAGGATATTCAAAATCATTGGTTGCAATCCTCTCAAGAATATCAACAGCCTCGGTATACGTATTGTCAAGCAACGAACCGGCTACTGAAGCATCAACAACAGTCCTCATTTGTGCATTCAATCCATTGTAAAAGGTTTGTATTTGGGTCCAATTCGGGAATCCATGCATAGGATACCTTCTCAATAGATCTTTAAATATTTCCAGGCATCATATAGGGTCTCATCCTCAGCCTACCTAAATGTAATGATCTCACCCCATAGCTTAGCAGTGAGTGTTGGCGGTTGGAATCTTATCAAGAACTTTTGGCATAGGTCTGCCCATGAAGTAACTGAGCCAGGTGGCAAGGAATTGAGCTATGCCTTAGCTCTATCTCTCAAGGAAAAAGTGAATAACTTCAGTTTCACGGTATCTTTAGGTACTTCAGTTTGTTGAAATAACCGGCAAATCTCCATAAACTGCTTCAGATGTTACCTCGGATCTCCAGTAACTGCTCAATCAAACTAACCTACATTCAACAGAGTTTGAATCATTATCGGCTTAAGTTCAAAATTGATAGCAATTACCTCTGTGCCAACAAGTCTTGGCATCAAATTGTCAATGGTTGGTGCTAAATGTTCTCTAATAGGTCTCTCTTCATCAACAACTGAGACAAAAGGTGGTGGTGGTATCCCATTGTTAAGTGGATTTCCATCATTGTTCACCACACCATTCCCTCTATTACCTTGATTCATCTCTCGAAATCGTCTTTTTAACCTTCGCAAGGTTTTCTCAATTTCAGGATCGTATGGCCACTCTTCCACCACAGGGTGGCTTCTGGTCATACACCAATAAAAACAAAAGAAAATAAAAGTAAAAGTAAAAGTAAAAGAAAGACATGCAAAAATTTTAAAAACAATCAATTCCGTTGCAATCCCCGGTAGCAGCACCAAAAACTTGTAGACTCTCTAAGTGAATGCTGGCAAAAAGGGGTAGAAGATATGTATTGGAAAAATATAAAACAATGCCAAGATGAGTCTTTTACGTGCAAGTATAAGCTGAGTATCGATCCCATAGAGATTGACTTGGAATTCATTTGCTTTGATTGCACTTGTCTTGAGAAAAAGTTGTTTTGTTTTGAAGTTGGTTTTGGAAATAATTAAATAGAAAAGAAATAAAAGTAAAGTAAAGACCTTGGCAAGGAAGGTGCTTTAATGAATGATGAGCGTTGGCAGGTAATGCCTGGTTTTCACGCTATTTATGACGTGCCAGCCTTCAATAACAACCTGTCTTGGCATTGTTTACCGAGCAGATTCAAAATTAGCAAAGACTCTCTTGATGGTCATTGCCCTAAATTGATCATGTAAAAACACCTGTATCTCTATAGTGCTTGCTTTTAAATAAACCAATTTGATTAAGATTCAATCTATACTTCTAAGGGGTAGATTTCACTCTCGAAGTAAGTTCATCTACTTGAACGACTTCTCTCGAAGCTTCTCTCCTTAGTATTCAACAACTTAATCATTGCCACCCCAAGTTTGTTAAGATATTGAGGAGCAATAGGCCAACAGTGCCAGCTCTCGCTTGTCATAGTATTTAGAAAACATTAAAGTATGCCGAATAGATAAAACATTGCCAAGGCAGATTTATTATCAAAAACTAAAACATAAAATAGCGTTCAACGCAAACATCCCCCACCAACTATTAAATTAGTTCATGGTGAGGGACTTAACCAAAAAACCATAAACATTTTCAAATTACAACATCATTAAAAACAAGGTAAAACAACTAAAGAGAGAATGGGCGAGAAGGGGTCTCTCGATGCAACCCTTCAAGATCCAGGCTCTCGGCCAAGCTGTCAAACCATCATTCCTAGGTGCAGCCGGTTGTCAATCGTCTTGCACTCCAACTCTTCACTCGAGCACTCACGATCAAATCCTTTAAAATTCCTCCCCGAATGCTTTCTTGGTTGGTGTTTAAATAGGCGTGCAAGAAAGGGATAAGATAAACTCTCCCATTTTCGAATTTCAAATGCTTAAGGGATAAGGGATAATCTTCTTATCCAAGTTTGAATGAGAGCTGATCAGGCTAAGGCTGATGTCATATTGCCGATGCTGCCTTGGCATCCAAGCTTGGCATGAATCTGCCAACCAATCTTGGCACCATCTTATCCTCTATTTTTTCAGAGATTGATCCAATTGCTATCTTTTTAGAGTCTGATCTTTTCCTATTTTTCGGGGTCCAACAGCTTCTTGGCATGGCATCGAATTCACTTCTCTTTCAACCGGTGCTTGGCATCGTTGGTCCATCTGTGCCAACAACACTCGGTATTCTCTGTGGCATTCCTTCCTATATTACTTTTCTAGGCCAAATACTATGCTAAACCTACAAAATTGCCAACAAAACAACCCTTCACACTGGCATAGACAACATTCTAAACTCCTTATGCAAATGCATGATTTTAACATCGTAATGCAACTAAATGTACCTAAAAACAAGCAAAAGCATTGTAAGATTGGCATTAAAAATAGTACTTTTGGAGAGGTAACATCATTCTTGGGATATAATACCTATTTGAACTCAGCTTGGAATGCTTCCCAAGTCTCGATGGGAATTTCCTTGCTCTTTACTTCAGAGCACCTGCGTCGCCACCATAAAACAGCTATATCAGTTAAATAAGCATATGTAGTGTTTACCTTTGTGGACTCATGTACTATACTCATGCGGCAGAAATATTAATCCTTGCTCTAGATGAAATTCTCTACATCTTGAGCATCTCTCGCCCCTTTAAACTCCTTCGATTTTGGGACATCAGCTAGCACCTTCGTCGGGCTAGTCATCATGCCATTCCTCATGGCAGTTTTGCAAATGAGCAACTCAATCTTGAGATCTTCAATCTTTTTTTTGAGTGCTGCTACCTCAACTTGATTCGCAAGATCTTCCACGATCTTCTGAGTGTTGTCATCTCATCTTTGAGGGAACCGTCTTGCTGATCGACATGATCTACAGTCTCGTTGAGAGAACTTTCGAACTCCTCTTTGAGTGTGTCACCCATCGCATCATGCTTCTCTAAGCTGACCTCAACCACTTCGAGCCTCGCTCTCGAGTCGTTCACAGAATTCTCAAGATGTGTAACCTTGTTCTCAAGTGTAGTGAGTCGATCCTTAGAACTAGCCCTCTTGGCTTTGTCCGTTAGTCGAGTCACACGAGGGCCTAGAGTCAGATCCATTATTACCTATCATCTCTTACTCGGCTATGTACGAAAATTTGGCCCTGATACCAACTTTCATGGGGCTAGAGTTTGACTAGCTGATCCGTGCGGCCTTAGTCGATGATCTTAGTCGAAGACTAAGTCAGCTTTCACAATCACTAAGCAAGAATGCTTAGAAAGGTGAAAGCTTTGTGGGAAATATTCTAAGGTAAGACAATTAAGGAAAACAAAGAGATAAAGTGGAGAGAAACTCTAAACTCTTTGCTCAAGAATATGTAGAAATGATGGAATGAATTACAAAGGTAAGAGTGAGGCTCTATTTATAGGCTCACTTCTTAACATCTAACGGCCTAGATTGTATTGATCCAAGGCTAAGGATTAATTCCCAAGATTGGCATCTTCTAACTACGGAAACTATATCACATAAATACAATGTTGCCAATTCTATAAAGGCCAAGAATCACTCAATGATATTATCCTTAGGTGGCAAGGATACTTTTCCCAAGTGTGGCTCAAATGATGACATATTTCCATGTGTGTTGGTAAAAAAGATGATCACCTCTCCATGGTCTTAGTCTCTTGGGCGGATTGGGCTTGCATTGGCCTGGTTTGCTCGCCCAAAACCTCATCACCAGCATGCTGGGTGTTGAGTTAGGCCCTAGGGTCATGGGCAACTCGGATAGGGCATGTCTGGGCCCCCAGGTGTGCACAATGAGTGCTGACTCGGACTCCATGGTGCGTGCTTAGTTGGCCTCCCTCGGGTGCATGGTGTGTTCCCTCGGGTCCCTTTCTCATGGACAGACTATAGGGTGCTTGGTCCTGCCCTATGGTGTGCGTGAAGGATGGTTGCAGGCAGTACATGGGGTGCTAGTCTTGGCCCCATGGTGTACAACGCTGGTGTAGACTTGGGTCCCTCTATCGGGGGAAGCACGTGGTGTGCTTGGAGATGCCCCTTGGTGTGCGGCTATCTTGGTCATGGGTTAGCGGCCCGTGACATATAGTTTAGGCACTGATTTTTCATTTAATCCTTATTAGAATTATTACTAATTTTGTATCCATTTCTTAAATATTAAAACCAAAAAAAGGAAATTCACACGAATTCATAATCTATAGCATTTATTCCGATCGAGATATCGAATCAAAGAATGAAAGAACTCTACTTTTCTATGTTATAATTACATTCTTAAATCCTTATTTGATGTATATTATGAAGTGTATAGTGTTTAAAAATGACTAAAGAATTGTGAGGATCGTTTGACCATAAATACAAAACGAAAGACTGCTAATAAACTCTTAGTTACCAAATTTTTAATTTTGTAATTATTGATTCCAAATTGTTGTGAATCAAAAATCAATAACGCTAATTGGTCATTCACGATATTATCGCATACAGAATACGTAACAACCTGTATTTCGGGTTAGTAATTTGGATCTTAGAACCAGGCTTGTGTATTTTCGTATTGCGTATTAAATTGAAGAATGAAGTTTTGAAAATTTTATTATAAAAAAATTGATGGCTAAAACGTAAGAGAATCGAGGGTTGAGGGCCATGAGTGTGATTTACCTATTCCAATATTTTGAATTAAAGTAGGCTGAAAAGGTGGAAAGAAAATCATTATTTTCTTATCCCTGCCTTATTCTTTTTCTTCCTTTTCCATCCTCTCTCTTTTTTCTTTTTTTCTCTCTCTCCTTAAACTTTAATGTTCGAGCCGCAGCTAACATGATCTCAATTTTTGACACTTGCACCGCACTATTCAGCACCAGAGAGTGGGCCTTTTTCCAGCAGCTGAGAGGCAGGTGCGTCATGCTACCCTGCAACACACCACACTAGATCACACCCCACTAGGTGCACCATGCTTCCATGTTGGATCACGGTTGACTTTGACCAGCTATGTTGATTGTTGACTAGGGTTGAACTAGGCGTTGACCTTTTTCGGGGACCCTACCCGAGGGGTTTTCGACTTTTTGAGTTTGTTTCTGTATCCCTTTTGCCAGATATGAACCTGGTAAGCTATTTTCCCGCATTTGAAATTACAAATTAGTTAAAATATGCGATAAATTAATATATATTGTATTTGTATCTGCATGAGGATTATTTGGGCATGAATTGTAACGCTCTATATTTGGGCCTAAAAGTTAGCTAGGTAGATTAGACAGTTCGAGTGAACTGGATTAGTCGGTTCGATCTAGTTTCGGGAATTAATTCGTAATAAACATTTTAACATGAAATAAAATATGGAAAATGGTAGAAAATATTTAATTATTATTTTGATGGTTTTGGTAAACTCAATTTGATAAAATAAGATTTGATTTATGGATATTTTGTCCTAGTGACTAAAATGTAAAGTTTGAAAACTATTTTGGTGACTAAATCAAAAAAGGGTCAAAAACTAGAATTTTTAGAGAGCTATTAAGCCAATTAGTTTTATCAGACTTTTTTTATTTCTTAATTTTGGTTATTTTAAATTGATTTTAAAAGATTTTAATAAAAAAGAACTAAAAGGTTTTTAATTAATTTGTTTTGGATTTGTTAAAACACTTTCTCACGTAACTACCTTTTTCTTCTAATCTTTTCTTTCAAATTCTCAAAAACCAAACTACCTTTTCTTTTATAAACATTTAAGAAATCAATCTTTTCAATTTTACTTTTGATTTCAACAATACTTCTACTTTCAACAATACTTCTACTTTGGAGATTTAATCAAAATCAAGCCAATTAAGGAAAGAGTCTACCATTAGAGGTGATTTTTGTTTCTCTCCTCTAATGAAAGGTTCTTAGTTGAAATTCCCAAGTTCTTGATCCTTTGAAATTGATTTATGTTATGTCAATGATTAAATCAAGATTTAATGGGTTATATTAATTTTGTTAAGAAATTGATGGAATTTGATTATTGATCTGAATCATTGCAATCTTGATTGGTTTAGATCACGTTTAAAGTCTATTTTGATGATATTTAATGAGATTTATAAAAAACTAGTTGAATTGCTAATTTTCTAGGTTGTGAGTAGTTAGTTTTTGAGGTGTTTGTAGTGTTATGATGTTGCTGGAGATATCAGGTGAGGTTATGGATATTTTTAGATATTGATTGATGTTATTAAGTTTTTCGAATTGTTAGGTTATGACCGGCTTTGTTTAGATTAAAATCAAAGTGATTTTCGACTGTTTTCGAAAGATGTATGGCGGTGTTTGGTGATGTGATGTTAAGGATTGAGATTTCTTGGATTTTAGATGCAAAATAATGCATTAATCCTCTGTTATTATGTGAATAAAATAGGGGAGATCAATCCTACAATGATTGATGAAGGTTTAATAGCATCGGACACTTAATTTCACATCGGCAAGTGAAACTTTGTGTTGTCGATGAGTGGAAACGAAAGTTATAGCTTTTAAAAGGTCTGAAAGTGATTTTGAGGGTTTAGATTAAGCTTGAAACACTTGTCTAAGCTTGGAAGTAAGTATTAGATGATTTCGCTCTCAATATCGGTCTGGCAAAGTTGATTTTCTCATGCCTATGTTTATAATTTGATACCTATTGTTATATGCATGTTTTAGAAATGGATTGTGATACAAAAGATCTTATATTGATGTTAGTCGAGCATGTTAAATGATTTATGAAAAGGATTTTGATGATATGTAATGCATGGTTTGTTGCATTAGAAATTAGTTTAAATGATGTATATAAAAACCAGTGAGGTATCATGTTAAATATGGAATATATTGGTAAGTGACAATGATTAAATGTTATTGGATATAGTTGGCATTCCATAGGGTTTAAAGTGTACTATAATAAGTCGCATTATGTGTGTCGAGGGGTTTATTGTACCGTTTGCTCTGGTTAGATATATGTTTAAGTGGTTTAAGGAACCACTTGTGAAATCTGTGTATCCGATGTGTTTTGATAAAGGAAAGGTTTGGTTTTTGGGTCACTTGAATGCCAATATATGAATTGAGGTATCATGATGGATAATTATGGTTTGTATATAATGTTTACTCTTTAAGCTTTTCTATTGAATGTATAAGCATTTGAAGGCTTAAATTGAGGTTTTGCATATGAGATTATGCATGATATTCATGATATATGTTTTGGAAAAGGTAAAAAGGGCATGAGATGTTTTGGCATGATGTTCATAATGTGGTTTGACTCAAATGGTTTTTAAAGCAATGATGAGTGTTTTTAGAGCATCCCTCACTAGGCATTATATGCTTATGCTCCCCTTTCTCATCATTGCAGAGAAATAAGCTTTTGGGGCAGCAATGAAGCAAGGGGGAATCCAAGAATCAATTTATTTCAAGTATGGTTTTATAAATGAGTTTGTAGTAATAAAGGGCAATGTGACCAAGTTGTAATTGAGAGGTTTGTTTTGCTTACTCCCTGTTTTGGACATGTTCTATTTGGTATTTTGGACTTGTATGATGTTATATGGTTTGATTTGAGGTTGGTATGTGAATTGCATGCTTGGGTAGAGACCATGCCTATAGGATCTCTTGATTGTTTTGCTATGGATGGATTGTTAACCTAGCATGCTTGGATGGTTGTGGAAATAATGTTAAACATGTTATATGATGTTTGAAGCATGTTAGATTGAGCCTAAGTGTCATATGTTTGGCCAAGAGGTCATTACAAGCCCAGTTGTACCGATACGGGTCCTCTGGGATCTATATATAGGGTATAATACAACTCAAATTGGGGAAGTAACAAAGGAGTATTGGTACGAGTAGTTACCATATTGGTATGCCTTTGATAAAGTTTATACTGGATCGATACGCAAGGTACCGTATTAGTATGGGTTTTAGCTACTAGAATCTTTTATTTTTGAAATATGCAATAAGGATCGATACTCATATGATCGTACCGATACGAATATGCCACATTGACTCGTACTGATATGGTGCAAGCTTGTATCGGTATGGGGTTAGTTAATTTTGGTATTTTCATGCTGTATTTTGGATTCTTTGAAAATTAGTCACTATTTTGTATATTACTCGTTTCATGATGACTTTGTGAACCAATCTTGCTACAATTTCACTCAGAGGCATGCAACGAACTTAATTAAAGGTTGGTAACATTAAATTGGTAATTAACCCTTTGTTTGTATGAAATTATGTTTGAGAGGTACCGAGTTCAAAGGTTTAGCTCTTGAAGTAGTTGAGGAGTGGTTTGCAAGTACCGAGAGGATTCTTGGTCAAATTGAGTGTACGAATGCTCCTAAGCTAGGTTGTATAGTATCTTTGCTTCATAGAAACTCCTATAGTTGGTGGACTGGCACTATAGTGGGAATGACACCCGAGAACGTGACTTGGGAATTCGTTGGTGCTACTTTTTGGAGGAAGTATTTGGGTACTCGGTACTAGGATGAAAAGAAGTGAGAGTTTATGTATTTGGTCCAAGACAATATGAGGTTCAATTTGTTTGGTTGAGCCAGCATGCACCTGAGTTGGTTCCTGATGATCGATGGCGATGTGATCATTTCCGATATGGTTTGGTTAAGGAGGTTAAGACCTATATGTTGGCTTTAGACTACACTGATTTTGATGTCTTGGTTAACCGGGCCAAGGATATTAAGCAGAATTTGGGTTTGTCCGCTCGTTTAGGGAGCTCGAGTTTAGAGAAAAGAGTTGATGATTTAGATGTTGGTGGTGGTCGGTTCAAGAAGAACTGAGATAGAAAGTATCGCCCTGATTAGAAACGCGGTAGAGGTAATGTCGGGCGTGGACAGTAGGGTCAGAACACCTATGATAGAGTACCTGAGTATAGGCGCTATAGGAAATGACATTTGGGAGAGTGTTGTGCTACACATAATACATGTTGGAGCTGTGGTTTGCGGGATTATATGAGACATGATTGTCCACAGATAGCTAAGGATGGACTGGTTTCTGCACCTATTGTTGCACAACAGAGAGGCTGTGGTCATGGGTGAGGTAATTTTTAGCGTATAGAGGAAGGCCAAAGGATTATTGCTTATACAGTGGCCATTCAACCTGAGGGTGGTGGACCTGCAACGGTGTATGCATATCACGAGAGTCATAATGACACGGATGTGATTGCAGCTACTTTTACTATGCAATCTTTGTCATTATTTTCTTTGATTGATTTTGGTTTTACGCATTCATATATTCTTCATAAGTATGCACAATTGCTTGATGTTCCTATTAAGATTTTAAATATGGGTGTACGGGTAACTATTTCTCTCGGAGAGACAGTTGTGGTTAGGAGGTTGTTTAGAAGATGTCCTTTGATGGTTCAAGGTCATGGGTTTTGGGGGGATCTAATGGAGTTGCCATTCCACGATTTTGATGTGATTTTGGGTATAGGTTAATTAAGCGAGCATAGAGCTATGGTTGATTTTGAAACCAAGCGGATTTCATTAAAGCTTACTGACGATTATAAAGTTTTGGTAGTAGGTGAGATTGCTAAGTTCTTACCTAATGTTGTTTCGGCTTTAGAAGCAAGTCAGATGTTGGAGTTTAGATGTTAGGCATACCTAGCATCATGAATCTGGGTATGAAGGATATACGTGTACAGGATATCCAGATGCTTTGTGATTTTTTGGGTGTTTTTCTAGAGGAATTACATAGTTTGCCACTGGATAGGGAAGTGGAGTTTAACATAGAGACGTACGCGGATATGATTATGATGTCGATTGCTCCGTATCATATAGAACCAAAAGAGTTGAAAGAATTAAAGATGCAACTTTATGAGTTGTTGGATCGTGGTTTCTTTTGTGAAAAAGAAGGATGGCACAATGCGGATGTGCATCAATTATCAGCAACTAAACAAGTTGACGATTAAAAATAAGGATGGCACAATGCGGATGTGCACAAATTGATGATTTGTTTGATCAGTTCTATGGAGCTTTGGTGTTTTTGAGGAATGATTGAGATCTGGATATTATCAGTTGAAGGTTAAGGATAAGGATGTGCTGAAAACTACTTTTCGCACGAGATATGAACATTATGAGTTTTGGGTGATGCCTTTTGGGTTGACAAATACACCAGCTGCTTTCATGGATATGATGAATCAGGTGTTCCATGAATATTTGGATCAGTTTTTGGTTGTGTTCATTAATGATATCCTTGTTTACTCTCATACCAAGAAAGAACATGATTGACACTTGCGGATTATATTGCAAGCCTTGTTGGATAATTAGTTGTATGCTAAGTTGAGCAAGTGTGAATTTTGGTTGAGGGAAGTGATTTTCCTTGGACATGTTGTGTCGGCAGAAGGTATTTGTGTAGATCCGCATAGAATTGAGGCTGTGGTGAGTTAAAAGTCACCTAAGTTTGTGTTAGAGGTTCATAGTTTTCTTGGGTTGACAGGATATTATCGCCGTTTTTGTGGATGGTTTTTCGAAGATTGCTGCTCCATTGTCTAATTTGTTGCAAAAGAATGTTCATTTTGAGTGGACGGAGGATAGACAACAAGCTTTTAAGAAGTTAAAGGAGACTTTGATGCAAGCTCCGATCTTGATTCAACCAAAATCGGGTAAAGAGTTTTTGTGTATAGTGATGCATCTTATGTTGATTTGGGGTGCATGTTATTGCAAGACAGGAAAGTTGTGGCTTATGCATCTAGGCAATTAAAGTTGCACGAGCGCAATTACCCTATGCATCATTTAGAGCTTACCGCGGTAGTGTTTGCATTGAGGATTTAGAGACATTATTTGTATGGTGAGAAGTGTATTGTGTACATGGATCATAATAGTTTGAAATATTTGATGTCACAAAATGAGTTAAATCTTAGGCAACATCGATGGTTGGAGTTGCTTAAGGATTATGATTTGACGATTGAGTATCACCCTCGTAAGGCTAATGTAGTAGCCGATGCTTTGAGTAGGAAGCCCGTGATTGAGTTGAGGGCTACGTTTGCTAGGTTGAGTGTAACACGCGATGGGGGTTTGTTAGCCAAGTTGCAAGTGAAACTGTCCTTGTCACAGTTGATCAAGTAAAAGTAACCGTATGATGATTCGTTGGTTCCGCATGTTAAGGATATTACGGAAGATAACTCGATGGATTTTTGTTTTCATAATTATGGTGTCTTATGTTTCAAGGGTCGAATAGTTGTGTTGGAAGATGTTGAGTTGAGGCACACTATCTTGACTGAGGCTCATTCCAGTCCTTTTGCTATGCATCTGGTAGTACGAATATGTACTGAGATTTAAAGGAGGAATATTATTGGGTTGGTTTGAAGAAGGATATAGTGAAGTTTGTTGCCCGATGTACGGTGTGTCAGCGTGTTAAGGTTGAGCATCAGTTTCCTTCCGAATTATTGCAACCATTGAGGATTTCAAAATGGAAGTGAGAGAGAATTATAATGGATTTTATGACGGGTTTGCCTTTGACGCTGTCGAAGAAGAATTCCATTTAGGTAATTGTAGATCGGTTTACAAAGTGTGCACATTTTCTGGCAGTGCATATGACATATATGTTGTATAAGTTGGCGGATATTTATATTGCTGAGATTGTAAGGTTGCATGGGGTACCTAAGTCTATCGTATCATATAGGGATCCGCGTTTTACATCAAGGTTTTGAGAGTGCTCTGGGTACACGGTTGAATTTTAGTATTTCGTATCATCCTCAGTCGGATGGTCAATTTGAATGTGTTATCCAAGTGTTAGAGGATATGTTGTGGTGTTGCATCATTGATTTTCAAGAAACGTGGGAGAAGCAGCTACTGTTTGTAGAGTTTTCTTATAACAATAATTATCAAGCGAGCATTCAAATGGCTCTGTATGAGGCTTTGTATGGTAGGAGGTGTTGTACGCCACTTTGTTGGGCTGAGGTAGGTGAGAAATATGTTTCTATGCCTGATGTATTGAAGGGTACTAATAAGAAAGTAAAGCTTATTAGTGATCGACTGAAGGCGGCTTCGGATCGACAAAAATCCTATGCTGATTTGAAGCGTAGGGATATTGAGTTTGCGGTTGGCGATAAAGTGTTCCTTAAGGTTTTGCCTTGGAAGAATTTGATGAGGTTTAGACGTAAGGGTAAGTTGAGTCCGAGGTTCATTAGGCCTTACGAGGTGTTAGAGCATGTTGGTCCAGTTGTTTATAGGTTAAGGTTACCATCGGAGTTGGAGAAGATACATGATATTTTTCATATATCGATGCTTTGGATGTATAGATCGGATCCGTAGCATGTGATGCCGGTTGTTATGAATTATGGTTGAAGTACTTATTCGCCGCTCCGTGTTACTTTGGTGGAGAATGGAAGTAGGTTCTTTGTCGGTCTCTCTTTCATTCATGTTCAACTTCCTTTTATATAGATGTTAATCTTTCCATTTTTTGGGTTTCTTTGGCGATTTTAATTAGCTCCTTGCTTTACACGCAGACTTCTCCATTTTTTTCTTAGGGTTGACCAAACGGTGACTTCAAGATCATGTCTTCTCATTGGATTCGGGCCTCCACCGGTAGGTGCCTCATTAATAGATCATTCGTAGCTTCCTTATCTTGCATCCAGCTTCCGCAATCATCTGCATAAATCACAACCAAAAAATTCCTTCTTCAATAGTGTCTAAAATATATAAATATGATTGTAATGTACATGAATCGAGTTCAACAAAGAATGCAACTAAAATACATGAAATTAACCCTAAATGAACCAAAGTGCAAGCAAATACACTAATTTTAGGGTACTAAATATAGATTTTTTAGAGAGCTAACACCCGCGAACTTGAGTTGTTGTTTGTCCTCAGGCAATGTAATAAAATGCAAACAGTCGTAATAAAAAAAAATCTAAATGCATGAATGTCATGACAAACCATGGCAAAATGAATATTTTTCTGAAGTTCCAACTTCTGTCATTTAACTGAAAGTTCCTTGTCAATATAATGCTCAACATTTCTCATATGTCTAGGAATAGTTCGAACTTCATAGAAGCTACTAGAAAGGTAAGTGCAAAAATATAACAATAAACAATAGAGTTATGAGTGGAGTGGAGTGTGTGCGTGCACAAATTAGAAAGTGTATTCCTAGTTTCTTCTTTCATTAGCCTAAAACTAACATATATTTTTTTCTTCTTTCATGTTGTCTCAATACATTATTATTTTCTAATCCCACAATAATAATTGACTAAGAACTCTTTAAGATAAATATATTTATTCTTCAATTTTTATTATAAAATAATTTAATTATTGTACAGTAAACTAAGTAAAATAATAATAGAACGTCTTATATTATTAAACAAGATAAAATGAATATGTAATTACAATTATCTCATGATTGGTCTTTGGGCATATTCTAACACTAATATGTTTGAAGCTGGTCCTCTATTCTCTTGAGACGTTGTTCCATTTGCTCAAGTGGAGCATCTCTGCGTTGTTGGTTCTCTCTGTTTCTCTTGAAGAAGAGGCTTTATTGGAGGTTGCTTCGTGGTTGCGCGGTGGTGTATGATTTTTTGGTTGGTTATGTGAAGATCTCGACCACGGCCTTAGTCTCTGCCCCATTCTTCTGGATTGTAATCACTTTCGTCTCGTTGTGATCTCACGATTTCAAAACCAAGCGTTGAAGAACTCTTTGGTTGTGAAGAGGAAGAAGCCGATTGAGTGTATAAATAGAGTTAGGTTCCTTTCGTGTCATATTCCTCGGGACCAATCATCATTACTGAGTTGCGAGTGATGTTTCGATATTCGAGCGATATGCGTCTACTCAGTCCCCGTCTTCTTTCGGTTTGAAGCAGTGATGCAGTTTCCCATATGAAGAAAGTCAACCGATAAAATATAATAATAAATTTTGCATAAAAACAATTCTTGAAAATAAAATGCTAAAATAAAAATTTAGGGCTGTAAAAGTGTCTCAATCAATCGGTTCTACCCCGGTCTATTGAGGATTCCCGATATTTATTTATCAACAACTCCTTTGTATTTGGTTTCTTTCCAGGTGGGTCGTCCTTATATTTCCCTTTTCTAAGCATTTGAATTCCATATGATATGTGTTGTGTCCATCCCATGTATAGGGCCACAACCGAGATGTTAGAAAGGTGTTCTTAGTCATTTCAATGTTTTCGGGAAAAATATTTTTTTGAAGTGTTTTCTTAGTTAGGGAAAAATGTCATAGTTTCAAGCATTTTAACGTTTACTCGGGTCATTTCTATAAAGTTATTTTCGCATATATGTAGGCGGTGGACAGTCGTCAGAGTTTGGGCTGATCTACTGGTAAAGGTACGTATTCTACACACCATCGAGGCGGCCCCTACCGCCCGAGTCGATGGTGTGGGTGAGTTTTCTTACGTAACCCAATACTTTTCCTTTTAATAAAATAAAACCGTTTTTCTTTCCTACGGGGAAGCTGGGGGTCGACAGTGTGCATCCGCTATGCCCCACGGTTTCGGTCATGGTTTGAAGGATTGTATTGTGGCGCGTGACTAATGTATCATTTTCGGGTCTTGAACAGACTTATCGAGAGAAAAGACTGACTTGATCGGGGATCGTTCCTTTCAAGTGTCACACGGCTTAGCGACCAAACAAACTAAAGGCTAAGTCCGTGACACATGGTATCATAACGAGTTGTGTGTTTGATCAAGTCTACGTTGCAGCGTGATCGTTACCCTAAGCACAGAGGTGCTTGTTGGATAATTATAGTGGAATCAATGCACCGAGATGCATGTCGTTAACCACTATAGTGATCGAAGCATACGCGGTGCTCGATCTTGATTTAGCACGATGGTGCTTATTGGGACATTGTCATGGAATTAGTGCACACGTGGTGCCTATCATTAACCACGATGATTATCCTAGTGTAGTGGCGCATGAGGGCACAGTGGTCCTTACTCGATAATTGGAGTCGAATCAGTGCACAAGTGGTGCCTGCCGTTAACCACAACAATTATCCTACTGTCGTGGGCTAAACTAGTTAAAGCGTTGTGGTGTTGCTTGTTTTGTGCAGGCATAACAGTTCTGTGTGTGTCGACAGAAATGGTGACAACGCGAAAGCGAGGAGCGAGTACTGCTCCCAGGACTGGAACACACCCAGGCGTAGGGACGTCAGCATAGGGTGGTGGTTTGATAGACCCATGTCAATTTGAGGAACTTGAGGCCGCAGTGGCTGCCATGAGAGTTGTGGCGTCAAATGACCGACTCCGAGCAATTGAGGAAACACAGAAAAAGTTGACCCAAGCTATCAATGATTTCGGTAGTGAAGCCAAAGACGCGTTAAGTCACATGAAGTTCGAGCTAGATGAGATCAAGGCTCAGGCTAACTTGATGAATATAGCTATGGGCAATTCAATGATAGCTGATAAGGGTCCGAGGACTAGGGTTCCTGAACCTCATCGATATAAAGGGAATAGAGATGCCAAGGAGCTTGAGAATTTCTTGTTCAACATCGAGCATTATTAAATCTTTTTGTCCAGTCTTTTTGCTTACATGTTTATATTTATGTTATTAATATATATTTGTTCATATGTTCATTTTGGTTACCCATATGTACATGCGTTTATATATATTCGCATTATTGTTAATATTTTGCTTATATAGTATTATTTTATAATATACATTATATGTTATATATATGTATACTTTACCATACTAAACTATCCTATATATATATTACTTTGTTTTTTTTAAATATATGCTATATATTATATTTGTTATATCTAATATATATGTATAATATACGTTTATATGTTCATAATATATATATATACACTTTCATATACTATACTATTTTTTACATATATATATTACTATATTGTATATTATTAATATATATTATATATTGGATTTATTTATTATTATATATGTATATTATATATACATGTTTGTTCTTTATTTATTTTTTTATGCCTCAATTTGTTTATTTTAGTGTTCCTATTTTATTTATGCATAATTAAATTCCCATATTTAATTTATCACATTAGTTTAGCTTAGTTCTCAAGGCCTCGGTACCCTATTGGGAGTGTCGTCCTGAGTCCTCGGGCGTCATCTCCTTTGGCTATCGTAGGTTGCGAGTTAGTTTGTATCCAAAATTGTATGACCTTGCATTCATGCATTTTTAGGAATTATTAATTAAGTTAGATTCGAATTTAAATTTTTCTTAGTTAAATGTGATACAAATCCTTAGGTACCAATTTTTGGGCGTGATGGGGGTGCGAACCCTTCCTCACTTGTAACCGACTCTCGAACTTGGAATCTATGGGTTTTTTTCTGGTGTCCGGTCTACCTTATCCAAGTGACAGGTGGCGACTCCATTTGTTTTTCTGTTAAAAGTGCGATTAATTTTGAATTCCCCATTTAATATTTTCAAAAGCGAGGGTACACCTAGTAATTTAAAAAAAAACATCGCTACATAATCACATTTCCTTGTATCTGTCGAATTCGAGATCACAAACGATCCAAGGGAGTTTCAGAGGTTAATCGTTGTAGCTCGGAGTTGAGGTAATACTTTACTACCTATTGTATGCTTTACGGAACTCGTTGGTAATTGGTTAACGCATGAATGAATATGATTGGTCATATGATCATCATTGATTATTTTTAAGTTACTGCTTATGGTAAAAGGATAATAAACTGGTTAAGATCGAAGGACTCCAATAAGGAATTTGATGACCTGTAAGAAATCCAAGTTTAGTGAATAATCGATAAAGTAGTAACCTCGAAACCATCAATTTTGATTACTTCTTGTTGTAAGATCTAATGTCTGAAATATTTGGATGAGAAATGACGAATATACCCGTTAAACTTCTAATATGTTTGGAAAAATTTTGAAATAAGATTTCTAACATTCGAGATCGTGAAATGCCTAGATTTCCCCAATTTCTAAATAAATGTCTAAAAACCTTTTTTCCTAGAAATACTATAAATAAATATCTGAAGACCAATTTATCGGAAGTACTTTATGACCGAATTGATTGAAATAACTAAAATATCCCTAGGTTCTAAAATGTTTGAAAATATTGTTAAGCACCAAAGCGACTGTAACACCCTCGGGCACGAAAATAACTGTAATACTTCAGTGACTTGGAATAAGTGGAAGCCTTTTTAATACTGAAAGTATTGATACTTCTTAAATGACTGTAATGCCCCTACGGGTTATAAGGCCTGACTTATGTACGGTAGTCACTCATGATATTACGTTAGTATAGGGAAAATACCGAATGAATACATATGCACTTTCTCATGGCATGTTCAGTGATGATTGGTGAAGTGATGCATTTTGTTATACAACGCAATCGGTTCTAAGAAATGAATACTTATAAGGTGTACCTGCTCAGTTAGTTAGTAAGTACTGTAATGATAGGTTTCGATTTGTTCAAAAGGACTTGGAGACCTGATGAGCAATTATAATTCCTAAAATTTTGCAAAACCCTGTTTATAATATGTTGGGTTAAAATACCAAATTACCCTAAAGGTGAGGATGACTATAATGCCTTGCAGACTTAATTGATGGGATTACTCACGATATATCTGAATTCTTAATGATCCCGATGTATTTATTTTCAAATGTTTGGTTTGAGCCATTAGTACCTGTTGGGATGATCACTCAACGACGAATGACCAAGAGGGGGTGAATTGACAATTAAAAATTTGAAAGGAAGCAAATGGAAAGAAAATGAAGACACGTGAATTTATAGTGGTTCAAGCTTCTAACAAGCTCTACACTACCTTATCTCCCCACTAAAGATTTCAAACAATTCACTACTGAATTCTTCCTCTTTTCTAGGCTAAGGAGGCAACCATTACAATGGATCAAACTTTCTACCCAAAGCTTGATCAAGGTTCACTCTTTTACAAGAAGTGGTTTGCAAACACATAAATATCCTCTCAAAGGTGATTTTTTTGCCCAATTACAAATGCTCACAACCCCAAACTTGAATCTAAATATTACAATGAAAATACACAAGTTGGGTATACAAAATTTGACTCTAAAAGCTCAAAGTGGTTGGATTTTGCTTGAATGCTTGTGAGTTGATAAATAGTTGTTGTAGTGGCTTTGGAGACTTCTATTTATACCCCTTCGTTGATTTATATCCGTTTGGGTGGTTGGAGAATTGAATATAGCCGTTGGAGAGCTTATTTCCCGCAATAAATGATGTTTGTCAACCATCCGTATGGTACACGAAGAGCCGTATCAGTACCTGCCAAAATAAGAAAGAGCTGTTGTGCAATAGCGTATCGATACACGTAAAGGCATATCGAAATAGATAAAGAGTAAAAATAGGGGCGTAGCGATACGGTATAGCCGTATCGGTACGAATTTTGCTCACTAGAATCTGAGGAAAAAGTCTAGTGAAAAATGCATCGGTACGCCTAGGGGCATATCGATACGGGTTAACCAATTTTCAAAGATCGCTGATTCCTATAACTAACAAGGCAACGGTCATATTTTAAATGCAAAGATTTTTAACGGTTTTAACACACCGTATCGATATGGTGGAGACGTATCGGTACGCTTAAACAAAAACTTAACCCAGATGAATGTCGTATCGAAACAGACACATCCGTATCGATACGCATAACCTAAAATACAAGCCCGGATGAAGGCCGTATCGAAATGAGCTTACCCGTATTGAAACGGTTTGCAAAATGAAAATTCCAGTAGTGAAAAACCGTATCGAACACGTTAAGGTGCATTTATACGCCTGGGCATATTTGTAGAATTTAGCTTTGAAACACTTAGAAAAACTTTGGGTTTAAGTTTTAGACTTAGAAAACTTTTCCTTGTCATTTTGTGAGACTTTTGAATACTTAAAATTTTATTTACTTTTTCCATTTGGTCCTTAAATAATTTGTTACATCAAAATCAAATTTAGGTTTTACAATCTCCCCCTTTTTGATATAACAAAACCATAGTAAAATTTTTATGTAACTTTGAAAATTTTGAAAAGTACCCCCTTACTTTAAGACTTATCTTTGAAAAACTTTGAAATTTTTTTAGCTCAATTACTTATCCCCTTTCTGTTAGATCAAAATTTATAGGATATAAAATTAAAGCAATAGATATAAGCAATAAAGAAACTCCAAGCACTTAAAGGAAACAACATAGTCATTAAAATTCAAAGCAACATAATCAAATCCAACTTAATTCCAAAAAACATAAACCAAAGCAAATAACCAAAGCATAGGAGTTCAAAAACATAAAGACATAGGTGCATAAAACTAATCCTAAAATGATATGAGATGATATGCAAGATGCCTAAGAATCATCTTCATCGTTTTCTTCATCTTCATCATTGGCTCGGGTTCCAAGAGATTGACACCATTCACCATGAAACGCGGTAAGGGATATGTCCATAGAATTTTGGCGATTCTCAATGGCAAGAACTTGCTCCTCCAAAGAAGTGAAACGAGTGTCGATAGCAGCAAACCCGAAAGTCATGGTAGTGTCCAGAGATGCAATATTAGTGCCCAAAGAGGTAAATTGCTCGTTGAGATAGGCCACGAGAGCATCAAGAGAAGGTGGGATAACCGGAGCTTGAGGAACCAGAGCCGCTTGAGGAGCCACCGGTGGATCAGATTGAACGCCTTGTGGTAGATTGGCAAGACGAATCCATTCTCCATTAAAGTATGTAAACTTGGTGCGATAGAGAGAATGTTTATTGATCGGATCAATGAGAGGTTCAACAAGATCATAAGAACAATCAATTCCCATATTGTGAAACAAATAGCTCAATGCGGTGCCATAGGTGAAGGATGAGACAAGAGTTGTATGGCGGTGTTGCACAAGATAGACAATCTCCGCAAACATAATTTGAGCAAGGTTCAGTTGCTTCTCCTCACGAAAGCATCAGATCCAAAAGTCATCAACTTGATGGATTGTTGAGAATTTTCCATCGGATGGGCGAAACCACCAAGTGATCATGAGGTGAAGGATGTGATCTTGAGCATCGAGCACGGTTACGGAGCCACCTAGAACATGTCCTAAGGAATCCACATTATCAATTCCCACATCCTCAAGACCCAAAAAGTTTGCTAAAACCGTTGATTCAATTTGAAAATTTTTACCCATAAGATAGGATTCTATAGCAACAACGGCAAATTTTTCTTCATTATAAATACACCGGACATTTGAGTAAAAAATCAAAACAAGGTTTCGGTACAAACTCCAGAGTAAGGCTAAAAAGTGCATAAACTTCCATTATTGCATCAAGTCAAGATATTTAAATTGAAATCTTTCGGAAGATAAAAATGGGATCGAAACAGTGCGCTCACGGTGGATTTTAAAATTTTGGTAATGTTTAATCGATCCATGGCATTTGGATATCTTGGCTTATTAAAACAATTTTGAAAAATATGGTTAAGGTTAGGTCGATTACCGATATTTTTTGGATTTTGGTTAGGAGGATTAGAACTAGAGGCCATATCTTTTCTTGCTCGTTTCTTAGGTGCCATGATAAAATCCTGAAATCAAAATCAAACAAAACACAAATGTATGCATAAATCAACACATTCTATCCAACAACCACTCCAATGATCAAGGTATTGTTAAAAAACTATATAATATAGTTTAAAAACCTATACAAGTATAAAAAAAATTGGTAAAATAAAATTTGAAAAATAGTATAGAAAAATATACGATATAAATTTATATTCGAACAAAAAATTTTCAGTTTTGAAAATGTTTTTACAATTTTTTTTAAAACAAAGCTATATACATACTAAATATACAATATTGAATCAAAAACATTATATATATATATGAACGAAATTGAAAAGAAAATAAAAAGGGTTTATACCTTGAATATGGGATTATGGATGAATAAGAGGATGATGATGCACCAAACTTGATGATTTTGTTAGCGTTTGATGAGAAACCCAAAAGCCCTTAAAAGATTTTAAGATTTGTGTGTAAAAATAAAAGGGTTTGAGAGATTTTATAGGAGAAAAATGTATCTAGGGTTTGAGAAATGAATAGTGTTTGATTTAAAGTTGGAAACCCTCTTTTAATGCTCATAAAACTGTCCAGCGGCTATGCGTACCGATACACCACGTGGCGTATCAAAACCCAGTACTAAAATGGTTATTAGCCGTTTCCTCGTATTGATACAGTTAAAGCTATACCAAAATGCGTTCATGAACCTGTATCGATACGCGAAACACCGTATCGATACACTTGTGCCAAAAATGTCATTTTTGGCATCAAGTTCCTCAAAAATTCGATTTTACTCGAATTGAAATGCATGTGTATGATATATGAACATTTTGTATGATCAAAAATATATGCATACTTCCCCTAGCAACAAACATAGATGCATATATGAGCTAGAACACATAAGCAATGAGATCAACCAAATTTAAGCAAAAGTTTAAGATTTAAAAGGCTCTAAGGCTCAAGAAAGGCTAGTTAAACCTCTCTCCTAAGAGACCAAAACTGCTCTTTGTCCAAAGGTTTGGTAAAGATATCCGCTAATTGATTCAAGGTGTCTACATATTCTAGAACAACATCGTTTTTCAAGACATGATCTCTAATGAAATGATGTCTTATCTCTATGTGCTTGGTTCTAGAATGTTGGATAGGATTCTTAGTGAGACATATGGCACTAGTGTCGTCACACTTAAGAGGGATGGTACCTACATCAATTTCATAATCTAAAAGTTTTTGCTTCATCCAACGGACTTGAGTACAACAACTTTTGGTCGATATGTATTTCGTTTCAGTGGTAGATAGTGCTGCACTATTTTGTTTCTTAGAGAACCAAGATATAAGCATACTACCTAGGAATTGACAAGTAACGGAGGTACTTTTTCTATCTATCATACAACCTCCATAATCCGCATCCGAATAAGCATGCAAATTAAATGAGGAATCTCTAGGATACCAAAGGCCTAAACAAGGTGTATCTCTAAGGTATCTAAAGATTCTTTTAACGACTATAAGGTGTGATTCTCTAGGACTAGCATGAAATCTAGCACACAAGCAAACACTAAACATAATGTCGGGTCTACTTGGGATAAGATAAAGCAAAGATCCAATCATAGAGCGATAAAGCTTTAAATCAACATACTTACCTCATTCATTTTTGTCAAGCTTCTTAGAAGAGCTCATTGGCGTGGTTTGAGGTTTTACATTTTCCATGCCAAACTTCTTGAGCATTTCATTGATTTACTTAGCTTGATTGATGAAGATACCATTATTCCTTTGTTTGATTTGGAGTCCCAAGAAGAATTGGAGCTCCCCCATCATGCTCATTTCGGACTCACCTTGCATTAACTTAGCAAAAATATTGGCAAAACAACTCATTAGTAGAACCAAAAATTATATCATCAACATAGATTTGAACTACTAAAATGTCTTTGCCATTCCTTTTAATAAAGAGTGTAGTATCCATCTTTCCTCTGTCAAAACCTTTTTCAATTAGAAAACTTGATAATCTTTCATAGCAAGCTCTAGGAGCTTGTTTCAAACCATATAAAGCTTTTGAAAGTTTAAAACATGGTTTGGGTATTTTGGATCTTCAGAACTTGGTGGTTTTTCTACATACCCCTCTTCATTAATAAAACCACTTAGAAAAACACTTTTGACATCCATTTGAAAAAGCTTGAATTCGTGATAACATGCAAATGCAAGAAGTATCCTAATAGCTTCCATTCTAGCTACGAGTGCATAGGTTTCATCAAAATCGATTCCCTCTTCTTGAGTGTAACCTTGAGCAATAAGTCTAGCCTTATTTCTCACTATGTTACCACTCTCATCTAGTTTGTTTCTAAAAACCCATTTAGTTCCTATGGTAGACTTATTACTAGGCCTATCAACTAATGTCCATACTTGACTTCTCTCAAATTGATTTAATTCCTCTTGCATAGCCAATATCCAATAATTATCTTTTAATGCTTCCTTGATATTTTTAGGCTCAATGCATGAAATAAATGCAACATTACAAGCATTTTTAAGAGAGAGTCTAGTGGTTACCCTTTGGATAGATCACCCAAAATTTTACCACCTTTGACATAGTTGAACTCCCTTGGGTAGCTCACTTCCTTTTCCTCTAGATTCATGTCCCTCAAGGATTCTAGAGGTGGATCTTATGTTTCTTCTTCTTTGGTTGGAACTTCATCCACCTTTGATGATTGCCCACTACCATTGGCTTTAAAGATTCATACATCATTATCATCACAAGAATCCTTCCTCGGAAAGAGGTTATCATATAAAACCACATGTATAGACTCTTCAACAATCAAAGTTCTTTTATTAAATATACGATAGGCTTTAGAGTTTAATGAATACCCTAAGAAAATAGCTTTATCACTTTAGCATCAAATTTGCCCAAATTGTCTTTTCCATTGTTCAAAACAAAGCATTTGCATCAAAATGGATGAAAATAGCTAATGTTAGGCTTTTTGGATTATAAAATCTCATAAGGAGTTTTCTTTAAAATTGGCCTAATCATTACTCGGTTGACAATGTAACAAGAGGTATTAGTGGCTTCCGCCCAAAAATACTTTGGCAAATTGTTTTCACAAAGCATGTTTCTAGCCATTTCTTCTAAAGTTCAATTTTTCCTCTCAACAACCCCATTTTGTTGAGGAGTGCGAGGAGCGGAAAAATTGTGGCTTATACCATTTAAGTTTCAAAAATCCTCAAAACATAAATTTTGAAATTCGGTGTCGTGGTCCCTTCTAATATGAGAAATAGTTTGACCAACATCATTTTGAGTAATTTTTGAAAATATGATGAATTTTTCTATAGCCTCATCGTTGGTACTTAAGAACAGATTCCAAGTGTATCTAGAGTAATCATCTATTAAAACAAATGCATATGATTTTCCACCCAAGCTAGTTGTTCTAATAGGGCCAAAAAGATCCATGTGGATCAATTGTAAAACTCTACTTGTAGAAACATCATTAATAGGTTTAAAAGAAACTCTTTTATGTTTGCCTTTTGCACAAGCATCACAAATTTTGTCAAGAGAAAATTTAATTTTTGGCAAACCTCTTACTAGATCTTTTGAAACTAGTTTTTTTTTAAACACTCATGCTTGCAAGCCCTATTTTCCTATGCCATAGCCATGAGTCATGTTCATCTTTAGCCACAAAACATGAATTTGAAATATGAATGTCATCTAAATGCACCATGTAAATGTTTCCTATGCGATGACCAAAAAATCACTATTTTGTGGGTTTCGACGTTTATAATTTTGCAACCATGTAAATTAAAAATCACTACAAAACCTTTATCACAAAGTTGGCTTATTCTTAACAAATTATGTTTAAGACCATTGACATATAAGACATTTTCAGTAAGTATGGAAGAGTGATTACCAATAGAACCAATTCCTTCAATTTGACCTTTGGAGTTGTCACCAAATGTCACTAATCCTCATCTCTTTAGATTTAGTTCCAAAAATCTACTCTTGTCTCCGGTCATGTGTCTCGAGCATCCACTATTAAGGAACCAAGAATTTGCACTTGAAGCTTTGGCCTTGTAGCAATGCTCCCCCTACAAACAAAGATTAGGTCTTGATTTTTGGTACCCAAATCATTTTGGGACCATGAATATTAGCTCCCAAAATCTTGATTCCCTTGGGAATCCAAGAAGCAATAGCATGAATATCATTAGAAGCAATTAGGTCCATAGGAATCCAAACACTTCTAATCCTTTTACCTCTAGAGGCTCTTTGGAAGCCTCTTTGTTTGTGGCCACCAAAGTTCATTTTCACATAGTTGGGTTTTGAAGATTGTCCTTTTTCAAAACTAGATTTCGCAACTTTGTTTAAGGAAGCTTTGAGATCATTTACCTCCTTGTGGTAATGATCATGAAACTCGAAAAGAAGGTTGCTTAAATCAACATTTTCCTTTTCAAAATATTTTTGATTTTCTTGTAAATCACAAACTTTCTTTTCAAGTTCTGAGTTGGTTTTAGAAAGAAAATTATTTTGGATTTTCAAATCGAAAATCGTTATCTTGTTTTTCAAAATTGATTCCTTGAATTTTTCTACAAACACATCATAAACCTCTTGTAACTCATCGTAAGCTTCTTGAAGCTCATCAAATGAAAAATTGAAAGTAGGTGAGTCAGGGGTTACCTTAGGATCTTCTTCAAGAGCCATAAGGCAAATATTGGCCACTTCTTGCTCCTCTTCATCGGATGATTCCTCATCACTCCAAGTAGCAACATGAGCCTTGAGCTTCTTCTTCTTTTCGAAGCTCTTCTTTTTGAGTTGAGGACATTCAGTTCTTATATGCCCCGGCTTCTTGCACTCAAAGCATATGAGTTGGTCCTTCTCCTCCTCATTGTTCTTGTTCTTGAAGTCTCCTGTTCGATGGAACTTTATTCCTCTATTGGACTTCATGAACCTTGTGAAATTTTTGGCTAGTATAGCCATCTCTTCATCTTTCTCCTCACTCGAATCACTCTCCTCAAGAGAAGCTTTAAGTGCAATACCAAGTTTCTTCTTCTTGACCTCATTTTCCTTTACATTATTCTCTTTTCTTTTCTTCTTCTCTTCTTTGCTTCATGTTCTCATGAGTAAGAAGAGAACCCATAAGAGCATCGAGCTTCAAGGTCTTCCAATCCTTTGCCTCGGTGATGGCAATCCTCTTCCCATCCCACGACTCAAGAAGAGAGTAGATGAGCTTTCGAACAAGCTTTTCTTCAGGGATGATTTCTTCGAAGCCTTTGAAACATTGACGATGACAGATAAGCGATCGAACATTTTGGCGACGCTCTCATCAGGCTCCATCTTGAAGTTCTTGTAACTTAAGTTGAGGAGTCCAATCTTGGTCTCCTTCACGTCGTTGGTGCCTTCATAGGTGGTCTCGATCTTGTCCCACACCTCCTTTGCACTTGTACACGAGGACATCTTCGAGTACTCATCGGTTCCAAGCGCACAAAAGAGCATGTGCAAGGCCTTGTCATTTACTTGCAACTTTCTTCTTTCTTCATCGGTCATTTCGTGCTTGGCCTTGGGAACTTGCCTTTCTACTTCTTGCTTCATCGGGATAGATGGTTTGTCTTTGATTACATCCCAAAGGAAATAATCATTAGATTTTATGAATAATCTCATTCGATTCTTCCAATATGGATAGTTGTCTCCATTGAAGAAGGACGTCTTAGTGATAGATTGTGACTCATACAAGTGGTGGCCAGAGGTAGATGCCATGGCTTGAATGTTGGTTGATTGAATCACCTCTAGGAATATCTCAAGTGGATGTTAATCCCTCAATGAGTTAGGCTCTGATACCAATTGTTGGGATGATCACTCGACGACAAATGGCCAAGAAAGGGTGAATTGGCAATTAAAAATTTAAAAGGAAGCATATGGAAAATAAAAAATTGAAGACACGTAATTTATTGTGGTTCAAGCTTTTAACAAGCTCTACAACCACTACCTTAGCTCCCCGCTATGGATTTCAAACAATTCACTACAGAATTCTTCCCTTTTTCTAGGCTAAGGAGGCAATCGTTACTATAGATCAAAGCTTTCTACCCAAAGCTTGATCAAGGTTCACTCTTTTACAAGAAGTGGTTTACAAACAAGAAATATCCTCTCAAAGGTGAATTTGTTTGCCCAATTATTAATGCTCACAACCTCAAACTTGAATCTAAAGATTACAATAAAAATACACAAGTTGGGTTGACAAAATTTGACATTAAAAGCTCAAAGTGGTTGGATTTTGCTTGAATGCTTGTGATTGATCAATAGTTGTTGTAGTGGCTTTGGAGACTTCTATTTATACCCCTTCATTGATTTTTGTCCGTTTGGGTGGTTGGAGAATTGAATATAGCTGTTGGATAGCTTATTTCCCGCAATAAATGTTGTCTGCCAACCATCCGTATCGGTACACGAAGAGTCGTATCGGTACCTGTTAAAAGAACAAAAAGCCATTGTGCAATAGCATATCGATACATATAAAGGCATATCTAAACGGATAAAGAGTAAAAACATGGGCGTATCGATACGGTATAGCCATATCGGTACGAATTTTGCTCACTAGAATCTTAGGAAAAGGTCTAATGAAAAATGCATCGGTACGCCTAGGGGCGTATCGATACGGGTTAACCAATTTTTAAAGATCTTTGATTCCCATATCTGACAAGGCAACGATCATATTTTAAATGAAAAGATTTTTAACAATTTTAACGCACCGTATCGATACGGTGGAGACCATATCAGTACGCTTAAACAAAAACTTAACCCATATGAATGTCGTATCGAAAAAAACACATCCGTATCGATACACATAACCTAAAATACAAGCCCAGATGAAGGCCGTATCGAAATGAGCTTACTCGTATCAAAACGGTTTGTAAAATAAAAATTCTAGTAGTGAAAACTGTATCGAAACACCTTAAGGTGCATCGATACGCCTGGGCGTATTTGTAGAATTTGGCTTTGAAACACTTAGAAAAATTTTGGGTTTTAAGTTTTAGACTTAGAAAACTTTTCCTTGTCATTTTGTGAGACTTTTGGATACTTAAAAATTTATTTGTTTTTCCATTTGGTCCTTAAACAATTTGTTATATCAAAATCAAATTTAGGTTTTACAGTACCTAACCCCCTTTTAATAGGGATCTCATTTTTGAAATTAATCCAAAATTGTCAGATGTTTTGTATCCTCTTTCTGATAATTACCAAGTATCTTCGACAAATAAATTGGACCATATAGTGCGTTGCATGTGCCCGTGGATATTCTCTTTGTTTTAAACCAAAACCAATTTCTCCGATTTGAAGGTATGACTATGTTATCTGAAATGAAAGTACAATTTATAGCTTCTATTTTCTGATACAAAAATATATCTGATACCTAATTTATGATATTACTATTTAGTGGATAAAAATTGATTTTTTTTATCTAGGGTATATTATCTAGGATATGATTGAAGATTTGTAGGCTCATCCTTGATCAAGAAGGTAAGACCTTCTAGACCTAAGACATCCCCTTAGATAAGCTCCTACACCCACGGGCATAGGGTAAGTCCTTTATGATCTAAGGCATCCCCTTAGGTAAGCTCTTATGCCTGATGGGCCAGGCTAAGTCTTTCTGGATACAGTTCTGGGATACTGCATATCGATGTATGGTTAGAGGGTAGTTAGGTGATTAAAATAAAACTTTTATTCCCCTTTTAAATCTACCCTACTGAATTAATTTACCAAATTCTGAAACTCCCAGTATGCTTCCAATCTGTGCTTAATGAAACACATTAAACTATCTAGCTCAACTTCCGTAATCTATCTCTCTTCGGATTCTTCGAACTATAGTCATCTTGTCTGGTACTTAGGTGGTTAGATGAAGAACAACCATATTACCTTCAAGTATATTGTTATTACAAATATCAATTCATAATTGGAACCTGTTGTTGCTTGGATTATCATGTCAGTATTATTGCTTTTCCATATACCTGCTTGTGCCTACTGCATCATTTAGTAGTTCTTTATTATTGAGCTTTTCCAAGCTTGTGCTGTTTTTACCATACCAGGTTACAAAGGATTTATCACAGTGTAGTTATCGACATCAGTATGAGAGTTCTTTCGGCACTATTTGCAGAGCACGATACTTGTGTAATTGGGGGGGCATGTATGTCGCGTCCTATTTATATTTGAGTTTGAACTCATTTTATAACGTGTATTTATGAACATTGTCTTGTTAAATGAATAATTTATGAACTTGCGTTTTAAATTCAGAATTTGTTTTATGGTTTAAAATGGTTTGACAATTTGTTTTATCTGAAATTTTATTGTGGGTCGCTCTGGTGACCTGAATGTGACACCTATTTTTGGATCGGGTAACCCGTATCGTTCTAGGTGTTACATATTTGGCATATGCGATAAATCTAGGAAATAAGGGTGTTTGAGTGTCAGATATCCGCAACAGTAGATATTTTTTGAAAGTACTTTCGGAGGAATTACCTATTTTACCTACTAATATGGAAGTTGATTTTAGTATTGAGACACACCCTAGTATGGCTTCTGTTTCTATTGCAGCTTATCGCATGGCACCAAAGTAATTGAAAGAACTGAAGACTCAACTTCAAGAATTGTTTGACCATGGACATATTCAACAAGTGTGTCGCCTTTGTAATACCCCAAAATTTGCTATGTTGATTAAGGGTCATTTAGTATTAAGATAAGGGCTTAAAAGCTTACTTAGTGACTAAAATGAAAAAAATGCAAAAGTTAGGATTTCTCAATTATGGACGGTAGAAAAGAAATTTCTGAGGTTTTAAGGTGTCATGTGATAGAGAACGAGTAAAATAAGATACTCACAAAATTTGTTTAAAATCCAAGGAAAATTTGAATGGGAATTCAAGGTTACAGTTTAGTGACCAAAATAATAAGTTTTTAAAACTTGGGTGGTACAAGTTGAAATATGAAAAGTTGAAGGACCAAAGTTGTAATTTTATAAACGTTAGGCGTTTTATTTTATAAATAGATAGAGCACCTAGTGGTGTGGACCGAATGAGGAATTACTGGTTTGATTCGATATTTCAATTATTGGGAAATTGCAATCAAGGTTTAGGTGGAATTCGAATACCCAGATCGAACTGAAAAATTATGAAATTTTACTATATAATAGAGAAAGGTTATAAAAGTCATTTCCAAGTGTTGGAAATATTTTAGTTTGATTTAGGATGAATCCTATAATTATTTTTATTAAGGAATTTAATTAGTAACCGATAAAATTCTTGGCATTTATCGGTAAATTGGATCGAGCCAAAATTTCGGAGATGATTCCATAGACTTTGGAAGAGTTATAAAATATTATTTATGGATATTTGGAGAATTTATCATTAATTATTTTATCTTGTACATAGATTAAACAGATCATGGAGAAAAACCTGATGTAGATCCTGGGAATAAAAATACAGTATAAGATATCGAATTTCGATTGAACTGCAAAGTTAAGCGTGCTCAAGGCATAGGATGGGTGACCTATTGGTAAGTTCTTATGTCATTACTTGAGACTGATAAAAAGGAATCAGTTCGAGTTAATATTATTCGTATGGATATCTGATAAAGAAACATTAAGAGAATTTTTATCTGATAAAGATTTTGGGTAAAATTATCAATATATTGGACCGAGTCAAAATTTTAAGTTTGACTTCATAAATATGGAATATTTTATTTGATAATATTATTTATTTTTTTCATATATGGAAATAAGGAATTTTTAGAATTTATTTGATAATCCGCTGAAGGGGAATCGTAGAAGAAGTAGTAAGTGAATATCGAGAAATCGGATCGAATCGAAATTTAAGAGGCTGCACCATAAGTCATGGAAAATTCATAAAATATTGTTTATAAAAAAATATTAATTGGTGGATTGTGATCTAACTAGAATAGTTGGATTCTTACAAAATGGCATAATTAGTGATTTAAGTGATTAGTTTTGGTAATTTGGTTGGAATTGATTAAAATGGAATTTGGTTGGAATTGAATTAAAATGGTAACTTGTAAATTATGATTCAGTTGGAGGTTAATTTTGGAAAAATGGACTAAATTGAATAAAAAATTCAATTTATTATTACATGTGGCATAAATTAAAAGAAGATGATGTTCATCTTCCTCCTCTTCAATTCGAAATAATAGAGAAAAATGGAGGAAAATACACAAAAAAATTTTCCTAGGCATTTTGAAGGCTCCAGAACAAGATTCAAGGTATGTTTTTTGATAGAAGTTGATCTATTTTCAATTCTCTTTCATTTGACAGTAATTTTATCAAGAGTTATGAAGATTTGGTTATGTTCTTGAAGAGAGAGAAAATAGGGTTTCATGTTCTATGTTTAGATTGAAGCTTGAACTATGCAAATTTAGTGTTGTAGAGATAAAATCAAGCTTAGATTGTGATTAATTTCAGGTTTAAGGATTAAAAACCCTAACCCTAGAATTTGGGATTTTATTTAGGGTTTTGAAAATGATGATGAAAATGAAAGATTGATGATATTATAAGCTTGATTTTGATGCTAGAATGAAAAATCCTCAACTAGTCCTTTAAGTGACTATTTTGGCATGCTTAGTAAATTAGGGAAAATATTGTGAAAATTATCCTAGTGATGGATTTAAAGAGATTATGAATTTAGAAGCTTGATTATGGCATTTGGACTAAAATAAAGTCCGTGAAAAGTTTAGACACCCAAATTTGGCAAGTAGGAATAAATTGGGGATTTAAAAGTTAATTCTTGGAAATGAAGAATATATGTTGGAAAATTTATTTAAGCATGTTAGAATGTTGTTTGGATGAACCAATTCGGCCACATGGAAGAATAATGGGAAAATTTTATGAAAATTATGATTATGAGATCTTATGAATCGAAAATGTTGTATGAAGTTAGAATTAAAATTAGAATACATAGGGGCCAATTTGGCAAGCTTCAAAGTTGAGGGACCGAATCTGAATTTTATGAAATTAGAGTGTATTTATGTAATTAATGATGTTGGAGATGTGAAATTGATGTTGGAGATGTGAAATTGATGTTGAATCGAATTATTTACCATTTTGACAATTTGTCAAAATCAAGTGACCAAATAGGAAAATGAATTCTTGGATAGGGATTAAATCTGATTTTTTTAGATAAAATAATAGAATTAAGGTAGTAATGTTGATTTGAGGACTAAATTGCAAAGTTAAGAAGTTTGAATCATTACCTTTGCATTTTAGTGACTGTTTTGGCAAAGAAAGAAAATTTGAGAGAATTATTTTGAATAACTATTTGATGAAGAAGATGATGGATTGGTGGTTTAAAGTAAGTAATGGGACTAAATTGACAAGTAGAAAAATAAGAAGAAGTTAGCATGAATTAGAAGTTAATTATGGAAATTTTTATGATAAATGATTAGATAGTTTGAGTGAAATATTGTTAGAAGTGAATGTAACAAATGTTTGTTTATATTTATGTGGCTAATGAAATCAAATCCGAATCAAAGAAGATTCGAGGTACTATGAAGGAAAGGATCAAGTAGAATTTAGTGAGGCATGCTAATAAATGGTCCAGGTGAGTGTATTTTTATATATTTATTATATATGCGAGATGAATGATTGCATTTTTATCTGTTTACACACACACACACACACACACACACACACATATATATATATATATATGATGTGAAGAAGACTTGCAATCAGTCAACCTTGATAATAATGAAAATGTATGTTGATCAAAGAAATATTAAATAGCATATGTGATACATGGATTTAGCATAATAGTTTATCTAAGATAAATCGATTACAGATTTTGGGTATGAAATGTCCATTATCGAATTATAGTTGATAGTATTGATGAATTTGATATTGAAGGTGAAAGTATTATATTATTATGCCCAAGTACTAGTGAGACAATTGAAGGTGAAAGTATTATATTGTTATGCCCAAGTACTAGTGAGACAATGTATGCACTACAGTGCTGAGACAATGTAGGCACTACAGTGCTGAGACAATGTAGGCACTACGGTGCTGAGACAATGTAGGCACTACGGTGCTGAGATAATGTAGGCACTAAGGTGCTGAGACAATGTAGGCACTAAGGTGCTGAGACAATGTAGGCACTACGCTGCTGAGATAATGTAGGCACTACGCTGCTGAGACAATATAGGCACAACGGTGCTGAGATAATGTAGGCACTACGGTGCTGAGATAGACACTAAGGTGTGTTGGGCTCAAATTCCTTCAACCGAATCGCTTGCCAAGTGGTGGAGAAGTCTATTTTTGGGTGTTGGTGGTGGAAGCAAAAGATAAAAAAAAGAACACAAGGATTTAGAGTGGTTCGAGCTTCTAACAAGCTATACATCCACTACCTTAGCTTTCCCACTAAGGATTTCCCAAATTCACTAAGAATTTCTTCCCCTTTTACAAGGCTTAGGAGGCAACCTTTACAATCCTATACCAAATTACCAAGTGTAGCATCCAAAGCTTACAACGCAAGCTTTGGGAATCCCTTCAAACAAAAAAAATAAAGCAAACAATAAATCCTCTCTACAAGGTAGATGTTTGCACTCTTTAAGCTCTCACCCGAATACTAAAATGCTTGAGCATACATTGACAATTAAGCTCACAAGTGTTTTCTATACAAAGAATGGGAATTAAAAGCCCTAAGACAATATTGGCATCATAATGTTGTTGACAATAGAAGCATTAGTTGTTGCTGAAGCTTGAAGGGTCCTTAAATAGTCCCAATTGAGTTTCTAGCTGTTGGAGACCGTTGGGATTGAATTTGAGCCGTTGGAGGCTTTGTTTCCCGCAATAAATACCACTATGCAACTTTCTGTATCGGTACGCGGGTAGGCGTATCGGTACGAGAACTAGCCGTTATGCTTGTTCTTGGCTATGCGTATCGGTACGCCTTGGTTTATTTTGGTACTCTGTATCAGAACACCAGGGTCCGTATCGGTACGACCTACAATTCAAATAGTTGTTGTGAAATATCCGTTAGGGTGGTTGAAAACTAGATCGGTACGCCATGTGGTGTATCGAAATGATCCACTCTGTATCGGTACGCCTAGGAGCGTATCGGTACAATTTTTGGTTACTGGAAAATACTGTAGCTGAAACCTGTTACCTCTCCAAAAGTACTGTTTCTAATGCCAATCTTACAATGCTTTTGCTTGTTTTTAGGTACATTTAGTTGCATAAGGTTGTTAAAATCATACATTTGCATAAGGAGTTTAGAATTCTGTCTATGCCAGTGTGAATGGTTGTTTTGTTGGCAATTTTGCAGGTTTGGCATAGTATTTGGCCCAAAAAAGCAACACACAAATGAATGCCAGAGAGAATGCCGAGTGCTGTTGGCACAGATGGACCAAACAATGCCAAGAACCGGTTGGCAAAGAAGTGAATTTGATGCCATGCCAAGAAGCTGTTGGACCCCGAAAAAATAAGATAAGATCAGACTCCGAAAAGATAGCAATTGGATCAATCTCTGAAAAATAGCAGATAAGATAGTGTCAAGATTGGTTGGCAGATTCATGCCAAGCTTGGCTGCCAAATGATCGATGGCATATGACGTTAGCCCTAGTGAAAACCTGATTAGCTTATCACCTTATCAGCTTATCACTTCAAATCTGGATAAGATGATCACATCCCTTATCCCTTTTGCATTCAAATTCACACTCAAAGGCTTATCCTATGCCCACTTGCACGCCTATTTAAAGACCAACCAACCAAGCATTCGATGAGTGGTTTTTGGGGATTTTTGGTGGTTCTTGATCGTGAGTGATCGGAGTGAAAAGTTGGAGTGCGACGATTGACAACCGGCCGCACCAAGGAGGGTGGTTCGACCAGTTTGGCCGAGAGCCTGGATCTTGAGGACTGTATCGAGAGACCCCTCTCGCCTATTTCTTGTTTTATGTTGTTTTGAATTCTTTTTAATGATAGTGTATTTGGAAAACATTTATGGTTTTTGGTTAAATCCCTCGCCATGAACTAATCTAATAGTTGGTGGGGGATGTTTTGCGTTGAACACTGTTTTATGTTTTAGTTTTTAATAATAAATCTGCCTTTGGCATTGTTTTATCTATTCAACATACTTTAATGTTTTCTAAATACTATGCCAAGCGAGAGCTGGTACTGTTGGCCTATTACTCCTCAATATCTTAACACACTTGGGGTGGCAACGATTAATTTGTTGAATACTGAGGGGAGAAGCTTCAAGAGAAGTCGTTCAGGTAGATAAACTTACTTCGGGAGTGAAATCTACCCCTTTGGAGTATAGATTGGATCTTAATCAAATTGGTTTATTTAAAAGCATGCACTATAGAGATATAGGGGTTTTTACATGATCAATTTAGGGCAATGACCATTGAGAGAGGCTTTGGTAAATTTGAATTTGCTCGGCAAACAATGCCAAGATATGTTGTTATTAAAGGCCGGCACGACATGAATAGCGTGAAAACCAGGCATTCCCTACCAACGCTCATCATGCATTAAAACACCTTCCTTGCCAACGTCTTTACTTTACTTTTATTTATTTTATTTTCAATTATTTCCAAAACCAATTTCAAAACAAAACAACTTTTCCTTAAAGCAAGTAACAATCAAAGCAATTGAATTCCATGTCAATCTCTATGGGATTGATACTCAGCTTACTGTTGTATTACTTGCAGACCGTGTATACTTGCACGCAAAAGACTCATCTTAGCACTGTTTTATACTTTTCCAATACATATTTTCTGCCTCTTTTGCCAGCATTCACTTAGAGAGTCTACAAGTTTTTGGCGCCGTTGCCGGGGATTGCGACGGAATTTATTGCTTTAATTTTTACTTGTTTTTTTGTTTTCATTTCACTAACTTTTTATCATTAATTTTTTTAGGAAAGCTACAAAAAAGAGTATGGGTAGCCACATATGGTATGATGATGACTACATTTTTCCCACTTATGACTGCCAGTATCCAACTCCAAGACCGGTCCATGAGCAAAGACGATATGAAACGCATGAAGAGGATGCCTATACAACAATCTCGGCACAAATTTTTGAACTGAAAAGCATGATTACATGAATGCAAGTGCCTAACAAGTTCAGCAAAAGGCAAGCAACACCTGTTGTTTGTGCCTATTTTAGAGGATGCCACTCATTTGATAATTGCCCCTTCAACCCTAATTCTTATTGTTACACGGGGCACTGTAATCTAAACAACCCTTCCTCCTACAACTTCAACCAAGGATGGAACCAACATCATAATATTTTTTGGAATAATCAAGACGACGGTTATTTTTATGCACCAAACAACTTTGCTGTGCCACCAGACTTCAACCAAATGCCATCCCAAGGCAGCTTTCTTCATGAGAAATCAGCGACAAATCTTTATGGATCCAACGGATCATTTGGCATGGCAGAATTTCCTTCAGAACTGCCGATGCACAACAATACACCTCAAGAGCAAACAAATTACATTGGAAACGCACATGAAAAAGCCATGGATACTGTGAGAAGCTTGGAAGAACAAGTCAGGAGGCTTGCAAATGCTGTGAATGGCATGCCTCAAGAGAACGAGATAGAGTTTCCATCAAGGCAGCAGGAGGTGGCAAACACTTCGGTTAGTGGTAACAATGCCATGGCAACGCTACATCAACAAGCTGTCAATTTTCTTCCTCCATCTGCTCCTCAAGGAATTCAAAATCAACATTACGAGTATCAGGTTTTTCCTAACACACTTGAATCAATATATTATACTGATGAAGAATATTCAATAACATGTACATTGGACTCATTAGTGGTAATAAAGTGTGAAGAAAAATTTGAGGACAAGGATCTTGAACACAACAACATAGAGGGAAAGCTAGATAATGTTGCCAAGTTCGATGCCAGGACAGAAGGGGATTCTGAAGTTCCAAACCAAGAAGACGAAGGCAATCAGCCAATTATTTGCTAGGAAGAGAAATCAGTGCCAGCAGGTGAACCCAAGGGCGTAGAGAAAGAAGAGGCAGAGGCTGATGATGCAAGAGCACTATCTGATGCCATAACACTATATGATGCCAGACCACTGTCTGATGCCATACCACTATCTGATGCTAGACCTCAAGAAACTCTGCCATGTGATATGGATGATGCTCGACAAAAAGAGAGAGAACAAAACAAAGTTGTCACTCCCCTAAGTGGCAACCAAGTCGAAATTTTAACGTGTGAAGAAGAGCCAATTGTTTGCCATGCGAATAAATCAATGCCAACGAACGAAACCAAAGAAGCTGAGAAAAAGAAAGCAAGCATCAGCAATGCCAGATCTAAATCTGATGACAACACCATCTCGGCAAAACCAGTGGAGCCAGTAATTGCCAACCCTACATTGGTAAGACAAATAAATATTACTTTTAATGTTAACAAAGCTCTTAAGTGTGCAAATAAACCTAAAGAATACCATGCAGTTGAGCCAATGGAATCCATTTTGGATGAGAACCTGGCATTGACTTGCCAAGGAATGAAAGTTGATGCCATAAAACAACAGTGCGATGGCAAAACAATTGAGCCACAGAGAAGATCGATTCTGGTCAAGATTGATGCCATGAAGTGAGGTGTGCTCAAATGGCTTGTTGCTGGAAGGAAAAGTGGATGCCAATTGACTGAGAATGAAGAGTTGAAGCAAGAGAATTTGTCCATGACAATAATGCCAGATATGGTGCTGCCAAAAATTAAAGATTTACATAAGAATGCTATGGCAAGTCCGGAATCGGTTGAGGATACATACACCTTGGCATCAAACGAAACATAAAGACCACAGCCTAAGCACTACTGGGTGTTGAATTCAATCAAAGATTTGATAGGCCTACAAGGAAGAGGTATTTTGGTTTTCTAAGGTGGTTATTCAAAATCCCCACGGCAAAACATTCTCCCTTGTTGAGCAATCTAAAGTTCGGCATACTTAAAGGTAAGCAATTCTTTGGCTTTCTATGTTGGTTATTCAAACAAAAGATTGCCACAGACTGAAGCATTACCGAAAAGGAAATCAAAATAATGCCAAAGAGACCATTCTCATTGTGAAAATTCAGTAACTCTTTGCCAACTCAGTTTGATCATTGTGAATAATTTAGGAGAATTATTTTTTTCAGTACTTAGGATATCTCAGTTTTACATTTTTAGTTTTTCGTTTATTTTCTTTTTCTATTTTAAAAGGTTCCTTTGAGTGAATGCAGGATTTTGTTGCCAAGCAAAATTCCAATGCAAGGACTGGCACGAGGTGATTGAACAAAATGCGGAGAATGAACTTGTTGTAAAGGATGAACACACCAAGTTTGCGGAAGCCTTAGACGATTCCAAGAGGAAGATGATGTTGAAGGAACTTTGTGAACTTGTCACTAAGTGGACCGTGTCATCAAAATGCCATCGGACGGTGAAGCGGCTGGCATTGAAAGACTGGCATTGTTACATTCAATCATCATGGGCCGCAAGATCAATATCGGCCATATCATTATTGATGAAACTTATAAATGTGACGGTAAGGATAATGGGAGTTTAAGTTTCTTTTTATTGATTTCTAACATTTGCATGCAGTATAGTGTGCCAAAGTTTGATATAGATAAAGCTCAAGAGCTCAAGGGAACGACGATCAATCCTGCCTGTGGAGGTAACTTATTATCGAGGAGAAAAGCAAGGGAAAAGTTGCCGAGTCTGTGCCAAAGGCAGTGCCCTGGACTCTGATGCCATCTGGTTCATTGGCAATGCTTTCCCAGATATATCAATGCTAGGAGGCCATCCTCTAGACATTAAAGAAAGCCAAGGAGCGAAACTCGATGCTTTGGCAGTATGTTCATGTCAGGGACCATGCCATGAAGAAAACACGTAAGGACATGTCTGTTCACACACTGCCAGCATTTTTTGAGTTCCCTGTAGACCTTCTTGCTAAGGATGATATGCCAGCCAGACCACACTCTGTCCACATGCTGACCTAGTCTGATGCCACCATTGTTCAAGAATTCTATGTCCATCTTGGGATGAATATTTTGAGTATGCCAATTCGATGAATGCTGCCAAGAGAAAGAAGTTGCTGGCAGATTCGTGTGAGCCTGGCATAGCATGGACAGTGTCATCGAAGGTCCACCGAACAGTGAAACGATTGGCATTGAAACATCAATCGAGAGAATGGTGCAGGATTAATGTTAGTAGGATCATCATCGATGAAACTTATAAATGTGCAGCAAGAGGTACTGGCAATTTTTTCTTTCCTTTGTTAATTTCTAACATTTGCATGCTCCATGGTGTGCGAAAGCTTGATACAAATAAAGGTCAAAGGATCAAAGGAACAACAATCACAGCTGATATTTGGAGAAACCTCACCGCTACTGAGCCAAAAGACAAAGGCAAGAGGAAGGCAAAAGTGCCCATGCCAAAGCCAAAGGTGCCAAAGACAGTGCCAGACACCAGGCCAGCCAGTTCACTAGCAGTGCTGTCTCAAATTTACCATCGGCAGGAGATCATTCTCTGAAAGTTAGAGATAGCAGAGAAACTCAATGATAAGATAAGGCACTATACAAAGGAGAGGGATGCTATCATCAGGGAGGTTCTTGAATAAAATGTACCATGATTTTGTGACAGCATTTCCAAATTTCCTTGTTGAGCCCTCTGCCAGCGATGATGCCATGCTAGCTAATCCACACGAGAAGAAGTCTATGAAGGGGAGTCATTCTCTTCCTAAACTCTTTTACATGTCATTCCATTGCATTTACATGATCATGCATGTTATTTTTATGTTTTCTTGTATATATGTGTTGTTTTCATGCATTGAGGACAATGCACATCTTGGGTTTGGGGGTGTGCGTTTCCTCACATTTATGCCACGCCATGCATTTCATGTTTACATTTCTGTTGCCACGCCATCTAGGTCATTTAGAATAGATGCATACCGAACCACTAAAAAATAAATTTTTTTTGCCTGGTTTAATTTTGAAGAATGTTAACACTTGTTAGGCAAGTTTAATTTGATCTAGGTGTCTGTCCAATGAAGAAAATTTAATCTTTAGTTGCAATTCCATGCAAGCAGAATAGTTATGCCAGGTTTTCTTGGTAATTGATCTCTAGTTTAGGAAATTGAACTTACACTTAACACGTAGTATGTATCTAGTTCCTTAGCAAACTTAGACCTTTTGAAACTATGCTCAGATTTTAAAAAATGATGCCAGGGTAAAAGAAACTAATAAGGCAGCAATGTTCTACCGAGGCAAGAAAAAAAATAGAACTCTCATCTACCTTAGGGATAATAAGCTACTTGGGGCCTCGTGGTTTGCTCCCTCTTAGTTCTCAAGTCCAAAACTTTAGGGTATGAGTTGAAGAGAAAGCCTAGTGATGCCTAGATTAAGGTGAGGATTCGTGGTATGCTCCCTCTTATCTCTCACGCTAAATAGTGTCACGAAGCAAGCTTAAATTAATGCCAACAAAAACCCTTGGCAAAGAAAAAATGATAAAAATAAGAATATGAGTTTAGGTAGTAAAATTGGATAAGGGATTGAAAGGATACTTGATGCATATTGCCTACACATCATGCACTATTCATAAACTTCGATTAGAGTTATATTGCTGCACTTGAATTACTACTTGCTTGACATTATTGCACTAAGATACCGAGGACAGAAATAGAGCCAAAATCTACTTGCCAGAACTTGTTGGCATTTTAACCAAAATTTTGTCGAGGTAACATTTTCACAGTTTTTGTTTTTTTGTTTGCATTACTTGAGGACAAGCAATGAGTTAGGTTTGAGGTGTGTTACCTCTCCAAAAGTACTGTTTTTAATGTCAATCTTACAATGCTTTTGCTTGTTTTTAGGTACATTTAGTTGCATAAGGTTGTTAAAACCATGCATTTGCATAAGGAGTTTAGAATTCTGTCTATGCTAGTGTGAATGGTTATTTTGTTGGCAAATTTGCAGGTTTGGCGTAGTATTTGACCCAAAAAAGAAACACAGGAATGAATGCCAGAGAGAATGCCGAGTGCTGTTGGCACAAATGGACCAGACAATACCAAGCACCGGTTGGCAAAGAAGTGAATTTGATGCCATGCCAAGAAGTTGTTGGACCCCGAAAAAATAGGATATGATCAGGCTCCAAAAAGATAGCAATTGGACCAATCTCCAAAAAAATAGCGGATAAGATGGTGCCAAGATTGGTTGGCAGATTCATTCCAAGCTCGGCTGCCAAAGGATTGATGGCATATGACGTCAGCCCTAGGGAAACCTTGATCAGCTTATCAGCTTATCACTTCAAATCTGGATAAGATGATCACATCCCTTATCCCTTGCGCATTCAAATTCAAACTCAAAGGCTTATCATATGCCCTCCTTGCACGCCTATTTAAAGACCAACCAAGCGAGCATTCAATGAGTGGTTTTTGGGGATTTTTGGTGGTGCTTGATCGTGAGTGATCGGAGTGAGGAGTTTGAGTGTGACAATTGACAACCGGCCATACCAAGGAGGGTGGTTCGACCAGCTTGGCCGAGAGCCTAGATCTTGAGGGCTGCATCGAGAGACCCCTCTCGCTCATTCTCTTGTTTTAAGTTGTTTTGAATTCTTTTTAATGATGGTGTATCTGGAAAATGTTTATCATTTTTTGGTTATATCCCTCACCATGAACTAATCTAATAGTTGGTGGGGGGTGTTTTGCGTTGAACACTATTTTTTGTTTTAGTTTTTAATAATAAATCTGCCTTTAGCATTGTTTTATCTATTCTGCATACTTTAATGTTTTCAAAATACTATGCCAAGCGAGAGCTGGCACTGTAGGCCTATTGCTCCTCAATATCTTAACAGACTTGGGGTGACAACGATTAAGTTGTTGAATACTGAGGAGAGAAGCTTCAAGAGAAGTCGTCCAGGTAGATGAACTTACTTCGGGAGTGAAATCTACCCCTTAGAAGTATAGATTGAATCTTAATCAAATTGGTTTATTTAAAAGCATGCACTATAGAGATATAGGGGTTTTACATTATCAATTTAGGGCAATGATCATCGAGAGAGGCTTTGCTAATTTTGAATCTGCTCGGCAAACAATGCCACGACAGGTTGTTATTAAAGGCTGGCACAACATGAATAGCGTGAAAACCAGGCATTCCCTGCCAACGCTCATCATTCATTAAAGCACCTTCCTTGCCAACGTCTGTAGTTTACTTTTATTTATTTTCTTTTCAATTATTTCCAAAACCAATTTCAAAACAAAACAAGTTTTCCTTAAAGCAAGTAACAATCAAAGCAATTGAATTCCAAGTCAATCTTTGTGGGATCGATACTCAGCTTACTGTTGTATTACTTGCAGACCATGTATACTTGCACGCAAAGACTCATCTTGGCACTGTTTTATACTTTTCCAATACATATTTTCTGCCTCTTTTGCCAGCATTCACTTAGAGAGTCTACAAAACCCTTGGAACGTATCGGTACGGGGTGTACCGTATCAGTACGCCTGTGTTGAAAATGTTAGTTTGGCTACTTTAAAACATTTAAAACATTTCCAAAACCTCTCAAAATCTCTTCAAACTTATTTTCAAGTTGTTTGGACTTAAAGACATTTTTGAAACCTTTTCAATTTAGTCCAAAACTATTTTTCAATTATTATATCAAAACATAAATCCTAACAATCTCCCCCTCTTGATATAATAAAACCAACTTGAAAATTTGTTTTTGAGATTCTCCCCTTAGTAAAAATAAAATTTGAATAAGTGATTAATTATTGAATATCTTATAAGCTCCCCCTCATTCATTTGAAAGATCAATTTTTCAAAACATTCTACCCTTTTTTGTTATATAAAAAATGGTTTAAACTTTAAATTCCAATAACAATGGAGAGTTAAAAATAAGTTTTGTTTAAAAAAAATTGGGTCCCCTTACTCAACCATCATTCAAAAGTTAGTCCAACATATATGATAAACTAGTTGAATTAAAAAATAAATAAATCAAATTAAAATGAACAAAATTCAACTAATTTTACCACACTTGAACCAAATGGAGGATGTGAAGCCTTCCTTCTTCAAGTTTTCATCCTTGTGTGTATAGAGCTCCCCCTTAATTTTATCACTTGTTGATCAAAGCTCCATCACACCTACAAAAGACAATCATTTGATTTTTGGTATCCAAATTGCTTTGGATCCATAGGCATTAGTAGTACATAATTTAGTCCCCTTAGGAATCCATTTTTCAATTTCATCATTTTTAGTTGAAGTAAGTAGTCCTTTTGGGACCCAAATACTTCTAAAATCTTTTCCATTCAAAAATCTAGGGGCACTAGATTGTCTTTGATAAAAAATTGATTTTCCCAAATTGTTTTTTCTTTTCAAGCTCTTTGGAAATCAAATTATTTTCTTTCTTAAGATCATATACTTCAATTTGATGATCTTTTTCTTTCTTTTGAAGCAAATTTTGTAAATTTAAAATTTTAAGTTCAAAATCTTTGACTTTTGCTTCAAATTCTAAATTGGTTTTTAAAAGCAAATCATTTTCAATTTTTAATTTTGAAATCATCTTTTTTTTTGAAAATGAAGCCTTGAACTCAAAAACCAATTTGTCATAGCCTTTTTGTAACTCATCAAATGTATATGAATTTGAATTTGAACAAGATGAGTTAGAAGTTACCTCCCCCTCATTAAGGGCCATTAAGCATAGGTGGGCTACTTCATCTTCATCGGTGGAGTCTTCATTACTCCATGTAGCCACATATGCTTTCTTCGATGATGATCCCTTCGTGTTGAGGCAAGGGAAATCGAATATGGTGTGCCTCGTCTTCTTGCAATTTGAGCACTTGGGGGGTGATCCACCATCTTCTTCTTCTTCTTCGATTCATGCTTGGATCCTTCTTTATTGCTCTTCATGAATCGGGAAAATTCCTTGAAGAGATAGGCCATCTCTTCATCTTCACTTTCCTCCTCACTATATTTTTCTTGTTGGCTTGTGGAGGGATGTAGAGCAATAATGTTGACATCGATTCCTTGCTCTTGGATTATCTTCTCTTTCTCCCTTTTTAAGGGAAGAGACATCTTCTCATGGGTGAGAAGTGATCCTACGAGCTCTTCAAGCTTGAGCTTCTTCAAGTCTTTGACTTCAATAATAGCCATCTTCTTGCTCTCCTATGATTTGAAAAGTGAATAAATAAACTTCCGAACGAGTTTGTCTTTCGAAATCTCCTATCCAAGTCCTTTGAGTTGATTGACAATTGTAGATAACCAGTCGAACATACTCTTGATGTCTTCATATAGGTCCATCTTGAAGTTTTCATATTCAAGGTTGAGTATGCCGATCTGTTTTTCCTTCACCTCATTTGTCCCTTCATGGATAGCTTCAAGTTTGTTCCATAACTCCTTGGCACTCTTACAAGAAGATACTTTGGCATATTCTTCCGGGCTCAACGTACAAAGTAGAATGTGCAAAGCCTTGTAATTAAGCTCTATCTTCTTGCGATCTTCCGTGCTTCATTCCGCTTTGCTTCGTGTTGGCACGAATGGTCCATCTTCAAATATGTCCCAAAGATGGTAGTCTTTGCTTTTCATGAAGAACATCATTCTATGCTTCCAACAAGCATAGTTGTCGCCGTTGAAGAAGGATGGTTTGTCAAGGGATAGCACCATGGTCACCGGTTGATTATTTGTTGTATCGAGCTTGCCGGATCACCTCAATAAGATGTTAATCCCTTTCGATTGAGCCTCGCTGTGATACCAATTATTGGGCTCGAATTCCTTCAACAGAATCGCTTGCCAAGTGGTGGAGAAGTCTATTTTTGGGTGTTGGTGGTGGAAGCAAAAGATAAGAAAAAGAACACAAGGATTTAGAGTAGTTCGAGCTTCTAACAAGCTCTACATCCACTACCTTAGCTTCCCCACTAAGGATTTCCCAAATTCACTAAGAATTTCTTCCCCTTTAACAAGGCTTAGGAGGCAACCTTTACAATCCTAGACCCAATTACCAAGTCTAGCATCCAAAGCTTGCAACCCAAGCTTTGGGAATCATTTCAAACAAAAGAAATGAAGCAAACAACAAATCCTCTCTACTAGGTAGATGTTTGCACTCTTAAAGCTCTTACCCAAATCCTAAAACACTTGAGCATACATTGACGATTAAGCTCACAAGTGTTGTCTATACAAAGAATGGGAATTAAAAGCCCTAAGACAATTTTGGCATCATAATGTTGTTGACAATAGAAGCATTAGTTGTTGTTGAAGCTTGAAGGGTCCTTAAATATTCCCAATTGAGTTTCTAGCCGTTGGAGACCATTGGGATTGAATTAGAGCCGTTGGAGGCTTTGTTTCCCGCAATAAATGCCATTCTGTACCTTTCTGTATCGGTACGCGGGTAGGCGTATCGGTACGGGAACTAGCTGTTATGCTCGTTCTTGGCTATGCATATCGGTACGTCTTGGTTCGTTTCGGTACTCCGTATCAGAACGCAAGGGTCCATATCGGTATGACCTGCAATTCAAATAGCCGTTGGGGTGGTTGAAAACTGGATCGGTACACCACGTGGCGTATCAAAATGATCCACTCCATTATCGGTACGCCTACGAGCGTATCGGTACGGTTTTTGGTTACTGGAAAAATACTGTAGCTAAAACCCTTGGATCGTATCGATATGGGGTGTACCATATCGATACGCTTGTGTTGAAAACGTTAGTTTGCCTACTTTAAAACATTTAAAACATTTCCAAAACCTCTCAAAAGCTCTTCAAACTTATTTTCAAGTTGTTTAGACTTAAAGACATTTTTGAAACCTTTTCAATTTAGTCCAAAACTATTTTTCAATTATTATATCAAAACATAAATCCTAACAAGGTGTTGTGCGAGGAGCAAAGGGCGTCCTCAAGTACGTACTCATCTCAGTCGCTTCAGCGATGTAGACGCTACGGCGTCGTAGACACTATGGTATCGTGATGAATCGCGTACCTTGGTCTCATATAATATACTTAGGGGTATGATAAAGGAAATGATATATAATAATTGAATGAATGAAAGTATGAGTATGATAAAGGAAATGGTATACAATGATTGCATGAATGAAAGTGTGACTATGATAAAGGATATGATAAGCAAATGATTGCATGATAAAAGTGTGACCATGATACAGAATAAGATAAAGGAAATGATTGCATGATGAAAGTATGATCATGATACAGAATATGATATGCAAATGATTACATGCTGAAAGCATGACTACTTGATGATCATGAACCATTGATATCATGATTTTGTGACAGAATTGATAGATGATATGAATCACATTGGAAGCATGTTTATGTTAAAGAAATTATAATGCATATGAATCACATTCTGAAGATAGTCATGATATATGATTATTCTTGCATTATAGATGGTATGATTTTATACTTTGGCTATAATACTTGAAATGCATGTATGCAATTAGTTAAGCTAAAAAAGCTTAATCTACACAAGACTGATAAGATAGATGGAATCCTATGATTTGAATATTATATTGGTTAAATAAATTATACATGCAAGGTAGTTCTATACATGATTAAAATGTTAACAACTGCAATTGGAAATCGCTTGCCAATTTGCAGAGCTATGTTATTTATAATCATTGTTTTAAATTATTATGATTATGTCTCATTAAGTTATACTTAACGTGTGTTTCGTATCTCACGTAGGTACTTCGGACTAGATAGCAAAGAAGGAGCTGCACATCATTGGATCAAGTTAGCCTATATTATTAGTAAGTATCACCACATCCTAGTATAGTGGGGCATGTATAGATGTAAAATACGTAACTATTTTGTATGATCTAGAAACACGACTTAGTTTGATGAATTAAGAATATTAGAAAAGATATGTCAACCAATTTAAAACTTAGTTGGTCGTTTATCATGTAATGATTTTTAAAATCAAGAAAAGGTCTAGGCAACACACATAGTTTTCACACTGAATTATATTGTCATTTTAATAATTGCTTAAAGTATTTTATAAACCAATTCAGGGTCAAAACTAGCTGCGGTTGCCAGACATAGTTTTGTTTAAAAACTAAGAAAGGGCCAACCACTGAACTATTTTGTTGAGGTTAAAAAAATTTAATAATATTATCAAATAAAATATTCCATATTTATGAAGTCAAACTTAAAATTTTGACTCGGTCCAATATACTGATAATTTTACCCAAAATCTTTATCGGATAAAAATTCTCTCAATGATTCTTTATCAGATATCCATACGAATAATATTAACTCGAACTGATTCCTTTTTATCAGTCTCAAGTACTGACATAAGACCTTCCCAATAGGTCACCCATCCTATGCTTTGAGCACACTTAACTTTGCAGCTCAATCGAAATATGATATCTTATACTGCATTTTTATTCCCGGGATCTACATCAGAATTTTCTCCATGATCTGTTTAATCTATGTACAGGATAAAATAATTAATGATAAATTCTCCAAATATTCATAAAATAATATGTTATAACTCTTCCAAAGTCTATGGAATCATCTCTGAAATTTTAGCTTGATCCGATTTACCGATAAATGCCAAGAACTTTATCGGTTACTAATTAAATTCCTTAATCAAAATAATTATAGGATTCATCCTGAATCGAAATAAAATATTTCCAACACTTGGAAATGACTTTTATAACATTTCTCTATTATATGGTAAAATTTCATAATTTTTCAGTTCGATCCGGGTATTTGAATTACACCTAAACTTTGACTGCGATTTCCCAATAACCGAAATATCAGATCAAACCAGTAATTCCTCATTCGGTCCACACCAATTGGTGCTCTATCTATTTATAAAATAAAACACCTAACTTTTGGAAAATTACAACACTGGTCCTTCAACTTTTCATATTTCAACTTGTACCACCCAAGTTTTAAAAACTTATCATTTTGGTCACGAAACTGTAACCTTGAATTTCCATTCAAATTTTCCTTGGATTTTAACCAAATTTTGTGAGTATCCTATTTTACTCGTTCTCTATCACATGACACCTTAAAACCTCGGAAATTTCTTTTCTACAGTCTATAATTGAGAAAATCCTAACTTTTGCATTTTTGTCATTTTAGTCACTAAGTAAGCTTTTAAGCCCTTATCTTAGTACTAAATGACCCTTAATCAACATAGCAAATTTTGGGGTATTATAGCCTTAGGGAGCACCGGTGTCGTTTTGTCAAGAAGAATGATGGTACCATGTGGATGTGTATAGATTATCGATAGTTGAACAATCTGGCAATAAAGAATAAGTATCCTTTGTCATAAGTAGATGATTTGTTTGATCAATTTCATGGGCGACTATATTTCAAAGATTGATTTACAATCTGGATATTACCAATTGTAGATGTGTTGAAGACTGCTTTTTGGACGCATTATGGACATTATGAGTTCATGGATATGATGGACCGAGTATTCCATGAGTACTTGGATCAGTTTGTGCGATGACATCCTTGTTCACTCTCATACTATGGAAGATCTCGATAAACATCTACGGAGTGTTTTGTAGTCTTTGAATGAGAAGCATGTATTTTTCAAGGTGAGGTAAGTGTGAGTTTTAGCCTAGGATGGTGAGGTATGGTTTGAATATATGATGAGAATGTTGGCTTTTGGTTGGAAAAATGTTATTAGTAGGTGTGGACTGAACGATCATACATTCATGCATACAGACATATATGTGTGCATACATTCATAAATACATGCATTGATGCATACATTTAGACATGTTTGCATACATATGCATAGACATATAGGACATATAAGCCAACATGCACACACATGTCCACACATGTGGACGCTTTTCTTTGTAACCTTGTGTAAGCAATGGCATAAGGAGTGTATTGAGGGCAAGTTTGGCTTAGTAAAGAGATTTTCTTTGTTCAGGTGGTCTCAATGAAAGGGTTAGTGTTGGACCGTAGTTATGAGGTTGGAAGCAGTAGAAGAAAGTGATTGAAGTTCATAGTTTTATTGGTTTGGTTGGTTATTATTGATGCTTGGCAACAGTTTTTCTAAAAAATTTCGCATCTTTGACAAAGCTAAAGTTCGTTTTATGTGGTCTGAAGAACGATAGCGAGGTTTCGAGAGGTTGAAGGCGGGTTTGGACACAAGTTCAAGTTTTAACTCAACACGGATACGGAAAGAAGTATATGGTGTAGGTTGTTATTTGATGTAAGAAAGGAAGGTCTGGCGCAAGTTATCATTCTTTAATTGAACATCGATAAAAATAAGTTTCACAGGAAAAAAATCTATGCAACAGATCAGTCAAACATTCATCATGTATGGGGCAAACATACCACCAAAATAATCAAAACTCCATCTCCAAATTTCACCCAAAACTTCAAAGAAAACTTATATTGTAACAGTTAGTGATTAGATCGCCTAGTGAATTTCTACACCCAAAATATGCCCCATAATCAATATTTGTTTCTCTTCTCTTCTTAAATCTATTTTCTGTTATCATAATGGATTTTCAAAAATTCTAATAGTTGGTAACTTTATTAATTAACGTAATTGTATAAAGATATTACTATTATTTATTATAATTTTATAAATCATAAATAGTGCATTTAAATAATTTGTTTTCGCTTAATCTGCACTATTCATGTTTGTGAACAAATTAACCCTAATTTTTTTCTTGTAAAGTCAGGTCAATATAAAAAATTAATCATAGAAATTAAAGCTTAGCCATATGATTTATGCACATTGATTAACTTAGAAAAGATTTTATTGAAAATATCACACTACTTTGCAGCAACCGAGCAACCAGGATAACCTTCACCAAAGATCTGATATCAATTGTTGGGGAAACTGGGTTATTTCTCACACAAACGTAACTTCAAAATTGAGCTAAAATGTCAGGACTAAAATTACCGAAATGCACAGTTGACAAACTCGTCAAACTATTGAATATTGGAATCCAATTATAAGGTTCAACGAGATGTTGTCTACAAAATAAATAATGGAGAGAACACATACAGTTTACAAGGTTCAACGAGATGCTGTCTACTCCTCGGGCACCACCACCGGATGATAACTTCAGTATTACCAAAATGGTACAAACAAACTAAATTCCTTAAGAATTCTCAAATATTACAAATGTGAGAACAGAACCAAATGAAAGGGATGGTTTGGGATTGGGATGATTTCAAATGAAATAGTTAGGCCTACTTATAGTTGAGTTGTAATACCCCAATCCTACAGGATCCGAGACGCTACATTCGGGTTACCTCTAACGTGGCCCATAAAATTTTGTTTGAATTTAATTCCCAAGTTTAGCCAAAAACAACATTTAAAATAAACTATTTAAATAAAGTTTCATAATCATTTCAAATACAAAATATATATGGAGCTCTATATGATTAAAACATTGTATATCAAAATAAAGTGGAAATAGAGTTACAGACCAACTACAATAAGGTCCTATGGATATATAGTCCTACAACTAAAATCAAGGTACTGTACTCAATGTTGATTCAGTGCTAGGAAATCCTCGTTGATGTGCTCCTCCCAAGCGAGTGATCTATCAACCTACGCATGGGAAAACAACACATCCGCGCGCTGAGCTAACAAAGCTTAGCGATACATGTCTACTCTACAATAATTCATGATATTCATAAAAGTGAGCATGCAAGGTAAGCATTGAGCATATAGCATGAATAAGTAAGCAAATCATATATTTTTCCCCACAATGGGACAAACTTGTTTAGCCTAGAATCACCTAGTCACCGGGTTAGCCATACGTGTACTCGGGATCACCTAGACATCGAGTACTTACCCTCGTCACATACCCAGAATCACCTAGGAATCAGGTATGAATAGGATCATTTATCCGGAATCACCTAGGCATCGAATAGGGAAAATAATGTATACTCAAATCACATAGTCATCGAGTAGCGCGTGTCACTGGAGATCACTTAGACATCGAGTGCAAAAAAAGGAAGGAATAGTACTGCAACACAAACTCTCGGGTATCCGAATCCCATAACAATCAAGTGGCCACATGGCACACTACATCGATACACAATTATACCACCCTATGGTTGCTATCAACATATAAGTTACACAAGACAATTATCGAGTTCTTAAGTTTTATGCTAGAGTATAGGGCAATTTTCTTAGTTTCATAGTCTTACATCTCATTTTAGGCCATCAGGGGTCTATTGGATCGAACAATATAATTTTTCAGCCTTCCGGGCGAAAATCAACATTTTTTGGTAGATTGCCTAGTAGGTATTGATACCTAACAATGTGTACTGATACGCCTCTTTGGGTACCGATACCCAGCTTCATATGGGAGGGGGTTAACCGTTGACCTCGTATTGGTACATGGGGACCATGTACCGAAACTCCCTCGGTACTAATACGGCTCCAAGCGTACCGATACTATTTTTAGCTATTGGAATTCCAATGGAACAGGGGGTACCGATACAACTCGAGCTTGTACCGATACTTCCTTTAAAACTTGTCTGTGTTCATCCCACAGAACACAGGGTATTAGTACGACTCATCGCATGCTGATACCGAAGCCCAGAAATAGCTTCCAAGGCTTGGGAAATCACTTCCCAAGCCACCAAAATGAAACCTTAACCCCTCTACTTGATCCTACATCTTATGGATGATTATTAGGATGGTTTACTACCATTTTTATGGGTTTTTAACACAAAATCCATGTTTCACCATTAACTCCATATCCAAGCTTTTAACACCCAAAAGCTTAAACAATTCAAAGCAATCACATTTATGAAAAGCATGAAGCATATTGGAGTCAGATATGTACAAACCTTGTTCAAAATCTCGGAATACCCCCTCAAACAAGGCCCTCTCACTTTTTTCCTTGGTCCTTGGTGTGGGATGCTTCACCAACTTCTTTAACTAAACAACAAGTGTAAAACGAATTGTTACACTCTCAAAAGATTAGAAACGTGATTAAAATGAATTTACAACATGAAATCCATCCTAGGACACTCTCCAACTGAAACCCCTTCAAAAACCTATTTTCCCTCTTCCATCATTTCCTAAGATCTTTACCTCAAAATGTAGATCGTGATGAGGAGATTCACATATTCAAAACTCAAATTTTTGGATGGCGAGATTGAAAGACAAAGTTTGGACATTTACCATCAATTTTCCTTAGAGCTCTTACAAGAAAAAGAGATTTCTTGGAGAAGAAGATCCACACCAGCCACGAATACCACACTCTAAGTCTCACAACAAGGCTTGAAAAAGAGAGACTCGATCCAAGCCCTCCTTGGCCAAAGCATCAGCAATTCCATTCGCCTCCCTGTAAGTATGAACAAAGCGCAAATCACTCATGAAAAAGGAATGAAACCCTAAATACGATTATAACAAAATGTGGAACTAAAATAATCATGGTTACTATCAGTGGCGGAGCCACATGTAAATTAGGAGGGTCAATTGACCCTACTTGATTTGTTTTGGTATGGGATTTTTGAAGACTTAAATAGGGTTTTCAAGGAGTTAGTATAGAATTTTTCATAGGAAATATTAGAATTAACCCCACTTGATTTGTTGGAGTATGGGGTCAACAATATTTATATTGTAGTGGTATGAAAATCCTCGTACCTCATACTCTACTCTGACCCCACTATATAAAAATCCTTGCTTCGCCACCGGTTACCATTACCATGGTCTAACTGTGAATGAAACCCTAGTTTGAACCAGTTTAAAACTAACTCATATTCATGAAAAGGGAACCTTATCCTTTTTTTTGACTAAAGGAATTAAATTTCCCAATAAAGAGGGAATTGTTCCCAAGTTGCCTTTGAAAGCCTAAAATTCTACGTAAGAGCGATGACGTCTGCTTTCAAGACGTTACTCTAAGCATCTATCTTCAATTTCCGAGTAAATGATAATTAATAAAGAAAGAATAGCATAGAATAGAATAGTATATATTCCTCTGAACAAAAAAAGAGAAAGGAAAGTATATATTCTACCTCTATCACCGTTTTCTTTAATTTTTCTTTTAACGTGGTCGGTAACAGCACCAACTTTATACTAATTATCGATTGTTGATAATTTTTTATTTTTATATTTAGTTCCCAATAAAAATATCTTTTTCCTTAGATTTCTCCCCTTTCACATATCTTGTTGTGTTTGTTTCGTGCCTTTGTGGGATGACATGGTTTTAAGCTACCTCATTTGTGGTAATTTAGTGTTTTTGTATTTATCATCATGGCGCATGTCACTGATCAGATAATGTCGACGGTCTAGTATAACATATCTGCAAGATTGATTATATCCATCGCATCACCTACATCCCTACATAAGCATCTAGTTGGATAAAGACAATGCTATTTTAATGATGATTGTTGGATTTTTCAAGAAATTGAAGGTAATGTCCAAGTCAAGATTTTGTTTTCTTTCACACCCTTTTAAGTATTCATATTTTAATTTTTTATAAATTCTTGATTAATATAATCTCCATGTTTCTCGTGTTTTAATATATATTTTCTTATTTTTAATGAAATTCAGCTCTTGTTAGAAAAAAAATATATGTTCCACCAAGGATTTATCCCTTCATGCATAAGACACACTCCATCATATATATCTCCCCCAGGGTAGAGGGTCGTTTGTTAGCCACTTGGCTGGTACAACGAAAGGCAGCAATGACCAGGAAAAGACGAAGAAAGAAATCGCACACCGGCATTAGTCCATAAATGGGTGGTTTGAAATAATAACAGTAATAGCATGTTAATAAAAAATGATGGAAGAATAAAGAAAAGGTGGGGATGTAGGAAACCTCCCTTTTCTTTTCGGATAAGCAAATAATTAGATATTCTATTATTAGATAATTTTATAAAATTATTATGAAACACCACGTTCTCAGAAAAATTATATCATAGATCATTCCCGCCACGTTATTCATGAGACCAACCAATAAAAATTATTTATCTCATTATTTTTTCTATGTTATCTTTTTACCAAGTGAACCTTCACTTGGTAAAAATTATTTTTAAATTTAATTTACAGTAAATATGAGTGAAGATTCACTTAGTAAAAAAATAATATGATAAAAATAATAAGATGGATAATTTTTATTGGTTGGTCTCATAGATGGCGTGACAGGAATAACCCATGATATAATTTGTCCGTAATAGTCTTGAGTTTAGGAATTCCAAAATTAAAAATCAAATGTTTCCAACAAATTTCAGTTTGTTTAACAAATCGTTTCAAAAATCCTCAAAAGTTAGGGTTTCAGAAAATTAAAATATATATATATAATTAAGGTTTTAAATTTGAGATAAAATTCGGAGTTTTACATTGCACTTGTGCTATTTAAGTCGATTTGATTGGAGTCGGGTGATTCCTTGATGTTGAGTAGCATTGTGCATGTTGATGAAGTGGTGTATATAGATATGTAGCAGTTGGCTCTTTTCGGTGGTTGTGAGTTCGGTTCTATCTTTCGTCTCGTCGATATACCCTGAAGTTTGTGTTGGTTCAGAATGGGGGAAGTCATTTTTCATATAGTAAGTCGAACATGATTGTCGAGGGTTAATGGAATCAGTACCAGCATTAATAGGATGTTTGGGTAGCATGGATCACATGGTGTCTATATTTTTTGTTTTTGTGAGATGTTTGGAATCGGAGCTTGGTTTAGACCTGGCAAACATGACCTGAAACCCGAATCGATTTACCTGATCCGAGACTCAATTTGAACCCGAACATAATAGTTCAAATTTGATCCGACCCGAACCGAATATAATCGAACTAAATCCGACCCTATTTTTAGTTGAACCGAAGATCAACCCGAACCGAAAGTAACCGAAACCGAAAGGAACCGTAACCAAAAATAACCCGAACCGAAAATTAACCCGAAACAAAAGTAAATCATCCCGAACAAAAAAAAAACTCAAATTTTATTTTCCAAAATATGATCTGAACCAAATATCAACTCGATTTTGACCCGATAATTGAGTCAAAGTGAACGGATAATTTTAGTAATATGATAAATAGTAAATATGTATGTTTTATTCTTCTTTATATCTTTTCTCCTTTAAAAGAACATCTTCATATCGGATTCGATAGTATTTGATATTAAGGATTATAAAATAAAGTTACTCACTAGTTATTACCCAAAAAGTGTATTAATGTGGTTAATTTATATATCTTAGACGGTAGATTATAGTATACTTTAAAAGAAAAGAAATTTCATTTTTTACGAACACAAATTAACATGAAACAAAAGTCTCAAATAAAGAATTATCTTTCAATAGTGATGTTACACTATTATGTCTATTTTTAACAAAAATAACGTTAAAATTTATTATTAAAAAATAAATTAGAAATGTTTAAAAAATAAATTAGAAAACATTATTTTTATCTCATCAACAAGGATTGACTGTATTGGCAAGGTACATTGTATTTTCAAAGACAGATTCTAAATTTGAACCTTGGAGACGACATTATTGATAAGGAAAACCACGAATTCCAACCATGGACCATAAAATGGAGGTAAACTATACAAAAAACACTAAACTCTCTTTTATTCCAATTGCCCGTCTAGAATCTAACCATGATCGCAACTTAAAATATGTAAGCTAATACAAACTAATCAGAAACTAAGACAAATAACCCAAATAAGATTAAAATCACTTGTGTGGACAGATATCGAAAAAACGACCTTGAACTGTAATAGAATCCAAACATAACCAGACAATAATCTCGTGAACATAAGGTGTTTTTTCTTTGGCCAAAAACTTGTACTCCATAAGGTGTTAAACGTGATGATTAACAAACTAAATAATAGTAATATTTGCTACAACCCAAGTTTAAAAATCAATAAAGACTACTTTTACATATCAAACTCAATTATATTAAGTTTTTTTTAAATAAAACTTAAAAAATAAATAAAGTAATCTCAAAATGAACATAAATAATGTATGCATCAATTGTTGGATTTTGTTGCAGTCCAATCCACATTAGAGCCAAGAAACTCGTCATCTTCCGTAGCTACATAAAAATAACAAGAAATTATTATTTTGTTTACTAGTTAAATAAGAAATTAAGCAATGTATTATCAAAATTAAGCAAATGTATTTTTTTAAGTTAAAGTAAGAAAATGCAATAGACTAGTAGTGCAAGAAGATTGTGTAGTAAACAAGATTTCCTATAGGAAATTGAAAACAAATTTAAGAGTTAATAAAATAACTTACATTCATAACCGAACAACCAATTACAAGTTGTTATCAAAGCCTCCACATTTTCAGGGATATAAGAACTTTTCCTGTAACACCCCCTTACCCCTATCCGTACACCAGATACGAGTCGAAAATGCTATGACTTCTTTATTCAAAGATCAGGGTAATTTAAATTTTAAAAAAAAATTCTCAGTGGTCACCTATCCTGAAATTTCTCTAGCCCAAGCACGTCTAACTTTATTAAAAATTGACTTAAATTATTTACACGAGTTTCTAATCCTAAATCAATTATCTTAGTATGTAACTCATCACCTAAGGTTATTCTTAACCTTGAATCTTTCTAGAAACGCCAATCACACTCAATAAGATTAGTAAGTATACATGCCACTATAATAATCAAACTTTAATTAGGATGTCATTATTGTGATTACCTGTTGAGCTTTCCAATATTGATGCAATGATTTTCTCCCTTTCACCTTGGTTTACCTACGTGTGTACAATCAAACACACACTAAGTACGAACTTAGTGAGGCAATAAAGAAAATTAATAACAATAATTTAAATGACTACATTTATATAGCATGATTTATGCCAATGCATTAGCTTTCGCATTGCATTAGTAATTATTTACTACATGCCAATGTCATCAGATTTTCATGTTTGCTCGGTCATCATAATATGCCTCATATGTATAAATGCATCATGATCACTAGATAAGCATACCATCATACTAATCATGTACCAACATAATATAAACCAAATATAAATTTCTTACCGATATACTTGCCATTGGTCCTAAGTGTTCATATAAATATGTCCCGAGAGTTCATATATTCTCTAACATGTTTACCATTTATTATCCCTTTATTTATAGCCCGATTATCAATGATTTCTTGGTTTCCCGATTTTATAGCCCAAATATAACCTTGAGGACCCTGGGTACACGAGTCAAATATGAACCGAAGTGCTAACACGCACGTTTATTTATCCCGCACATTTATAAGGCCGTGCTAACCATTATCCCGCACGTTTATAAGGCTGTGCTTACCATACACTAAGTGTACTTTTAACACTATAGTGCTATCCCGAATTCCCAATTATGCAGCGTGCTGCTGGACTCTATGGCATGTGAACTATACCCTATTCCTCAATGACTCATTTGGGCAAAATTCCTGAATTTATTCCATCCATGGCAATGTATATCAATATAATTTAATATTGGGCAGTTCATACCCGAAATAACATTCATAGCATACCATCATCAATAACTAGTGATCAATGCATTTGTTTTCAACCCTTGACATACTTAAAATATGTCAAATATATATTCAATGACATAAATATCATGCCAACATATAAATTAGGTAGACTTATCGCAAGTCTTACCAATGATGTATAAAACAACCATGTATCATGTTATGTATGCATTGCACTCACTTGGGCCATTTACTAGCATGCCTCACTAAATTCTACTCGATCCTTTCCTTTATAGAACCTCGAACCTTCTTTGATTCGAACTTGACTTCATTAATCACATGAATAAGATAAAATATTTGTTAGATTCAAATCTAACAATACCTTAACCATACTGTCTAACATAATCATTCGCATATAAAATCTCCAAATATGTTTCCTTTCTTCCTTGTATTGTTCAAAAAATTGTATGGTCCATAGTGACCAATTTGAACTTCCAATAATTCTTACGAGCTTGCTAACTAACATTTAAACACAAAATGTTTCAAATTCCATTTTCAGACTGCTTGCGCAACCTTCAAAGTTTTTCTTATACCGGGCAGAATACTTATCAGATCTTAATTTCTTTTATATTGGAAAAACTAGATTCGATAATGGTTCTAACGGTATAAGCCACATAAATTAATAAAATCTACAAAATTTATGAAAATTCCTCAAACTCCCGTCACAGACAGAAACTGCCCTGTAAATTTTATGACCTTCATTCGATTAAAAATTCATATCTTTTGACTCGGAACTCGAAATCAGTTTCCGTTTGTTGGATACGAAACTAGACGAACACATCTTTACAATGATATAAAATTCATCATCTAACCATTTTTATAGAATATATGGTGAATTTTCAAAGTCACTGCCAAAATTCAATCTTCATCATAGCCTTCCATAATAAATTTCTAATTTATACTAACTTCTTCTTATTTTTCTACTTATCAATTTAGTCCGATCTCTTGTTTCAAACCATAAATTTATCATCTTCTTCATCAACTAATTATTCAAATAATTCCCTCTACTTTTCTTTCTTTGCCCAAAATAGTCACTAAAATGCAAAGGTAAATATTTAAACTTCTTAACTTTGCAATTTAGTCCTCAAGTCAACACTACTACCTTAATTCTATTATTTTAACCAAAAATCAGATTTAATCCCCATCCAAGAATTCATTGCCTATTTGGTCACTTGATTTTGACAATTTGTCAAAATGGTCCCTAATTCAATTCAACATCGGTTTAGCATTCTAACATCAATTTCACATTTTCAACATCATTAATTACATAAATACACTCCAAATTCATAAAATTCAGATTCGGTCCCTTAACTTTGAAGCTTGCCGAATTGGTCCCTATAAGTTTTAACTTAGGGTTTTGCTTCCAAACAACAAATCAAGCTTACTAGATCATTAATCCAACATCACAAACCCTAAGTTAGACTTAAATCCATAAACCCTAATCTTCTCCATACAAACCAAAATATATAGGGTTTAAATCCTAACTCAATAACATGATTTTAACAACATATAAGCTTGCTTTCAACTTAAATTCAACCATGGAATCATAAAATCTCAAAAGCCCCAATTTTGTTCATAAACCCTAATTTCCTTCTCATGTAAAATTCCCATCAATCAATCATGTATTCCATGAATTAAATACATCAAAAGATAGAGCTTGAAGAGTAGAACAACTTTGCAGTTCAGAAGATTACCTGAAAATCGAGTTTCGGGGCTTGAATCAAGCTTGGAAAATTTTTTGTCTTCTTTCCCCTCTTTCTCCACGTTTAAAGGCTGGAAAAGATGAGATTTGTTCATCTTTTAACTATTTACAACTATTAAATGAATTTTAATTTCATTTAAATAGTGAAATTACCAATTTAGCCTTTAAATCCAATGACTAATTTAATCTCATCTAAATTCAAGGCCAAGATTAAATCTATGTATATTTCATCTTCCAAAAATGTCCTCAACATTTCAAAAATATCTCAAAATTTCCATCCTTGCCGAATGACCAATTTGCCCTCCAACTATGCTTTATTTACTAGCTTGTTTCAAAATTGCAATTCCATTAGAATCTAACTAAATTAGTTCCTTCTCAACCGACCACTATTCCATAAATATCATTTTATGATTTTCCATGGCTTATGGAACATCCTCTAAAATTTCAATTTAATATGATTTCTCGATATTCACAAAATACTTCTACTACGATTTTACCTTTATTGAGCTATCATATCTATTCAGAAAATTCCATATTTCCATAATGCTCCTCATATCATCATCTTTCATCCAATGACATAGATTTAATCTTGAATTAGTAGTTTACCAACTTTGCCCTTGTGATTTTCCAAAATTCTGATCTTGCCCTTTTTCATCCAACGGCTCATATTTAGCATGGAAAATCAACTTAAATCCAAGGGTTCAAATTCTTCTAACATAAATAAAATAGCTTAAACATGTAAAATGACATAATCAACCTTGTCTTATCATACTTAAAAATATCCTGGATATTCGATTCGAATATCCGAATATTCTTCTAAACTTTATCGCTTTATAGCCAAAAATACAAACTCCGTACGAAAAATCTGAGTAACACAAAAAGGTCACTCTTGGGGTGAACTATTCATTTACGGGGTTAAAATACATAACTTTTGAAAATTACACTTTGGTCCCTGAGCTTTTCCAAAGTTTACACTTTAACCACAAAACTTTCAAATTTTTCATTTTGGTCACTAAATTTTAAACTTCAATTCCCATTCCAATTTTCCTTAAATTTCGACCAAACTTTGCAAGTACCCTAATTAACTTTCCCTCTATCATCTGATGCTTTTAAATCTCATAGATTCCTTTTTTCATAACCCATAATCGAAGAAATCCTAATTTTTGCATTTTTATCATTTTAGTCACTAAGATAACTTTTAAGCTATTATCTTAGTACTAAATGATCCTTAATCAACTTAGTAAAATTTGGGGTATTACAATTCTCTACCCCTTAAGAAAATTCGTCCTCGAATTTTCAACGCATACCTGATTCAAAAAGGTGAGGAAACTACTTTCTCATATCCTTTTACTCTTTCCCAAGTCGCTTTTTCGACTTCAAAATTTTTCCAAAGAACTTTAACAAGCGATATCATCTTATTTCTTAGTTCTTTGACTCTATCTGCCAAAATCTTTATCGATTCTTCCTCATAAATCAAATCTGCTTGAATCTCTATTCCCTCGGAGCTAATGATATGTAAAGAATCTTATTGATATATTTTTTTAGCATCGATACATGAAATATATTGTGAATCTTATCCATTTCTAGAGGTAAAGCTAGCAAATAAATCATCGGACCGACCTTTTTTACAATCTTATGTAGTCCAATAAATCTCGGACTCAACTTCCCTTTTTGTCCAACGGTTGAGATTGATTTTATCATCAATCATAGGACCTCCATTAATATCTCTCTGAAAATCTAGTGTGCCAGATCTCTCAATTCTTTTGCAATCAGTGCCTAAGCAGGCTGATTCAAGATCAAAGCTAATGTCTGGAAGAAAAATCTTAATCCAGAACATACACATCATGTTACCCAGGTGCCTCTGCACCATTCTAAGCTGAGGGTAAAATATTATCATTAACCTTATCATATTCGTGAATCTCTTATTGATTCACTCGCCTAAACACTTGACATGATTCTTTTACCCTCACACATTGGAATTTAACATTATTATCATAATAAAGTAAGCAATTGCATTCATTCCAACAAGTAAAATCATCAGTAATTTTGACATCCTAGTGGCATATATACATTTTTGACCTTTATCATACTTCGTTAATATCCAAAACTGGCTAAACCTGTAGCTCTGATACCAATAAATGTAACACCCCTTACCGCTATCCGTACACCGGATACGAGTAAAAAATGCTATGACTTCTTTATTCAAAGATCAGGGTAAATTAATTTTTTTTTTTTAAAAAAATTCTCAGTGGTCACCCATCCTGAAATTTCTCTAGCCCAAGTACGCTTAACTTTATTAAAAATTGACTTAAATTATTTACTCGAGTTTCTAATCCTAAATCAATTATCTTAGTATGTAACTCATCACCTAAAGTTATTCTTAACCTTTAATCTTTCTAGAAACGCCAATCACACTCAATAAGATTAGTAAGTATACATGCCACTATAATAATCAAACTGTAATTAGGATGTCATTATTGTGATTACTTGTTGAGCTTTCCAATATTGATGCAATGCTTTTCTCCCATTCACCTTGGTTTACCTACGTGTGTACAATCAAACACACGCTAAGTACGAACTTAGTGAGGCAATAAAGAAAATTAATAACAATAATTTAAACTTTATTCAAGATCATGACTAAATTTATATAGCATGATTTATGCCAATGCATTAGCTTTCGCATTGCATTAGTAATTATTTACTACATGCCAATGTCATCAGATTTTCATGTTTGCCCGGTCATCATAATATGCCTCATATGTATAAATGCATCATGATCACTAGATAAGCATACCATCATACTAATCATGTACCAACATAATATAAACCAAATATAAATTTCTTACCGATATACTTGCCATTGGTCCTAAGTGTTCATATAAATATGTCCTGAGAGTTCATATACTCTCTAACATGTTTACCATTTATTAACCCTTTATTTATAGCCCGATTATCAATGATTTCCCGGTTTCCCGATTTTATAGCCCAAATATAACCTTGAGGACCCTGGGTACGCGAGTCAAATATGCACCAAAGTGCTAACCCGCACGTTTTTAAGGTCGTTATAACCATTATCCCGCACATTTATAAGGTCGTGCTAACCATTATCCCACACATTTATAAGGTCGTGCTAACCATTATCCCGCACGTTTATAAGGTTGTGCTTACCATACACTAAGTGTACTTTTAACACTATAGTGCTATCCCAAATTCCCGATTATGCAGCGTGTTGTTGGACTCTATGGCATGCCAACTATACCTTGTCCCTCAATGACTCATTTGGGCAAAATTCCTGAATTTATTCCATCCATGGCAATGTATATCAATATAATTTAATATTGGGTAGTTCATACCCTAAATAACATTCATAGCATACCATCATCAATAACTAGCGATCAATGCATTTGTTTTCAACCCTTGACATATTTAAAATATGTCAAATATATGATCAATGACATAAATATCATGCCACATATAAATCAGGTAGACTTATCGCAAGTCTTACCAATGATGTATAAAACAACCATGTATCATGTTATGTATGCATAGCACTCACCTGGGCCATTTATTAGCATGACTCACTAAATTCTACTCGATCCTTTCCTTTATAGAACCTCGAACCTTCTTTGATTCGAACTTGACTTCATTAATCACATGAATAAGATAAAATATTTGTTAGATTCAAATCTAACAATACCTTAACCATAATGTCTAACATAATCATTCGAATATAAAATCTCCAAATATGTTTCCTTTCTTCCTTGTATTGTTCAAAATTTTATTATGGTCCATAGTGAGCAATTTGAACTTCCAATAATTCTTCCGAGCTTGCTAACTAACATTTAAACACAAAAAGTTTCAAATTCCATTTTCAGACTGCTTGCGCTACATTCAAAGATTTGCTTATACCGGGCAGAATACTTATCGGATCTTAATTTCCTTTATACTGGAAATACTAGATTCCAAAACGGTTCTAACGGTATAAGCCACATAAATTAATAAAATCTACAAAAGTTATGAAAATTCCTCAAACTCCCGTCACAAACAGAAACTGCTCTGTAAATTTTCTGACCTTCGTTCGATTAAAAATTCATATCTTTTGACTCGGAACTCGAAATCAGTTTCTGTTTGTTGGATACGAAACTAGACGAACACATCTTTACAATGATATAAAATTCATCATCTAAACATTTTTATAGAATTTATGGTGAATTTTCAAAGTCATCTTCATCATAGCCTTCCATAATTAACTTCTAATTTATACTAACTTCATATTTTTCTACTTATCAATTTAGTCCGATCACTTGTTTCAAACCATCAATTTATCATCTTCTTCATCAACTAATTATTCAAATAATTCCCTCTACTTTTCTTTCTTTGCCCAAAATAGTCACTAAAATGCAAAGGTAAATATTTAAACTTCTTAACTTTGCAATTTAGTCCTCAAATCAACACTACTACCTTAATTCTATTATTTTAACCAAAAATCAGATTTAATCCCCATCCAAGAATTTCTTGCCTATTTGGTCACTTGATTTTGACAATTTGTCAAAATGGTCCCTAATTCAATTCAACATCGGTTTAGCATTCTAACATCAATTTCACATTTCCAACATCATTAATTACATAAATACACTCCAAATTCGTAAAATTCAGATTCAGTCCCTTAACTTTGAAGCTTGCCAAATTGGTCCCTATAAGTTTTAACTTAGGGTTTTGCTTCCAAACAACAAATCAAGCTTACTAGATCATTAATCCAACATCACAAACCCTAAGTTAGACTTAAATCCATAAACCCTAATCTTCTCCATACAAACCAAAATATATAGGGTTTAAATCCTAGCTCAGTTACATGATTTTAACATCATATAAGCTTACTTCCAACTTAAATTCAACCATGGAATTATAAAATCTCAGAAGCCCCAATTTTGTTCATAAACCCTAATTTCCTTCTCATGTAAAATTCCCATCAATCAATCATGTATTCCATGAATTAAATACATCAAAAGATAGAGCTTGAAGAGTAGAACAACTTTGCAGTTCAGAAGATTACCTGAAAATCGAGTTTCGGGGCTTGAATCAAGCTTGGAAAAAATTTCTTCTTCTTTCCCCTCTTTCTCCACGTTTCAAGGCTGGAAAAGATGAGATTTGTTCATCTTTTAACTATTTGCAACTATTAAATGAATTTTAAATTCATTTAAATAGTGAAATTACCAATTTAGCCTTTAAATCCAATGGCTAATTTAATCTCATCTAAAATCAAGGGCCAAGATTAAATCCATGTATATTTCATCTTCCAAAAATTTCCTCAACATTTCAAAAATATCTCAAAATTGCCATCCTTGCCAAATGACCAATTTGCCCTCCAACTATTCTTTATTTACTAGTTTGTTTCAAAATTGCAATTCCATTAGAATCTAACTAAATTAGTTCCTTATCAACCGAACACTATTCCATAAAATAATTTTATGATTTCCATGGCTTATGGAACATCCTCTGAAATTTCAATTCAATCTGATATCCCGATATTCACAAAATACTTCTACTACGATTTTACCTTTATTGAGCTATCAGATCTATTCCGAAAATTCCATATTTCCATAATGCTCCTCATATCATCATCTTTCATCCAATGACATAGATTTAATCTTTAATTAGTAGTTTACCAACTTTGCCCTTGTGATTTTCCAAAATTACGATCTTGCCCTTTTTCATCCAACGGCTCATATTTAGCATGGAAAATCAACTTAAATCCAAGGGTTCAAATTCTTCCAACAAAAAGAAAATATCTTAAACATGTAAAATGACATAATAAACCTTGGCTTATCATCCTTCAAAATATCTTGGATATTCGATTCGATCCGAATATCCGAATATTCTTCTAAACCTTATCGCTTTACAGCCAAAAATACAAGATCCGTACGAAAAATCCGAGTAACACGAAAAGGTCACTTTTGGGGTGAACTATTCATTTATGGGGTTAAAATACATAACTTTTGAAAATTTCACTTTGGTCCCTGAACTTTTCCAAAGTTTACACTTTAACCACAAAACTTTCAAAATTTTCATTTTGGTCTCTAAATTTTAAACTTCAATTCCCATTCCAATTTTCCTCAAATTTCAACCAAACTTTGCAAGTACCCTAATTAACTTGCCCTCTATTATTTGATGCTTTTAAATCTCAGAGATTCCTTTTTCATAACCCATAATCGAAGAAATCCTAATTTTTGCATTTTTGTCATTTTAGTCACTAAGATAATTTTTAAGGTATTATCTTAGTACTAAATGATCCTTAATCAACTTAGTAAAATTTGGGATATTATATTTCCACTTATTCAAAATTCGACCTCCAATGCTAAAAGTTGATTCTGAAGCAAAAGTAGTGAGGGGCACAGTCAAAATATCTCTAGCAAGAGAAGAACGCCTTTCATACCACTGTTCATTATGTTTCCAAAAATTAAGGATGTCAAGTCTATTTTCCTATACATTTTAGGATAATCTAAGTAAACATCCAAATGTTTCTTTAAATAATCCAAAAGCATGGTCTCTACCTTGACATAGTCCTAGAAAAATATAAAAGATGGAATAGAAAATAAACGGGTAAATAAACAAATAGAAACCAAAAAAATATGGATCATACTCTTTGAGAAGCTTAACTAGATTCTAGTTTACAGATGAGCTCTCGGTATTAGAGTTTGAGCTTGATTCTAATAATGTTTCATGTAGGGCATGCATGTAACGCCTCGGTTTTAGGGTTTAGCGGTTTAGTGGCTTATTAGACGATTCGGTAGATCGGAGTAGAGTTTTGAGTCGATTTCGATATCGTATATTTTTGGTGTTGGGAAAATTATGGAAAAATGCTTAAAAATCATTATTAATTATTTAATTAATAATGGTGGAATCAATTTTGAAAAATGTGTTTTGGAGGATGGACATTTTGGTTAGTGACCAAAATGAAAGATTTGAAAACTGTGATTTTCTAGTGAGTAAAACGAAAAGGGTCAAATACTTAGAATCTTTAAGGAGCTATTTTACCAATTGGTTTTTGATGATTTCTCCCTTAATTTGATAAATTTTAACATGTGTTTTAATTAGTAATTAAAGAGGATTTTATTAAAAAGTTATCTTTTCTAAAGCCAAAATCACATCATTTTTCTCATCATCTTTTCTCTCCATTCTCTCCTCAACCAGACACCCATGCTTTCATCAAATTCCTAGAGGTGAGGTGGTTTCTAACTTGATTTTATTGTTTCAAATTCTTTTAAAAAGATTGTTTATACAAAATCTTACAACAATCTTGTATTTTCTTAGCTTTTCACTAATCAATTGAGGGAGAAACTTCACAATAGGGGTAAGGTCTGAGATCTCCTCTATTGTATGGTTCTTTACTGAAATTCCCAGGCATTTGATCCTTGTTTTTGTGTTTCTAATATGATTTTTGATGATTTTCTAATGATTTATTGAGTTCTTGGGAGAAAATAAGTTGATTCACGAATTGGATCTGATTTCCAGTAAGTAATGATGCTTTGATTTATATTTTGGATGTTTAATAAAGTCAATGGAATCCCGAAACTTGAGAATCTCTATTTGTTTAGGTTGTTAGTTTTGAGGTTTTGTGGGTGTAAGGTTGCTGGAGGTGGTAGGTTGTTTTGGATCTGTTTTTAGATGTGTTTTGATGTTGAAAATGATTTTAGATTGATATATGTTGGCTGGTCGTGAATCGAAGTGTTTTGGTTATGTTTTCGGTTGTTGAGGAGGATTAATTATGAAGGTTTTGTGGAAATCCGAGAAGGATTGTGGTTGTTTTGTTTAGAATGCATTATGATGCATTAATCCTCTATTGTTTTGTGGTAAAAACAGGGGAGGTTGATCCGTAAGTAATTGGAGAAGCATTGGAGGCTTCAGATACTTGAATTCGCGTAGGCGAATCGATGTTTCGCGTATCGATGAGTGAAAATGTGGTTTACAGCGTTTTGATGTTTGGGAACAGAATTTTGGGAGTTAAGGTAGAGCTTGAAACACTTACCTGGACTCGGAAGTAAGTATAAAGTGGTTTTATTCTCTCGGTCGTGCTAGTAGAAAATGGTTTTATGTACTTGTTTTAATTTTCATGTTACCTACTGCTTAAGCATGATTTTAAGTAATTGATATATTGTATTTAAGCATGTTTTGCTGAAGGATGCACATGGTAAGTGATCCTTCTAAGTATGGTTTATACTTGTGTTTTAAAGCATGTTTGTTGCTTTGGAAATGGCATGGTTTAATGCTTGTTAAACCAGTGAGGTAAATGTTATTTGGTTAATTATATTGGAAAGTGATGTGGTTTTAAAATTGTTATGGGATATTGTTGGCCAGCCATAGGATTGAGTGCATTGTAAATAAGTCACCTTGGATGTTGAGGGGTTTATACTGTGTACCGAATACTCCATCCAAGTACCCTAACGGTAGAGGGGTTTAGCGGTATCGAATACTCTCGTTAGTGAGTTAAGCATTTAACCGATGAGAGGGATTGGTATCCCTGTGGGTTGAGAGTGTACCCAGTTGTTATTATACCAGGGTGTTAATGTACCATGATTGTGATTGTATCGTTATTCCGGTTGAGATGGCATGAAGTGTTGGGTTAACACTTGTTGAATCTGTGTATCCGATGAATTCTTTTGTTAATGATCACTTGAAAGCCAATATAATGGTTAATATATCATTGAAATGTTTTATGTTGTATAATGCGATTTATACATGTTTCTCCTTGAGCTTTGCATTTGGTAGTAATGCATGAGAAGGCTTAAGTAGAGGGTTAGCAATGTTATTTGCTGTTGATTAATGATACATGTAGCATATGGTTTAATATGCTGGTTTTAATGATGTAAAGTGCATGTTTTAAAAGAGGCATGATGTTTTAAAGGACGATGTTAAGTAAATGGTTTTAAATGCATTGATGGTGTTTTGTTCTAAGCATTCCTCACTAAGCCTTGTGTGCTTACGCTCTCTTTGTCCATCAATGTAGAGAATTAAAGTCCTGGAAGGCAGCAAGAAGCAAGGGGAACTTGGCAAGACTTGTTACCAAAGTATGTTAAAGACTAGACTATAATGAATAAGGGCAATGAGGTACTTGTTTTGATACTTGGGAGATGTTATGTTGAACTCCCTAGCTGAGCATGTTTTGTTGGTTGCTCTTTAGTTATAATTGGCCTCTAATATTCATTTTGGTGATGATTTACCTTGTTGATATGTTGCTTGGTTGAAAATTAGGTTGCATGCCTATAGATTTCCTTTGATGCAAAGATGCTATGTTAAGATGCTGAGTTTGTGTAGTTTGGATGCTTGTGGCATGCCTAGTTTGTTGGTATTCTGTTTCTAGCTTGATGGAATGATTTGAGTATGCTTTTGGATTGAAAAATCAGCCAAATGTGACATTACAGGCCTAGGCGTACCGATACGCGAGGGACCGTGTTTGTAAGGCTAGGCAATTTCAGGCTTGTGGGATCGGTGCAGCCAAGAGTGTTCCGATACGCCAAGGTAATTTTGGCCTAGCGTATCGGTACGGAGAAGGGTGTTTCAGTACGGGCTTAAAACACTGGAATCTATTTTTTCAACTCAAACTCGTGTACTGAAATTCATGAACCCGTATCGATACAATTATCAACGAAACTCAAAAGTTAGGTAAGCTAGTTAGGCGTATTAGTAAGACTCGAAGACGTATCAAAACGGGGTGTTTTAAACCGTATCGGTACGGGCTTACCCGTATCGGTACGGTTGACCGTTAATGTCACTTTAGGGTAGTTTTGTTTCTTTACATTTTAGTCCCTGGATCTTGTCAATGCAATTGGATGTGATAGAGGGATCGAGTTGAGCTGAAATTTGAGATGATTGTTCAGAACTTGACTAATTAATGGTTGGTAACTTAAAAGTGAGCTTTAATCTTGTAATTTTTTGTATTTGCATTATGGTCCCTAAATCACAAATATAATCAGTTGGATGTCAAATTGATGCCCGATTGAGTTGGGGTTACACCTAATGTCTGCATGAACACGTAGGGTTAATAATTGACATCTAGATAAGATAAAAGGAAAAAATGGATCGGGTTTCTTTGTTTCTCTCAGGTTTGCTTCGGCAAACCTAATGTAGCTTCTTCAGTTTGGTCTAGCGTCTAGGCCAGGTCAAGGGGGTTATATTTGGTGGTATTAGAGCCATGTTTGGTTCATTTGGGAGGTTATTGTGTTGCTGCCATGAGTTATGCCATGTTTTTTATTTGTACGGTGGTTATTGTATGTATGCTGGTTGATATGCACGGTGATTGTTATGAATGTTGGCTGTTGTATGTTATGTTTGGGAAGTCTTGAAGTACCCATTGCCTTATTATTATAGTCTGGAAAGTTTTGATTTATGAAATGAAAGTCTTGGATCCTTTCTTGAGCTGGCCTGACTTTTTTGGTTTATAATGTTTATCATCCCTAGATATATTTTAGCACGATAAGACCGAGGAGGGAGATGCGATCTAGCGCGATTGCTGGTGCCGCTAGGTAGGATGATGAAGGAGAACTTGTACCTCCTAGAGGGTTGCCACCGCCCCCACCTAATCCACCGGAAGGAGTGGAGCAAGTACCACATGTGCCAACTGGGCCAGGGATGGGTGATATGGCACCGTTGATACAGGCCATGAACAATGCTTTCCAGGCAGTAGTTGCGGGTGTTCGTGTGCCAGCACCACCAGTTGATGGACAAGGGTTGCCGCTTGAGCGTCTTTGAAGTTTGGGCCGAGTTGAGTTTCGAGGTTTGTCGCCTGAGGCTTTCGAGGGTTGGTTGGCCAGTACTGAGAGGATACTAGGCCAGATGGGGTGCACTGATGCTCGTAAGTTGGGCTATGCTGTTTTCCTACTGTAAGGTGATGCCTATACATGGTGCATTACCACGATATCCGATATGGCGACCGATGATGTGACTTGGGAGTTCTTCTGTGAGGTTTTCTGAAATAAGTTTTTAGGAGTCCGATACCATGATAAGAAGAAAAGTGAGTTTATGGCACGGTGAGTATGTCTGTTGTAGAGTATGAGGTGCAGTTCATGAGGTTGAGTCAGTATGTACATGAGTTGGTTCCTGATGAGCGCAAGCGATGTGATCGATTTCGTTATTGTGGGTGTAAGAAGTTAATACCTATATGCTTGCTATTGATTACACTGATTTTGATGTGTTGGTTTCGTGAGCCAAGAATGTGGAGTAGAATTTGGGTTTGGCTTCTGGATCGCAAGGTTCTAGCTCAGGTAAGAGAGCTGCTAATTCGGGTTATAGTGGTGGTCAGGGTAAGAGACATCGTGATAGGAGATTTCGTCCGGAGCTGAGGCATGGCGAAGGTAATGTGGGACGTGGAGTCCAGGGGCAGGGAGCCCAGGCTAAAGCTCCGTTTAGTACATGTTGGGTTTGTGGATCCTGAGATCATTTGAGGTGAGATTACCCGCGATTGGCCAGAGAGGGTCAGGCACCTGCACCTGTGGTGGCTAATGCTTGTTGGAGTTGTGGGTAAGGCGGCCATCAGAGGTATGATTGTTCGTTGTTAGTTCGACGTGGACATGGTGCTGCACCTATTGTTGCTCCGCAGCGGGGTCGTGGCCGTAGACCGTATCTGTGTCAAGATGTGGGACAGAAGATAGTGCCTCATACTGTTGCTATCCAGCCTGAGGAAGGTGGAACGACGAGGGTGTATGTGCACTGTAAGGGTCACAATGACACCAATATGATTATAGGTACTTTTTCCCTTCAGTCTCGGTCGTTGTATTTGTTGGTTGATTCTGGTTCTACTCAATCATACATTTTGAGTGAGCATGCTAAGTTGCTTGATTTATCTGTTGAAATTCTTAATGTGGGTGTTAGAGTAACTAGTTCTCTTGGGGAGACAGTCGTGGTTAGAAGGTTGTATCATAGGTGTCCGCTGATGGTTCAAGGATATGTGTTCGCCGTGGACTTGATGGAGTTACCATTCTATAGTTTTGACGTGATTTTGGGTATGGATTGGTTAATCGAACACCGGGCTGTAGTGGATTTTGAGACTAAACGGATATCCTTGAGGTTGTTAGATGATTACGAGGTGGTGGTTGTTGGCGAGAATGCCAAGTTTTTGTCTAATATTGTTTCGGCTTTGGAAGCAAGTCGAATGTTGGATTCGGGATGTTAGGCTTACTTGGCCTATGTTATGAATCCTGGATCAAAGGAGTTGAGGGTGCAGGATGTTCGCACCGTATGTGAGTTTTTAGGTGTTTTCGGAAGAATTACCAGGGTTGCCACCTGACCGTGAGGTAGAGTTTGGCATCGAGGTCTTTGCAGGTACGGTACCAGTGTCGATTGCTCCGTACCGCATGGCTCTGAAGGAATTGAATGAGTTGAAAATGTAGTTGTAGGAGTTGCTTGATCGTGGGTTCATTAGACTATTTGTTAAGAAGAAAGACGGTACGTTACGGATGTGTATAAATTACCGGTAGCTGAACAAGTTGACAATAAAGAATAAGTATCCCTTACCGCGAATAGATGACCTGTTTGATCAGTTCCGGGGAGCTTCAGTGTTTTCCAAGATAGATTTGAGGTTGGGGTACTACCAGTTAAATGTGAATGAGGTGGATGTGCCCAAAATAGCTTTCCGTACGAGGTATGGGCATTACCAATTTCTTGTGATGCTATTTGGTTTGACCAATTCAATAGCTGCTCTTATGGACATGATGGACCGTATGTTTCATGAGTTTCTGGACCAGTTTATCGATGATATCCTTGTGTACTCTCGTACCGAGGAGGACCATGAAAGACATTTGAGAATTGTGCTTCAGATGTCGTTGGCTAATCAGTTGTATGCTAAATTAAGCAAATGTGAGTTTTGGCTTAAGGAAGTTGTGTTTTTCGAGCATGTTGTGTCGGCCAAAGGAATCCGAGTTGATCCACATAAGGTTGAGGCTGTAATGAGTTAGAAGGAGCCCAAGTCTGTGACGGAGGTTAGGAGTTTCCTTGGTTTAGCGCTTTATTATCGAAGGTTTGTGAAAGGGTTCTCCAGTTTGGTAGCTCTGTTAACAAAGTTGCTACAGAAGAATGCTCGGTTTGAGTGGACGAATGATAGGCAGTGAGCTTTTGAAAGTTTGAAGGAAGCCTTGACGCGAGCTCTGGTATTGGTACAACCAGAATCGGGGAAGGAGTTCGTTGTTTATAGTGATGCGTAGTAGTTGGGCTTGGTTGCGTGTTGATGCATGAGGGTAAGGTAGTGGCGTATGCGTCTAGGCAGTTGAAGGTGCATGAGCGTAACTACCCTACTCATGATCTTGAGCTTGCAGCGGTTGTGTTTGCCTTAAAGATCTGAAGGCATTATCTCTATGGTGAGAAATGTGTGGTTTATACGGATCATAAGAGTTTGAAGTATTTGATGTCCCAAAAGGTGCTGAATCTTAGGCAACGCAGACGGTTGGAGTTGCTTAAGGATTGTGATCTGACCATTGAGTATCATCCGAGGAAAGCCAATATTGTGGCGGATGCTTTAAGCAGAAAAGTGACTATAGAGTTGAGAGCCATGTTTGCTCGGTTAAATGTGTCGGATGACGGGGGTTCGTTGGCTGAGTTACAGGTGAAGCCGTCCTTGTCACAGATGATTAAGGAGAAGCAACCGTATGATGGGAGTTTGGTATCTCATGTCGAAGGTATTAGGGATGGAAATCCTACGGATTTTCATTTCAGTGATGATAGGGTGTTGTGCTTTAAAGGTCGAATAGTGGTGCCTGAAAATGAGGAGTTGAGGCGTACTATTTTGACTGAGGCACGTGCTATTCCTTTCGCTATGCATCCCGATAGTAATAAAATGTATCAAGGGTTGAAGGAGGAGTACTACTGGGTTGGGGTGAAGAAGGATGTGGTTGATTTCATTGCGCGGTGTATGGTTTGTCAGCGGGTAAAAGTTGAGCACCAGTTTTCTTCCGGGTTGTTGCAACCATTGAGGATACCAAAATGGAAGTGGGAAAGAATCACCATAGATTTTGTGTCTGGGCTGCCTTTGACACCGACCAAAAAGGATTATATTTTGGTGATTGTGGATCGTTTTACGAAGTGTGCGCATTTTGTGTCATTGCATACTACGTATACCTTGGACAGTTTGGCTGAGTTGTACATATCTGAGATTGTTCGACTGCACGGGGTGCCCAAATCTATAGTTTCTGATAGGGATCCATGTTTCACCGCAAGGTTTTGGGTGAGTTTGCATCGTGCCTTAGGAACAAGGTTGAATTCCAGTACCTCGTATCATCCTCAGTCGAATGGTCAGTGGAGCCGTGATCCAGGTTCTTGAGGATATGTTGAAATGTTGTATTATTAAGTATCATGGTACGTGGGAGAAGTAGTTGCCGTTAGTGGAGTTTGCTTACAATAACAGTTATCATGCTAGCATACAGATGGCACCTTATGAGGCGTTGTATGGTAGGAAATGCCATACGCCCGTGTGTTGGGCAGAAGCGGGAGAAAAGTTTGTATCGATGCCTAATGTTCTGAAAGGCACAACCGAAAAGATAAAATTGATACGTGAGCGCTTGAAAGCAGCTGCGGATTGCCATAAATCCTATAAGGATTTGAAGCGTAGGGATATAGAGTACGTTATGGGTGATCGAGTGTTTTTGAAGGTGTCACCCTAGAAAAATGTGTTGCGGTTTGGTCGGAAAGGGAAGCTTAGCCCGAGGTTCATTGGACCATACGAGGTGGTGGAATATGTGGGTCCTATTGTATACCGGTTGAGGTTACCTCCGGAGTTGGGAAAGATTCATTATGTGTTCCATGTTTCAGTGTTGCGGAGGTATAGGTCGGATCCATCTCATGTTATGCCTGTGGAGGAGATTGAGTTGAGACCGGGTCTATCTTATGATAAGGAACCATTAGAGATTCTTGATACCAACAATAAGGTGTTGCGTGGCAAGACGGTCGAGCTGGTTAAGGTGATGTGAAGGCACCGCAGGGTTGAGGAGGCCACGTGGGAACGCAAGTCGGATATGGTGAAACAGTTTCCGCACCTGTTTCTTCCAAGTAAATTTTGGGGACGAAATTTCTTAAGTGGGGGAGAGTTGTAATGGCCCGATTTTAGGGCTTAGCTGTTTAGTGGTTTATTAGACGGTCCGGTAGACTAGAGTAAAGTTTCGAGTCAGTTTCAGGATCATATATTTTTGGTGTTGGAAAATTTATGGAAAAATGCTTAAAACCCATTATTAATTATGTAATTAATAATGGTGGAATCAATTTTGAAAAATGTGTTTTGGAGGATGGACATTTTGGTTAGTGACCAAAATGAAAGATTTGAAAACTGTGATTTTCTAGTGACTAAAACGAAAAGGGTCAAATACTTAGAATCTTTAAGGAGCTATTTTACCAATTGGTTTCTGATGATTTCTCTTTTAATTTGACAAATTTTAACATGTGTTTTAATTAGTAATTAAAGAGGATTTTGTTAAAAAGTTAGTTATCTTTTCTAAAACCAAAATTACATCATTTTTCTCATCATCTTTTCTCTCCATTCTCTCCTCAACCAAACACCCACGATTTCATCAAATTCCCAGGGGCGAGGTGGTTTCTAACTTGATTTTATTGTTTCAAATTGTTTTAAAAAGATTGTTTATACAAAATCTTACAATAATCTTGCGTTTTCTTAGCTTTTCATTAATCAATTGAGGGGGAAAACTTCACAATAGGGGTAAGGTCCGAGATCTCCTCTATTGTATGGTTCTATACTGTTATTCCCAAGTATTTGATCCTTGTTTTTGTGTTTCTAATCTGATTTTGATGATTTTCTAATGATTTATTGAGTTCTTTGGAGAAAATAAGTTGATTCGCGAATTGGATCTGATTTCCAGTAAGTAATGACGCTTTGATTTATATTTTGGAGTTTAATAAAGTTGATAGGTGATTTTTATCAATGGAATCCCAAAACTTAAATTTCTCTATTTGTTTAGGTTGTTAGTTTTGAGGTTTTGTGGTGTTTTGTGGTTGTAAGGTTACTGGAGGTGGTAGGTTGTTTTGGATCTATTTTTAGATGTGTTTTGATGTTGAAAATGATGTTAGATTGATAGATGTTGGCTAGGTTGTGAATCAAAGTGTTTTGGTTATGTTTTTGGTTGTTGAGGAGGGTTAATTGTGAAGGTTTTGTGGAAATCCGAGAAAGATTATGGTTGCTGTATTTAGAGTGCATTATGATGCATTAATCCTCTGTTGTTTTGTAGCAAAAATAGGGGAGGTTTATCTGGAAGTAATTGGAGAAGCATTGGAGGATTTAGATACTTAAATTCGCGTATCGGTGAGCGAAAACATGGTTTACAGCGTTTTGATGTTTGGAAACAGAATTTTGGGAGTTAAGGTAGAGCTTGAAACGTTTACCTAGACTCAGAAGTAAGTATAAAGTGGTTTTACTCTCTCAGTCGTGCTAGTAGAAAATGGTTTTATGCACTTGTTTTAATTTACATGTTACCTACTGTTTAAGCATGATTTTAAGTATTTGATATACTGTATTTAAGCATGTTTTGCTGAAGGATGCACATGGTAAGTGATCCTTGTAAGTATGGTTTATACTTGTGTTTTAAAGCATGTTTTTTGCTTTGGAAATGGCATGGTTTAATGCTTGTTAAAAATAGTGAGGTAAATGTTATTTGGTTAATTATATTGGCAAGTGATGTGGTTTTAAATTTGTTATCAGATATAGTTGGCCGGCCATAGGATTGAGTGCACTGTAAATAAGTCACCTTGGATGTTGAGGGGTTTATATTGTGTACCGAATACTCCATCCATGTACCCTAACGGTAGAGGGGTTTAACGGTACCGAATACTCCCATTAGTGGGTTAAGAATCTAACCGATGAGAGGGATTGGTATATCTGTGGGTTGAGAGTGTACCCGGTTGTTATTTACCAGGTTGTTAATGTACCGCGATTGTGATTGTATCACTATTCCGGTTGAGATGGCTTGAAGTGTTCGATTAATACTTTTTGAATCCGTGTATCTGATGAACTCTTTTGTTAATGGTTGTTAATGATCACTTGAAAGCAAATATAATGGTTAATGTATCATTGAAATGTTTTATGTTGTATAATGCGATTTATACATATTTCTCCTTGAGCTTTGCATTTGGTAGTAATGCATGGGAAGGCTTAAGTAGAGGGTTAGCAATGTGATTTGCTGTTGATTAATGATACATGTAGCATATGATTTAATATGCTGGTTTTAATGATGTACAATGCATGTTTTAAAAGGGGCATGATGTTTTAAAGGACGATGTTAAGTAAATGGTTTTAAATGTTGATGGTGTTTTGTTCTAAGCATTCCTCACTAAGCCTTGTATGCTTACGCTCTCTTTGTCCATCAATGCAGAGAATTAAAGTCTCGGAAGGCAGCAAGAAGCAAGGGGATCTTGGCATGACGTGTTACCAAAGTAAGTTAAATACTAGACTATAATGAATAAGGGCAATGTGGTACTTGTTTTGAAACTTGGGAGATGTTATGTTGAACTCCCTGGCTGAGCATGTTCTTTTGGTTGCTCTTGAGTTGTAATTGGCCTCTAATATTCATTTTGGTGATGATTACCTTGTTGATATGTTGCTTGGTTGAAAATTAGGTTGCATGCCTATAGATTTCCTTTGATGAAAAGATGCTATGTTAAGATGCTGAGTTTTTGTAGTTTGGATGCTTGTGGCATGCCTAGTATGTTGGTATTCTATTTCTAGCTTGATGGAATGATTTGAGTATGCTTTTGGATTGAAAAATCAGCCAAATGTGACATTACAGGCCCAGGCGTACCGATACGCGAGGGACCGTATCGGTACGGCTAGGCAATTTCAGGCTCGTGGGATCGATACAGCCAAGAGTGTTTTTCGATACGCCAAGGCAATTTTGGCCTAGCATATCGGTACAGAGAAGGGTGTTTCGGTACGAGCTTAAAACACTGGAATCTATTTTTTCAACTTAAACCCGTGTAACAACACGCATGAACTCGTATCGATACGGTCATCAAAGAAACTCAAAAGTTAGGTAAGTTAGTTAGGCGTATCGGTACGTATCAAAGACGTATCAAAATATGGTGTTTCAAGCCATATCATTACGGGCTTACCCGTATCAGTACGGTTGACCGTTAATTGTTAATGTCACTTTGGGGCAGTTTTGTTTCTTTGCATTTTAGTCCCTGAATCTTGTCAATGTAATTGGATGTGATAGAGAGATCGGGTTGAGCTGAAATTTGAGACGATTGTTCAGAACTTGATTAATTAATGGTTGGTAACTTAAAAGTGAGCTTTAATCCTACAATTTTCTGTATTTGCATTGTGGTCCTTAAATTGCAAATATGATCAATTGGATGTCAAATTGATGCCCGATTGAGTTGGGATTACACCTGATGTCTGCATGAACACGTAGGGTTAATAATTGGCATCTAGATAAGATAAGAGGAAAAAAATGGACCAGGTTTCGTTGTTTCTCTCAGGTTTGCTTCGGCAAACCTAATGTAGCTTCCGCGGTTCGGTATGGCGGCTAGGTTGGGTCAAGGGGGTTACAATGCATTTCTGGATCATACTCTTTAAGAAGCTTTCCTAGATTAGCTTTGACATCACAAATCTTCATAACAGCTTCTATTTTATCCTCAAATAATTTTTCGTAACAATATTTGAGAAAATATAGCTTAAAACAAGGATCAAGAATTACTGCAAAGGCAAATAATGTACCATAGTCATCCTCACTCGAGTTGAACCAATACTTATCAAACTTTTTCTTCATTTCAATTGCCATTGTTTTTAAAATCACATCATTGCTTTTTGTCAACTCTTTCAAAACATAAATTTTTTTCAAACATTCCCAAAGTATAAATTTACAGTAGGATAATCACTTCCTGAAAATAATTCAGTTATATCAAAAAATGGTTCTAAAATATCTAGAATTTTCTCAAGAATTTCCCACTATTCGGTGTTTGGACAATGATGAAAAGAAGAATCTAAAACAATCATTTGCTTAAAAGCTTCGCGGTATAGAATAGCCCTATCAAGCATCATATATGTAGATTTTCATCTTGTAAGAACGTCAAGCCACAACACTTTAGTTTCTTCTACCTTAGCTAACTTCACACTACACCGGAAAGTATTTTCACTACGTCGAAAAGTATTTTTTCTTGATTCTGACCATTTAATGTACTTCAAGCATTCTCTGATCTTGACAACAATATGTTCAATGACCTTAAGTCCATCTTTAACAATTAGATTCAACACATGTGCAGCACACCAAATATGAAAGTAAGCCCCTAGAAGCATTATCCAATGTGATGGAAAAAATCTTATAGTCAATACCATATTCCTAAAGCAAATCTAGCACAACACTATACATGGTATGTTCGGTGTGCGGTGTATCAATGTAACAAAAGTTCAAAACTCTACTATTTAACTTCCAATTAGTGTCTACATAATGAGCAGTCATACACAAATATCCCTCAGTTTGACAAGAAGTCCACATGTCACATGTCAAAGAAATACAACCAGGTACATTATAAAGAGTTTCTTTTATGCCATTTTTTAAATTTATATGCAATTTCAAACAATCAGGTTTTGTGGTGTTTCTACATATACTTTTAACTTGATTGTTCAAATATGCATGAATTTTCTTGTTACCTTCATGTTCAACCCAAGAAAAAGCATATCCATGCTTTGTAATTGCCTTAGCTATCAACTCTCTGTAGACCTTTTGGTCATAAACATGATTTTCTTGTTCTTGTCCATCTACTCCCAAACTATCCTTATATGTAATATAGTGTTTACATTTTTCAATATGTTTTTGCATATTAGAGGTTCCATAATGTGAGTTACATATAAACGAAATAATTTTACTATACTTACAATGTGCCCTCTCTTTTCTATCCTTAGTTTGTGTCGAGTCAATACAGGAAAAATGTTTCCAAACAATACTTCGCCTCTTTGAAACAGATTGTGATTTCGATACTAAAACGTTGCTAGTATCAACTTGATCCTTGCATGCATTAGCATTTGATTTCGTGACTGTCAAAACAAAGAACATAAACAGAATGATAAATAAATCTAATTAGGAGGACTTAAGATAACACAAGAAATTTAACACAAGTTAAAAACAATAGATTATCGCGTAGTCATGAAGTAACTCTAACAAATATTTTTAAATATTCGAGAATGTGATTTAATATATTTTTATTTTTCCCTAAATAAATAGTGTAAGTATTTGATTAAAAAAATTAAAAAATACATTGCCAAAGCTTTTATTTTTTTAAAAAAAAATCAAACATGATATGTAATACTATAAATATAATCAATTGTCTAATACTTGTGTATTTAAGAATTTGATGCCTTGATGCAAATCTTCTGGCAAGTCTTCGAATTGTTCTTCACCCGAACTTCTTCTAGATTTACGATTCAAACCAAAAGATCTTATTGAAAATTTTAAATAACCGCAATGATTATTTTGCAAGAAATTATCTCATTGAAAATACTAAATAATTCCAACAATTTTCTTTCTACTCTAGTATATGCCACAGTATTTGTGAGAATTTTTCATGATGTAAAACAATGAAACCAAACATATCTATTTATATATAGAGAGAGGAAGACATTTGAACTAATTAGGAGTACTATTCCAATTAAAACAAAAATATACCAATTTAAAGTTAAAGTACATCGTATATATTTTTAATAATATATATATATATGTTGGAGTAAAAAGTTAAAATCTAACTTCCCACTTTTTCATATATATATATAATTGTTTATTTGATTTGGTCTTTTATTTAAATTATTTGAATTAATTATAATTTAGAAGTATTGTTCCAGTTTAAACAAAAATATATCAATTTAAAGACAAAGTATATCATATATATTTATAATAAAATAATATGTATGTATATATATATATATATATATATATATATATATATATATATATATGAAGTTCACGCCAACTTATATATATATATTTGTTTATTTGATTCGGTTTATGATAAAGTAACGAAGTAAAAAATTTAAATACCCAATTAAATGTTTAACAATTAACATACATTTAAATTAATTTTATTGACAAGTAAATAAATAAATAAATAAATATGATAAAATTAATTTTTACATAATCCAATTCTAATTCTGTTAAATTAATTTAGTCTTAGAATTAATATAAAATTTTATTTTAAAAAATAGAAAATAGCTAGTTAAAACTCGATAATGGTCACATTAAGAAATTCAAGTTATAAATTTTAACACGTCTTATAGGTTCAATTGGATCAAACTGACATCTCTTAATGTTGGTTGAATTCGAAACATTGAACAATTTAGAGTTGAAATTGAGCCTACATGATAAGATCGAAAAAAACACATTTTTTACAAAAATATATCAATAATTATATATACACTTTGGACAAATACCCAAATCAACTTGAATTGCCCCGACCTGAAAATTCAACTGATCGATATTGACCCGACCCAAAAAATCAACTGATTCAATATTGATCCGACCCGAAATTCGACCGATCCAATATTGACCCGAACCAAAAAGTCAACTGACCCGATTTTGACCTAAACCAAAAAGTCAACTGATCTGATATTGACCCAATCCAAAAATTAACCGATCCGATATTGACCTGACCCAACCCGAAATACCATAGACCCAAGCTAAATTCGATTCAAACCCGATCCAACCCGAACCAAACCTGAACCGAAAACAACTCGAACCGAAAGTTAACCCGAACCGAAATGACCCGAACTGAACGACCCGATTGCCACCTCTAGCTTGATTTGTATCGCTCGGGTGTGTATTTTGTTTTGATGGTCTTGTATGTTTGTGGTGGTTACATCGTCTAGGAAATTTTGTTTCGAGTATTCGTGTATTACCAGCTTTATGCTGGAACCTTTTATCTAATAAAATATATTTTGCTGAGAAAAAAATATAAAATTTTGTTCTTAACTTGTAGTGAGAATACTAACAATCAGTTGGCCTAGTGCAATAAGACACTAGATTCCTTAAGCAATGTCAGAGGTTTGACTTTTGGCGTTGTGAATGAAGCAAATTGGGTTGAGAAGGTCGTCCTATAATAAAATTCTGCAATACCTGATCCAAATTAGTCAGCCAATAAATTAGATATCGGTAGATTAAAAAAATTGTATGGAGAATCAAATTAAGAGAGAACATGGAAAACAGAAAACATATACCAAAGTACTTGTACATTATCTTTAAAAAAATCTTCCTCTCCAAGAATATTAGATAAGAAATCACATCCATTCAAAAAGAGAAGCAATAGAAGATAGATAGGAATTTCTTTTTCATAAACTTGAGTGTGTATGTGTATATATGCACTTTGAATCGCAATTATTTTGGTAGAATTGTACTTTACCCTTTCATTTGAATTACAAAAGTGACAAAAAGAAAATTATGCTACCACATCAACATTGGTTAAATGTTAATAAGCTTGAGAATAATTAGAGGTGAGTATTAAATTTATTCCAGTAAAAAATTGAATTAGTTAACTTGATGAGTTATACTTTACTATTTAAATTTTATTTGATTTTTTAATCGAACCGAATCAAATATGTTTTTTAAAATTAAATTCAATATAATTTTTCAAGCTAAATTAAAAATTAAAATAAATCAGATTAAAATATTGTTAACAATCTAACTAAATTTCAAGTTAAAGCAGATAAATTAGAGAGCAATATTATAGAAACTTATTGCAAACGTAGAAAGAGAGAAACAATAGAGTTTATCATGATACATTGAATTTAATGATTTACTTGTTTAATATTTAAACCAAATAAAACTCTTATTAATGCAAGAATTAATAATTATGTAACTTAATTTGTTTTTAGAATATTTTAGAATTTTTAAGATTGTATGGATATTATATAATTTTTATACTATTAAATATTTATGGCAATATTTTTTATCTTTTATAAATACATAGAAATTATTTTTATATATTTTTCAAAAATTTAAAGATTATTTTGAATTTTTTTTTAGATGGATCAATCTATTCATTTTGAAATTGAGAATGACGTAACGATATTTACACCAATCTGTTAATCGAATTTTTTATGTTAGAATTGTAAAAATTTAATTCGACTCGAACTCAAAAAACTGAATAACTTAATTCGATTAACTAGAAAATTATCAAGTTCACTTGGGTTTTAAGGGGAGAAAATGTATAGTAGTATATATCATGACGCAAGATGCCAAGTATGAAGAAGAAGCCAAGGGAAGTCCTATAAATAGAGGCAATCTTCAATACTAATTAGCATCAAGACAACAAGATCTCATATTCCACTATTTTAAAAAAAAATAATGGCATCTCGTTACCGAGTACTCAACAAGAGCGATCGCCTCCCTAAAGATTTCGCCGAAGACTTCCGCATGCTAGATCAATTATATGGGCGACCACCGGTGGGAAGAGCGGCCGGGAACGGAAGGGCTCCTCCTCCTCTGTCACATTCTCAATATCCCTATGAACTTTCTTATCAGCAGCCATGGATGGCGTTCAAAAACCGGGTAATTTATTATCCGATAGATTCTCATGTTATCACTAGCACTGATGCAGCTCAAATCTACGGTGGGGTTCTGGTAAACGAGTTACCCAGGCAAAATCAAAAGCCACGAACCTGAACTTGAACCTGAACCTGACATGATCATATGTGAAGCTCCTAGTTGTTCTACTTGTTATTATATGGTTTTGGAAGCACCTATATGTATCGTATAATTTAGATCATATATGTGTAATTTAGGAGTTTGCTTCTGCAAATAAATAATCATAGTTCAAGATATTTGGTTTTGTTTTTCTTTCCTTGCTGCATTTATTTTATTTAACCCGCTTCCCAATTTTTTTCTCGGCAAATATGATTTTATCAAGGTTATCATTAGGATCGTTTTTAAGATTTTGGTGACTCCAGGACAAATCGAAAAACTGAGCCCTAAATCAGGGACTTAAATTGTAGTTGTGGACGTATTTTCGATCGCGTTATGTTTATCGTGGTTGCAAACATAACAAATGTTATTGTTGTCACTGTGAGTATTGCAGCTGTGAATTTTTGATTAACATATGCTATTGTGAACATAACAGCTGTGAGTATCACTACCGCTATATAATGGTCGTTGTTGCGGATGCAAACCACTATTTAAATTCATGCCTCTAATAACAAGTATTGAAAAAATAGAAAATTTTGAATTTTAAGAGTAAAACCCTAATAATAAATAGTATTAGAAAATAATTGACCCCCAATAACAAGTATTGAAAAAAATTTAACCCCTAATAAAAAGGTTAAAAATTAGACACTTAATAATAAATTAAAATTAAAGAATAGATCACACTAATAAATATTTATATATCTTCAAAAACACACACATAAAGATATAGATAGATGAAAATATATATTATGGGTGGTGGACCCTCACAATTGACTAAGCCATATTCAAACTTCTACGCAGTGGGCCCTCAAAACTCAACGTCGTGCTTCTTTTCATCCACTCTAAGGAACAATATTACAATAATCATATAACTTAATTTTTATTGTGTGTTTCGTTAAAAAAAATTTTAATTTTAAATATAAAAAGAAGTACAATACAATAAAAAATGATATTGATGTAAAATAGAAGCATTAGCAGTGACGGGTAAAGAATAAATCACATGAAACAAAATAAGCTTTATATTATAGTAAAAATTACTGTTTTAGAAATAATTATGCTCTAATTAATGTAATCGTACTATTATTTACACAAAGCTTCCACATTCGTACACGCGAATGAAAAAGATGAAATTAAATCGCTATTGCTCTTTCAAAAAGTAGGAGAGGCAAATTTTCGCATAAGAAAAATTATAAAAACTTTGTCCAAAAAGAAACATGCAAATTACAAGTGCTAACTCAAGCAAAGCAAGTAGCAACAACATTTATGTGTGAATCTTAGTCCAATTATTTAATCTATAAAAGCATGAAAACTATATTTAAACACTATTAACAACCAAATGTAATTAAGGTGGGATTTTTCTCTTTATATTACCAACAATTGCAACTTAACACTTTTCTTATATTTGAATTATTATGGCAATTGATCATGTAACAAAGGATAATCACTTCTAAAACAATTTTTTTAGATTTGAATTATTATGGCAATTCATAAATAACCTAATTTTTTAAACTTTTTTCGTAGCAACTTAACATGATTATGTATTTCATTAAAAATCTTCTAATTTTAAATGGAAGAAAAGAGTACAACATGATCATGTAAAAGGGGAAAACAACGCCTAGAATCGAAACAAGACACCACGAAATGACTCAAAACAAAACTCCAAAACATCATCCACAAACGGGTAAATAAACAAATCCTAATTAAGTCGGGCATCGCATAAGCAACACCAAACAGTATCAACACAACATCCTCTGGCATGCACAGACACTACATACACGCATCAATATACCGAACCTGCTCCACCCCCTGTTACACAGCACAACCAACAGCAAATCATCTCAACTTACTAACGCAAACTAGTACCTAATGCATACCGACCCTTTCTGAGCTAACAAAATACACTAAACTCAGCAAACCAACAGCAAATCCTTCACTGCATAATATGCATGTTAATCGAGAATAATGGAATTAAAAATCAAAAGTTGGGATATAGGAAACCCACCGGCCTCTCCTTTTCTAGAAAGAAAATATTCATTTCTTCAATACTTTTTTTTTTGTAATCAACACACGCTGGGCTATGTCCGAAGTTGCGAGCAAGCTTCCACTTTCAAACCCAAATTTTCCCTATATATTGGGATCCCTTTCTATCCATTTTCTCATCAAAACAAGTAACCAATTCCAGTGGTTACTTACACTTACCAGCTATCATGGCATGTGATCAAGTGGATTACCTTCGAAAGGTTGCATTAGATGGCTTCGCCATTATAGAGGAACGCTTCGGCCGAGGTTCATCACAAGGCCAGCATCATCATCGGAAGCCAGCTGCCCCAAATCGGTATTGCCATTGAGGACAGGATGAGCCTTCATTTAGAAACGATTCTCCGCCCACTAAAAAGTGCTACAAAACCTGGTATTTTTTACATGTTCCCCATGCTCCTAAGCAAGAAGGGGCTGTCATTAGCAGCAGGCAGGCAGCTGAAAACTATGGTGGGATAGTGTTCAAGGATTATGACTACAAAAGTAAACCTTCTCGTTGGAGTTATAATTGTGATTAAACTTCGTTGCCTTGGGCCCTTGGCCGTCTCTTTTCTCTTGTTTTTCTAGTAAACCAGTTCAAGTGTTAGAACTAGTGAACTTCTATGTATGACTTTGTAGATATACAAGAAGAGTGTCTGCTTGTAAAAATTTAAGCTTATGCATTAAGTTTACCTTGTGTTTCGTTTTCTAATGATAACATGGACATGCATAATTAAGTGTACAATCATGTTGGACTTTTTATAGTTAAATTACCTAGACATACAATCAGTGTTAATTAACCCAAGTCACTACAACAAATTTGCTTATTAATGACATCTAAATTTTTGTCATTAAAACTTACATTTACTGTCACTTTTTATATTTTGGTACGTAAAATTTGACGTCAAAGCATTCGTCACGCTAGGTGTTTCACTAAATGTCTAGCGTGACGATGTATGTTATTTCATCACGTATTATTGAGCATATAGTGACTAGGGGTGAGCAAAACTCGACTCGACTCAAAAAAATCGATATTTTTTTTTCAAATTTCGAGTTATTCAAGTTGTTTGTTTTATTCGAGTAACTCGAAAAACTTTCGAGCTCGAGTCGAGTTGAAATTTGCCCAACTTGAAAAACCGAAAAACCAAAATTTACAGTTTTGCGATTTAGTCCCTGATTTCATTTTTCTTCAATTCCTCCTTCATTTTATGTTCATTTTGACCAAATTTGAACCACATATTCCTAAAGCAACTTAGAATACTTTTTTACCTTCAATTTATATTTTTGAAAATAAATTTCATATTTTTTCAATTCAGCCCCTTAACCTTGTATGATTTTCTCATTTCTTAAATCCTCCTTCGTTTTAAGTTAATTTTTGACCAAATTTGAACCGCATGCTCTTAAACCATTGTAGAATATCTATTTAACTTCAATTCATATTTTTTAAATTAAATTTCCTACTTTTGTAATTTATCCCCTCAACTTTGAATGATTTCCCATTTCTTCAATTCCTCTTTCATTTTAAATCTATTTTTGACAAAAATTAAACCACATGATTCACTAACACTATATAATATCTATATAACTTCAATTCATATTTTTAATAAATATATTCTTTTTGCAAGTTAGTCCTTTAACTGAATTTTTTTGAAATTTTTTTCTTCAATTAATTCATTGACTCATTTATACTCCCTTCAATACTTTATCCCCAAAAGTTCCTTATTTAAAAATAATATTATAAATATATTTTAGAAGTTTAGATGATATTTTTTATTAAATAACATTACAAATCCTACTTATACATGTGAAAAATAATATCAATATATATATGCATGTCTTATATGATTAGAGAAAGTCATTTAAATTGGAATCAAACCGTACTATAACATGATAAATAATTACAATTAAATTTGTATAGGAACTCAAAACCTCGACTCGAATCGAAAAAATTTCAAATTAAGTTCAAGTTGTAAAATATGACGTGTCAACTCGAATAACTCAAAATTTTTAGACTCGACTTAACTCGATCGAATGCTCATCCCTAATAGTTAGGTTGATGTATAACGTCGCCTTATAATTTGTTTTCAGTGACAACAATTTATATCACCAAATGATATAAAAAGTCGTCATTGATTATTCGTATCGTCACCAGTAATACATTAATTTCACTGCATTAGCAACGAAAGAAATGTCGTCATATTGTTAGTGGCATAGTATATCGTCACCTAATAGTAGTATGAATGACGCTAATACATAACGTCACTTTATAATTTATTTTCTATGACAACTAATTACGTTACTGAATTATATAAGATTTCGTTATTAGTGAGTCTTATCGTCACGAATAATACATTAAATTCAATTTATAGGTGACGAAAAAGATATTGCCATATTTTTTAATTTCATCGTAGTTTTCTCATGTGTTTGCAATCGGATTGCATTTAGATTTGGATTTTAAGTTTTTATTAGACTTTAAGTTATTAAAATAATTTGAAAATTTTCTTATTTAAAAAATTAAAAGCGTAAAATTACAAAAAAACCAAACATTTTACAAATTACAATAAAAAACTAAACTTTTAATAAATTACAATAATGGTAATTTTTTTTTGCAAATTACAATAATGGTCAATTTTTTTTGCAAATTACAATACTATCTCAAATAGTACAAGCATTACAATTTGATCCCTACTCTCTAAAATGCCAAAAACCAATCGTCATACCTTAATCACGATTCCTAACAAATTCACCACCTTCTTCGATCCATTACCTCTCGATCACCACCATTAGTCACTGTTTCCTAAGCCTGAAAACCCTCATTTCATCAAATACCCCCACCATGTCTCACCTTCAAATGAAGAGGATTGTAACTCCCTAGACCCGGCTATGCATTACACCTGATTCTAGAAGGTCACATTAGGGTCACAAGATCGACCCACAGTAAAAATATAAATAAAAAATGTTTTACTTTAAATACATTAAAAACTGTGAAACAAACTTTTGTTCAAAATACCATTTCAAAAAATCATCTAAACATATAACAGTAGTTCAGAAAATATATTACAGACAGTAACATAAAACAATACACGACATATATGGCCACTAACTGTACCAGTATCGTGCTCCAAAAGCAACGCCAAGAGAACTCAAAACACTGATGTTGGTCACTATACCATTATAGATTTCTTCTATCCTGCAATGGTAAAAAAATCGTGAGCTTGGAAAAGCTTAGTAATACAGAAATACCAAAAGATGCAGTAAGCACATACAGGTATATGGCAAGCATAACACCGTTATAAAGTTCCGACCAACAACCGACTCCAATTATGATTCAATATTTCAGTGAAGCGATATGTTTGAAGAATACAGAATTATTCTTTATTCAATCATTATCATGCGAGAAAAATATAGACCAAAGAATCTGATGAGAGATAGATTACGAAAGTTGAACCAGAAATTTAGGGTGTATTGCAACAGTGCAGAGTTAACACATATAATGTAACAGTGCAATAAAAATTTTATTTCACGGACACATAATAGTAGCGCTAAAGTTCAATTTTTTAAAATTTTCTATCTACCCTTCAACCAAACTCCAGTATGCAGTTCCCCAAAACTGCATCTATAGGGGCGTTAACCCAGGCCCATTGGGCGTAGGTGCTAGCCTAAGGGGATACCTTAGGTACGGTAGAAATCACCCTAGCCGAAGCATAGGAATGAACAGTGAGGAATTACCTTAGCCGAAGCATAGGAACCTAAAACAGTAAGGAATTACCAGCTGGATCAGGGCTGAACCTACGGTAACTTCACACAATCCCAAGTACCCCGGTAACAGTCTAGGCAGTGATAATAATAATAATCAGTATTAACTGTAATCGGTAGTAATCAGTAGTAATCGGTAATAACAGTAATAACAATAAGCACTGGTAGCAGAAGATACAAAGCAAACTATAGTTTTAGTGAAACAGTAGCCAAAGAGCATGTTTTTCAGATTAGATACAGATGTATATTTCAGACGGATAAAAGTCCTAATTCGGATCAAGAGACAGTCTTGGGTTCAAATCAGAGAGAATATTCATGTGCACTTAGAACACATTAGATGGGACAACTTATTTCACAAAGATACTTGATATTTACAGAAATGGGAACACATTAAACTTTTGACCAATTTTTAACGGATTTATAAACGAGGTCCCTATTAACAGGGGGTTTGTACTAACAGCTCAAACCAAACATTCAGAAGTTGATACATCAAGATCATTGAGAATTTTGATATATCATAAGTGATCCAGTCATTTAAGCCTACAAGGGCATTATGGCCATTTTGACATTCATAGGCAATTTGGTAATTCAAACCAACAAGGTATAAACAGTGATTTGCTAAATTCTAAAATTCTAGTTGCTCATCAGGTTTCCAAGCCCCTTTGTACTTTTCAAGCATTCAGATAGGTACATATCACACGAACTCAATCCTTAGCACCGAATGTACCTTTTTGAACAATAGGTTATTCTTATAATTAACAATGTACTTTCTCCAAATAAATCGAACATACCTTCATACATTATTCTTCCAATATTACCTTAGCATTAGAAATGACCAACAACCAAGGGTTGTGTAATATAACTTTTAGAGCCATCACACTCGATTGGCTTAATTCATATTTCTTATTCCAAGTCTTTGAGGTATTTTCAGTCATTTTAGCATTCGATGATATTTCAGACACTTCGATGCCCAAAGGTATTTCATTTATTCAGGTACTTTCGGTATTTCCAAACAATTTATTCATTTCAATTTTTGTGGTTTTATCCATCATTTTAGTTAATTTGGTAATTTCAGTGCTTGAGGTTATTTCGATCATTTTAATCATTCTAATTAATTCATTCTCTACTGTCATTTAGATCAGTTCAAGAATACGTTGAACTTTTAGTAAATTTATCTTTAGGTGTTTGTCCAGAGTTTGGGTAATCCAAGTGTTTTGTTATCATACATATTTGCACCTTGATACCAAAGTATTTCTCCATAGAACATGGATTTCAGATAAAGTAATCATTTTATCTAATCAAGTGTAAAATTCTAGGCCATTTCCTTTGTTAGGGGTATTTAAGTCATTCTTACTTCTCAAGGGTATTATCATCATTTCTTATCAAAAATTTCGAATATCAAATCTTTAACTCTATTAATGGATCAGGAGATTATTTGTCTCATTAATCATTTACTGAACTCAAGGTCCTTTCGGTCTATTAAACTTCTCTTTCGAATAGTTTGATCTTATCCAGATTACTATTCTTTTATTTCGTAATCGAATTAAATCAAGCAGAGTTAAAAGTACACTTAATCACAATCATGCTTACCTTAACCGATTACCAACATGTTTCATAAAGCATGCCAGAAGTAGTAATGTATTACCTTGATTCGGTGTTACATATGTTGATCCAAGGTACTCCATTCGATCATTCATGAGTTCGAAATCAACGTCCTTCGACCTCTCAAATTTAAAGACGTGCCAATACCTTCAATTACACAATTTCCAAAATCAATCCTTATTCGTAATTCACTTTAACTAAATAATTAAATATAAACTCAAGTTCGGGTTTACGATCTGACTGAGAGTCTTTCGGGTTCAAATTTCACAAAACTGACTTCAAAAATAGACTCAGGACGTCGAAAAACATAAAATAGTGGTTTTCAAAAAAAATTACTATTTGGTCAAAGTCAACGTTGATGTCTGCAGTCAAAGTCAATGCTGACATCATCAGTTAATAGTCAATGGTCAAAGTCAACTGAGTTGACTCAGACAGGTTAACTCAGAAGGGTCAAATGAGTCAGGTCGAACGGGTTTGGGATAGACCGAGTCAGATCGGGCGGGTCAGATTGAATAGGTTTGCACTAGATTGGACACAAGTCGAACTGGGTTGGACCAAACCGGTTTACAGGTGAATCGGTCACGGTGGCCAGAAAATTGCCTTGGCCGGGGTGTATGGTTCACGCGCGGCCTTACACGGCCCAAAAATGTACCAAAATGCATATTCTAGCCGGATCTATCACCCTCAAAGCTTCAAGAACCTAGAATCATTCCAAATCTCATTGGAAAACATCTTAAACTCACATAGCTTACCAAATCAGTCTAAACTCCAGCGAGGACACAAACCTTGCCGGTTGAATTATAGGAGACTATGGTTCGGCTCGTCTCGACACAATGAGGATGATGGCGGCTAGAATCTCTTGATCTAGCACTTACGTGGCCGAAAAATGCAAGGATTTTGGTCAAGGGTTTTGGTCAGGAGAAGTCGAGGAACAATATGGTGGTGGCGGTGATAGCCACGGTGCGGCGGTGAGGGGTACCAGATAGCGGCCGATTGGGTTGAGTTGAAAGGAAATATTTGGAGATCTTGGGTATTTTGATTCGAATAGAGGGAAGATGACATGTCAAACCTGGTTTTATCATTTTCAATTTAACTGAACTGGAAAAAGGTTAACACTTAACCAGGGTGACTCATATCAGATATGGGCCTTGGCTTAAATGGTTATTCCACTTGTTTGTGCAGCCAAGGTCACATGTTCATACCCCATTGGCTACAATTCCCCCTTTTCCCTTTAATTTCGTTCATTTCTTTTTTTTAATAATAGGGTGTTACAATTCCTTCCCCTTAAAAGAAATTTCATCCTCAAAATTTATTAGTAAAAAAATACAGAAACTGCTCTTTCATCCATTCCTCTAAAACTTGTTCATCAATGTGTGCTTATTTCTCGTGACTCTCTTAGACAATTACAGATCAATCTAGTAGCGCCCCATCTCTTGGACTGACTTTTGACCCATAAACATCTTATCATTCATCTCAAACAACTAACAAGAATGTGGTATTTGAATCCATATATGTAATACCCCAAAAATTTGCCAAGTCAGACAATGGTTATTTAGTACTAAGATTATAGCATAAGGCTAACTTAGTGACTAAAATGACCAAAAGGCAAAAGTTAAGATCTCTTAATTAGAGGATTTTAAAAGTAGTTTTTATGATTCGAAAGTGTCATGTGATAGAGAATAATCTGAAAATGGTAAAGCCTAGTGACCAAAATGACACTTTAGTAAAAGTTTAGGGACTAAAGTGTAAAATATCCAATAAGTGATTTTATTCAGTATAAGGATAAATCTGATCAAAATAAGAATTTTGATATCAGCTTTGAGAATTAAGATGCAGTAGAAGGTATCGAAATTGGATTGAATAAAATTGTTAAGCGTACTCAGACTAGGGAAACACTAGGATGAGTGACCTTCAGGAAGGTCCCATAAAAGTGTTTCTGATTGATATTTTTGGACTCAGTAAGAGTAGAAAATATTTGTATGGATTTTCTATGAAGGATTTCTAAGAGAAATTATATTCTATGAGGATTTTTTATAATTATCGGAATAATAGACTGAGTTAGGAAAATTCAGTCTAAGTCCTTAGGAAAGGAAGTTTTTATGAGATAATAGTATTTATTTTCTGAATATGGAAATATAGAATTTTTGGAGTAGGATCGAATTGAAATTTTAGAGGTTGTTCCATAAGCCTTGGAAAATCATAAAATGATATTTATGGAATAGTGGTCGGTTGGGAAGGAAATAATTTAGTTAGATTGTAATGGAATGACAATTTTGAAACAAACTAGTAAATAAAGACTAGTTGGAGGGCAAATTGGTTATTTGGCAAGAATGGCAATTTTGAAATATTTTTGAAATGTTGGGACATTTTTGGAAGATGAAATATACATGGATTTAATCTTGACCCTTGATTTTAGATGAGATTAAATTAACCAATAGATTTAAAGGCTAAGTTGCTAATTTCACCATTTAAATAAATTTAAAATTCATTTAATTATACACGTGGATAAATATGATAAAAGATTAACAAAATTTTGTTCATCTTTCTCCACCATTTCGTGAGCTAGGGAAGAAGAAGGGGAAAATAATACATCAATTTCAAGCTTGATTTGGAAGGTTTAAAATTAAAATTAAGGTATGATGCTTTGGTAAAAATAACCTATGCTTAATTCACTTCCTTTTTGTAGTAGTTTTACATAGCAAAGTGAAGTATAGGTTATATTTTTTTGGAAGAAGAAGATTATGAGATTAAGAACACATGTTGAGTTTAAGGTTTGATTTGATGTTGTAGACATGAAAACAAGCTTGATTTGGAATTAATTCTATGTTTAAGAACATAAACCCTAACCCTAATTTTTGGGAATTTGGTTAGGGAATTGAATCAAGGATAAAAATGAATGAATTATGAAACTAGAAGCCTTGTTTTGATGTTAGGGTGATTAAATTCTCTCTTTTATGTCAAGTGACCAATTCGGCTAGAGTGAAGAAATAAGGGAAATTATTGTGAAATTTATTCTAGCATTAGAATTGATGAGATTATGATTAAATTAGCCTGATTTGGTATTTTAGGACCAAAAAGAAAATGTTTGGCAAGAAGGGGATCACTTTTTGAATTATTATTTTAGTATGTTATTGATGAATATGAAGTTGGAATTTTCAATTTAAGGATGAATAAATTGTTTAAAGTTCAAAATGGTCATTAAGGACCATAATGAACATTCGATAAATACATTAGAGAAAAGTAATAAAGGGGAGTTAGAGTAAAATATAAGTTAATTATGGAAGTTGTGTTGGATTTGAATTATGGAAGTAAGTTTAATAAATTGCCATAACTTCTATAAAAATGACTAGATGATGAATCTTATACCGATGTCAAGATATGGTTGTCTAGTTTCGTTTCCAACAAATGAGAACTCATTTATACTCCCTTCAATACTTTATCCCCAAAAGTTCCTTCTTTAAAAATAATATTTTAAATATATTTTAGAAGTTTAGATGATATTTTTTATTATATATCATTACAAATCTTACTTATACATGTGAAAAATAATATCAATAAATATTTATATGCATGTCATATATGATTAGAGAAAGTCGTTTAAATTGGAATCAAACCGTACTATAACATGATAAAAAATTACAATTAAATTTGTATAGGAACTCAAAAACTCGACTCGAACTCGACTCGAATTTCATAAATCCGACTCGAATTTCATAAATCCGACTCGAATCAAAAAAAATTTCAAATTAAGTTCAAGTTGTAAAATATGACACGTCAACTCGAAATTTTTTTACTCGACTCGATCGAACGCTTACCCCTAATAGTGACGTTGATGTATAACGTCACCGTATAATTTGTATTCAGTGACAATAATTTATGTCACCAAATGATATAAAAAGTCGTCATTGATTATTCGTATCATCACCAATAATACATTAATTTCACTGCATTAGCAACGAAAGAAATGTCGTCATATTGTTAGCGGCATAGTATATCGTCACCTAATAGTAGTATGAATGACGCTAATACATAACGTCACTTTATAATTTATTTTCTATGACAACTAATTACGTTACCGAATTGTATAAGAATTCGTTATTAATGAGCCTTATTGTCACGAATAATACATTAAATTCAATTTATAGGTGACGAAAAAGATATTGTCATATATTTTAATTTCATTATAGTTTTCTGATGTGCTTGCATTCGGATTGCATTTATATTTGAATTTTAAGTTTTTATTAGACTTTAAGTTATTAAAATAATTTTAAAATTTTCTTGTTTAAAAAATTAAAAGCGTAAAATTACAAAAAAACCAAACATTTTATAAATTACAGTAACATAAAACAATACACGACAACATGCCTACTAACTGTACCAGTACCATACTCCAAAAGCAACGTTGAGAGAACTCCAAACACTGATGTCGGTCACTATACCATTATAGATTTCTTCTATCCTGCGATGGTAAAAACATCTTGAGCTTGGAAAAGCTCAGCAATATAGAACTACCAAAAGATGTTGTAAGCACATGCAGGTATAAGGAAAGCATAACACTGTGATAAAGTTTCAGGCAACAACCGACTCCAATTATGATTCGATATTTCAGTGAAGCGATATGTTTGAAGAATATAGAATTGTTCTCTATTCAATCATTATCAAGCGAGAAATATATAGACCAAAGAATCTGAAGAGACATAGATTACGGAAGTTGAACCAGAGAGTTTAGGGTGTGTTCCAACAGTGCAAAGTTAACACATATAATGTAACAGTGCAATAAACATTTTATTTCATGGACACATAATAGTAGCGGCAATGTTTATTTTTTTTTAAATTTTCTATCTACCCTCCAACCAAACTCTAGTATGCAGTTCCCCGGATCTACATCTATAGGGGCGTTAACCCAGGCCCATTGGGCGTAGGTGTCAGCCTAAGGGATACCATAGGTACGGTAGAGATCACCCCAACCGATGCTTAGGAATCTGAAGCCTAGAAATAAACGGTGAGGAACTACCCTAGCCGAAGCATAGGAAACTGAAACGACAAGGAATTACCAACTAGATCAGGGCTGAACCTACAATAACTTCACACTATCCCAAGTACCCAGTAACAGTCTGGGCAGTGATAACAGTAACAACAATAATAATCAGTATTAACAGTAATTGATAGTAATCAATAGTAATCGGTAATAATAGTAATAACAATAATCAGTAATAAGCAGTGGTAGAAGAAGATAAAAGCAAACCATAGTTTCAGTGAAACAGTAGCCAAAGAGCATGTTTTTCAGATCAGATATAGAAGTATATTTCAAACGGATAAAAGTCCTGATTCGGATCAAGAGAGAGTCTTGGGTTCAAATCGGAGAGAATATTCATGTGCACTTAGAACACACTAGATGAAATAACTTATTTCATGGAGATACTTGATATTTACAGAAGGGAAACACGTTAAACTTTTGACCAATTTTGAACGAATTTCAAAAATGAGGTCTCTAATAACAGTGGGTTTGTACTAACAGCTCAAACCAGACATTCAGAAGTTGATACATCTGGCTCATTGAGAATTTTGATATATCATGAATGATCCAGTCATTTAAGCCTACAAGAGTATTATGGTCATTTTTACATTCATAAGCAATTTGGTAATTCAAACCAACAAGGTATAAACGGTGATTTGCTGAATTCTGAAATTCTAGTTGCTCATCAGGTTTCCAAGCCCCTTTGTACTTATCAAGCATTCAGACAGGTACATATCACATCAACTCAATCCTTAGCACCGAATGTACCTTTTTGAACAATAGGTTATTTTTATAATTAACAATGTATTTTCTCCAAATAAATTGAGCATACCTTCATACAGTATTCTTCCAATATTACCTTAGCATTAGAAATTACCAACAACCATGGGTCGTGTAATATAACTTTTAGAGCCATCACATTTGATTGGCTTAATTGATATTTCTTATTCCAAGTCTTTGTGGTATTTTCAGTCATTTTAGTATTCGAAGGTATTTCGGACACTTTGATGCCCAAGGGTGTTTCAGTCATTCAGGTACTTTCAGTATTTCCAAACAATTCATTCATTTCAATTCTCGAGGGTTTATCCATCGTTTTAGTTAATTTTGTAATTTTAGTGCCTGAGATTATCTCGGTCATTTCAATCATTCTAATCAATTCATTCCCTACTATCATTTAGATCGGTTCAGAAATAAGTTGAACTTCCAGAAAATTTATCTTCAAGTGTTTATCCAGAGTTTGGGTAATCCAAGTGTTTTGTTATCATACATATTTTCATATTGATACCGAAGTCTTTCCCAATAGAACACGAATTTCAGATAAAGTAATCATTTTATCAACTCGATTGTAAAATTTTAGGTCATTTCCTTTGTTAGATGTATTTAAGTCAATCTTACTTCTCAAGGGTATTATCATTATTTCTTAACAAAAATTTTGAATATCAAATCTTTTAACTCTATTAATCATATCGGGAGATTATTTGTCTCATTAATTATTTACTGAACTTAAGGTCATTTTGGTCTATTAAACTTCTCTTTCGAATAGTTCGATCTTATCCAAATAACTATTCTTTTATTTGGTAATCGAATTAACTCAAGCAAAGTTGAAAGTACACTTAATCACAATCATGCATACCTTAACCGATTACCAACATGTTTCATAAAGCATGCCAGAGGTAGTAATGTATTACCTTGATTCGGTGTTACATATGTCGATCCAAGGTAATCCATTCGATTATTCTTGAGTTCGAAATCAACATCCTTCAACTTCTCAAATTTAAAAAGGTGCCAATACCTTCAATTACACAATTTCCAAAATCAATCCTTATTCGCAATTCACTTTAATTGAGTAATTAAATACAAACTCAAGTTTAGGTTCACGTTTTGATTTAGAGGCTTTTGGGTTTGAATTTTACAAAACTGACTTCAAAAATGGACTCCGGACATTAAAAAACATGAAATAAAGATTTTAGAAAATTTTGGCTTTTTTGTCAAAGTCAACGCTGACGTCAGCAGTCAATGCTGACGTCATCGGTCAACAGTTAAAGTCAACTAAGTTGACTTGGACGAGTTGACTCGGATAGGTCAAACGGGTTAGGTGGAACGGGTTTGGGCTAGATCAGGTCAGATCGGACGAGTCAAATTAAACCTGTTTGGACCAGATTGGACATGGTGGTCAAAAATCGCCTTAGCCGGCGCGTGTGGCTCACGCTGGCCTTACACAGCTCGAAAATGCACCAAAATGCATATTATGGCCGGATCTATCACCCCCAAAGCTTCAAGAACCCATAATCATTCCAAATCTCATCGAAAAACATCTTAAACTCACCTAACTTACCAAATCGGTCTAAACTCCGGTGAGGACCAAAACATTGCCGATTGGATGATCAGCGACTATGGTTCGGCTCATCTCAACACAATGAGGATGATGGCTGCTAGAATCTCGTGATCCAGCACTTACGTGGCCAAAAAATGCAAGGATTTCGAATGGGTTAGCCCTAGGTTTACCGAACCTTCGAACTTAAATTGCCGGCGAACGGCGTGACGTCTGTGCGAGTGGCCTTAGGGGTTTTGGTCGGGAGAAGCCGGGGAATAATATGGTAGTGGTGACGGCCACGGCGCGGCGGTGAGGGATATCAGACGGCGGCCGATTGGATTGAGTTGAGAGGAAATATTTAGAGATTTTGGGTATTTTGATTCGAATAGAGGGAAGATGAGAGGTCAGACTTGGTTTTATCATTTTTAATTTAACTGAACTTGAAAAAGGTTAACACTTAACTAGGGTGACTCGTATCAGATATGGGCATTGGCTCAAATGGTTATTCCACTTGATTGTACAGCCAAGGTCATGGGTTCAAACCCCTTTGGCTGCAATTCCCCCTTTTCCCTTTAATTTTATTCATTCCCCCCTTTTTAATAATAGGGTGTTACAATTCCTCCCCCCTTAAAAGAAATTTTGTCCTCGAAAGTTATCAGTAAAAAAATACAGAAACTGCTCTTTCATCCATTCCTCTAAAACTTGTTCATCAAATTGTGCTTATTTCTCATGACTCTCTCAGACAATTACAGATCAAGCTAGTAGTGTCCCGTCTCCCATACTGACTTTGGACCCAGAAACATCTTATCATTCATCTCAAACAAATGACAAGAATGTTGTATTTGAATCCATATCTGTAATACCCCGAAAATTTGCCAAGTCAGACAAGGGTTATTTAGTACTAAGATTATAGCATAAGGCTAACTTAGTGACTAAATTTAAAAAAGGCAAAAGTTAAGATCTCTTAATTAGAGGATTTTAAAAGTAGTTTTTATGATTCAAAAGTGTCATGTGATAGAGAATAATCTGAAAAGGGTAAAGCCTAATGACTAAAATGACACTTTAGTAAAAGTTTGGGGACTAAAGTGTAAAATATCCTGTAGGTGATTTTATTCAGTATAAGGATAAATCTGAACAAAATAAGAATTTGGATATCAGTTTTGAGAATTAAAATGTGGTAGAAGGTATCAAAATTGGATCGAATAAAATTGTTAAGCGTGCGTAGGCCAGGGAAACACTAGGATGAGTGACCTTCGAGAAGGTCCCATAAAAGTGTTTCTGATCGATATTTTTGGACTCAATAAGAGTAGAGAATATTCGTATGGATTTTCGATAAAGGATTTCTAAGAAAAAATTTACTCTATGAGGATTTTCGATAATTATCGAAATAATGGACTAAGTTAGGAAAATTCAGTCTAAGTCCTTAGGAAAGGAAGTTTTTATGAGATAATAGTATTTATTTTTCGAATATGGAAATATAAAATTTTTGGAACAAATCCGAGAGCTCGGTAAAGGTAAAATCGCAGTAAAAATATTTAATGAATATCGGGAAATCAGATTGAATTGAAATTTCAAAGGCTGTTCCATAAGCCATGGAAAATCATAAAATAATATTATGGAATAGTGGCCGGCTGGGAAGGAACTAATTTATTTAGATTGTAATGGAATGACAGTTTTGAAACAAACTAGTAAAAAAAGACTAGTTGGAGGGCAAATTGGTTATTTGGCAAGGATGGAACTTTGAAATATTTTTGAAATATTGGGACGTTTTTGGAAGATGAAATATATATGGATGTAATCTTAGCCCCTAATTTTAGATGAGATTAAATTAGCCAATGGATTTAAAGGCTAAGTTGGTAATTTCACTATTTAAATGAATTTAAAGTTAATTTAATTACACATGTGGATAAATATGATAAAAGATGAACAAAATTGTGTTCATCTTTCTCCACCATTTCGTGAGCCAGGGAAGAAGAAGGGGAGAAGAATACATCAATTTCAAGCTTGATTTGGAAGGTTTAAAATTAAGGTATGATGCTTTGGAAAAAAAACCTATGCTTAATTCTCTTCCTTTTTGTAATAGTTTTACATAGCAAAGTGAAGTACATGTTATGTTTTTTTTGGAAGAAGAAGATTATGAGATTAAGAACACATGTTGAGTTTAAGGTTTGATTTGAGTAGATTTGATGTTGTAGACCTGAAAACAAGCTTCATTTGGAATTAATTCTATGTTTAAGAACATAATCCCTAACCCTAAGTTTTGGGAATTTGGTTAGGGAATTGAATCAAAAATGAAAATGAATGAATTATGAAACTAGAAGCCTTGTTTTGATGTTAGGGTGATTAAATTCTCTTTGTTATGTCAAGTGACCAATTCGACTAAAGTGAAGAAATAAGGGGAAATATTGTGAAATTTATTCTAGCATTAGAATTGATGAGATTATGATTAAATTAGCCTGATTTGGCATTTTAGGACCAAAATGAAAATGTTTGGCAAGAAGGGAATCTCTTTGGTTTGAAGGAGAAATGAAGGGGATTGTTTTGAATTATTATTTTAGTATGTACTTGATGAATATGAAGTTGGAATTATCAATTTAAACATGAATAAATTGTTTAAGGTTCAAAATGGTCACTAAGGACCATAATGAACATTCGGTAAATACATGGGAGAAAAGTAATAAGGGAAGTTAGAGTAAAATATAAGTTAATTATGGAAGTTTTGTTGGATTTTAATTATGGCAGTAAGTTTAAAAAATTTCCATAACTTCTATAAAAATGACTAGATGGTGAATCTTACACCGATGTCAAGATATGGTTGTCTACTTTCGTTTCCAACAAACGAGAACTGATTCTGAGCTTTGTGTAAAAAAGATATGAATTTTACTCGAAAGAAGGATAGAAAAATTATAAAGCAACATTCTTCCTGGGCTAGTATATGACGAGGATGTCAAGATTTTTCATGATTTTTGTAGATTTTATTAACTTATGTGGCTTATACCGTTGGATTCATCATCGAATCTAGTTTTTAACGGTATAAAGAAAGTTGAAATCCAGTGTATATTCTGCTCTGTAGGCATGCTTTTCTGAAGGTAGCGCAAGTTGCTATGAATAGAATTTGATACATTTGTATCTAAATATTGGTTTGATAAACTCAAGGGAGTTGCTTGAAGTTTAAGTTGATCACTAGGGATCATAATAAGTTTTGGACAATAAAAAGAATAGAGGAAAATATTTGGACATTTTATATTTGAATATATGTTACTTGAATTGTTCAAGTGGAAGTTTAATTGTTCAAGAAAGATAAAAATAGGTACATTATTTGTATTTATGTAAATAAAGGTTGAATGAATTTCTGATGTGAATTTTACGTGGTATTTTCTACATGGATGGAAAATGAAGTTTGAAAAGAAGTATGAAACAAGTAATTGAGGCTCAAGAGTCAAGTCCATTATCTTCTTGGAATGATTCATCATATAATCCCGGGATAGATAATGACAGTAAAGAGGAAGCAAACACTCTTACACAGACCAATATGAAAGCTCTCAATACTTTTCGGATGATATCGCGTCCTTTTCCCGATTTTAAGGTTATAGTTGTTCAGGATTACCCACCGGGATGTGAATGGTCTGCTCCACCAGAAAAGAAAGTCTGGAAACCCAAGCAGTTACGCTTAGTAAGACAAAAGTGTCGAGGTGAGTGCAACATTTATATGTATGTTAATATAAAATGGAAGACTTGCGATAAGTCAACCTTGATCTGAATATGAAAATGGATTGTTTAAAATTTATAAACTGATAAGAAATTATAATTTATGTCTGCAAGTGGCAAGATAATGGACATGATAAAATTATTAACAGTGTATGATAAAAATTACCTGATAAGTATGTTGGTATGTTACTTTGAACATGATAGACCGTGTGTCATGTAAATTACATGGTCATCTCTATGATAACTATTTCAGTCATGTTACATACTTTGATTATGATATACTGGAATAATCGATGTGATGCATAATACAGCAATGGCAAGAACATATGAATAATTATGACGATGATTGATTGATAATGAAATGAAAGGCCAAAGTATTTATTTATGAGAGTCCATGGTATAGTTGGCATGCTATAGAGTCTTTAGCAGCTGCATCACTCAAGTGCCCACAATGCTAATGGAAATAACGAGGTGCTTTTATGAGGAGCAGAGAGCGTCCTCGAGTACGTACTCATTTACATGTTCACGTTAGACACTCTGGTGTCTTATTCATGTGACTCGAGTACCTTGATCTCATATTACATACTTTGTGCTATCTTTAAAGAATGTTATACTATAAATGACTACTTGATGATTGATGAATACTGACAGCATGATATTTATATTTGTTTTATGTTATGATATAAACTGTACTGGTATCGCTTGCCATTTTGCAGGTAATTGTATTGTATTGTCATATGATATAATGTAATGTATGATCACATGATTTAACTAAATAGTTTACTAATTGCCTCACTAAGTCGTTACTTAGCTTGTGTTTTAGGTCACACGTAGGTTTCCAGACTAGACTAGTAAGAAACAAGTTATCGTTAGTAAGTTTCAGCATGTACATCTCTATTGTAGTTGACAACTAGAGGGCATGTAAATATTTTAAAAGGTGGACTATTTGATATCGTCTAAGTTTAACTTAGATGTATGTTAGTATGAATATGTATATTATGAAAACAAGGATTAATAATATCGGTAAAGTATTTTAAATGACTTTTAAATAGAAATTAATATATATCGTGTAACAATTTTGAAATCAAGAAAGGGTCTAGGCAGCGCATCTAGTTTGTACCCTGAATCATATTTTCGTTTTTAATAACTGACTTTTAAGTTTTACAAACTAAATTAGGGTCGAAACTAGCTGCGACTGGATGATCTAGTTTTAATTAAAAATTGAAAAAGGATTAATTACCGAACTAGTTTTATGAAATGATTTATGATAAAAAATAAATATAAAATGATAATTTAAGTGAAGATTTATAAAGTACAATTTTATGTCATCTTTAATGTATATTAAGCCTTCGAGTATACGTTAAGGGTGTCACATTTAGTGGTATTAGAGCTATAGGTTTAGCCGGTTCTGGATGTTAAACATGTCTGATACGAATTTGTTAAGGTGTACATGCCCCTAGGATGTCCCATACTGATGTAATGCTTGCGTAACTTGATACTTCTCTTCGATAATATGATTTATACCTTGTCTGTAATACGAACTGTTAAATGCTGTTGGATCTTGTCATGCAACAGATTACAAGGATTATAAAGATACCCCGTAGCAGTAACAATGAAATGAAGTATGACCTTTGCTCGACCCATCCCTTGGTTGAGCTATTGGAGTAGTAGGAAGCTCAAGCACATGAACAAGAAATATTGTTTTAGACATTAGAAGAAATACCTGAGAGGTTTTAACCTTCGACATCTGTACATAATAAGGCATTGGCTATTAAAAGGTTTAAGTTTTTGGGAGCCATAAATGTTATGGTGAAAGATAATTAATGATTGTTTATTTGAAGATAAAGGATGATAAAACTCCTATAGAATAACTGAGATGTATTAATACTGAAAGGTTAGAAGAAGTAATAACGATATAGAGGAGGTAGCTTGGAAGATTTCCTAGAAAAGTGTTGAAGATTGGATTTGGTGATTAGTTCATAAGGAAAATATTTCATTAATATCTGAACTTTGATAAGGTACTCGCATTGTTTATGAGAAATAGTGTGAGATCAGAGAGTTAAGCTAGTATGTCAAGGGGATAATTGTAACACCTTAAACCGGGCTTAGGAAGGTTACCACTATCTAAGCTATTGACTAATTAAAGGTTTAGGATCAAAATGAACTAATGAAATAATAGGTGACCAATTTAGAAAGGACTAAAATGTTATAGCCAACAAGTATAGTGCCAAATTAAAAGTGACCATTATATATAGAAATCAAAAGTTGAGTGTTTGCATGGTTATTAAACCCCAATGCATGATTCATGCCACATGGCCGGTCCACTCTTCTTCTCTTGATTATTCATCAAGATTGGTATTAACAAAATAATGAAAAAATTGTTTTCATCTTCTTCAACCGAGAGCTAGAGAGGGAATAAGAGAAAGCTTTGTTCTTCCATGAAAATGAAAAGATAAGTTTAGAATTAAAGTGATATTGCAATCATCCATTCGGTTAACATTAGGAGGAAGGTAAATGCTTGATTCCTCACTTCAATTACATGCTTGAATCTAGAAATTTTGATGTTCTTGTTGCCTAATTTGAATATGATGAAAGTTGTGCATGTTATAGTGATGAATTTTGATTGAAATTGAGAATGATATGATAGTTTCGGTTTTGAGCTTTCAAGTAGATCCATGGTTGATTTCATGAATTTTGATTGTGGTAACTTAAGCAAAAGTTTGATACATTAGAAAGATAATCAATGCTGGAAATTGTTGGGAAGTTGCTGGAAATTTAGAATAGGGATCATGGTTGAAACTAGCTTTGATTAGGGACTGTTTTGCTAGTTGAAGATTGTGTAAACATGTTTGATTTTATATAATGCCCTGTTTTGATCACATTGATAGGTGAATTGAACTGATATAGACTTGTATGAGTATGTATATAAGTTGAATTAACATGTTAGAAGTATAATTTAAATGAGAAATGAAGCTAAAAATCTAGCTTAGTGAAATATGCCCAGAAAACATTGTTCTGGACAGTAACTTTGAAAAATCACCATAAATTGTATAAAAGGAATTTAAGGATGAAAAATTTTATGGACGATGCCTTAACATGTCTAAATTCATTAGGAGAAAACAAAACTAAATTTTGGATTGTAGAATGAATTGTAGAGAAGAAACACTAGGGACAGTGCAAACTGTCCAGTGATGTAAATTACCCTATCTTTAAGCTAAAAATTGTATTAATTGGAAAAGAACTAAAATGCAAGGTCTACATGGTTAGAAATTCAATTAATTTATCTTTCCAACGGTGTAAACAATTGAAATTTCGACGTACAAAATGAAAGTTATGCACGTTTAAGTAAACAGTGCACCTGCTTCCTGGTAGCAGCAGTTTAGATGTTATTGGTCTTGTATATGTGATGCATTAACCTTGTTGCTATGTTGAATGATTTTGTGATTACATTTTTTGACCTTGTCCTATCTATGTGATTTATTAGAGCAAAGAGAGGACTTTGGAGAAGGATCTAAAGTCGAGCATTCAAGGGACAAGAAAAAAGGGATAGTCTTGCGAGACTAGCTAGCTTGGAGTATTGTGAGTGTAGTTTACAATAGGTTTAGGACTTAGGTCCTAACTAAATATTCATGATTATCTTTTGCTATTGATAATGCCATGATAATGAGTTTAATTTAACTTGAATATGAATAAAAGGGAAGATTGAACTAAGCTAAAATTGTGAATAAGTAATAGCATGCAAAATTGAGAAATTAGTTAGAAAGAAAAGTGAAAACAAATGTATGTTTCCATGCCTTGGATATGACTTGTTGTAATGCTTGCTTGATAGTGGTCTTTGATACAAAAGATTAATTCTTGATGCCTTTGTGAACCATCGAATGCTTGTTTGCATTGACTTCTATGATGACAAATACTTGATAACATGAATTAAGTCATGAAATAAAGATCTTGCTTGATGCCTAAGATGGCATATGTAAAATGTTTACTTGAATAACAAGTTAAATTGCAAAATGATGAGCTAAGGCTCAATTGGCCTAAGGGCTAAAGCATAATGTTGCTATACCTTGCTTGAATTGATTCTTGAACTTGAAAAGCTTGAAATCCTTAAATAAATAAAGTGTAATCAAACAACCTTGGTTGCTAGTTGAATAGGTAGAAGGGCATGCCTTAGAGTCTAGAGCTCATTGTGTCAAGGGGGACTACGGTCCAGGGCTAAGGCCCCTAATTGGCGACATACGGAGGGTACGTATGTGGTCTTTGGCAATAGTAAGAGGGTTGACCAGTACTACGGTACATCTTGTACTTATAACTCTTGTTTTCATTCTTCCCAACCACATGACAATGGATTCAATCGTTGCTTGATCTTGAAGCCTGATTTCTTGAGCTCGAAGCAAGACACAAGCATAGCTAAAGCATGGTTCATACTTGTTTTGTACTCTCCTAGTTGGTGGCACTTAGAATGTATATAGTGACTGGTGCATGCATTTTGAATACTTGAACTTGTATATATATAAGTTTTGAATGGGCCTACTATGTATGAACTTGGTTGATATCATGAATTAAGTAATGGACTCTTGTTGCGCATATGAATATAAATATTGAATGATTCAAAGAAATTAAACTAGCCTTATGACATTCGAATGACTTGTGTTATGTGATAATTATTTGTGTAAACATACCATGTTGTAGTATTTTTATAAGCTTGTATGGTAAAGGCCAAATGGTAAGGCTTGGCATATTGCTTGCTTAGAGACAAGGTATGTACAATTGAAATGTTACATGTAACAATCTAAGGAACAATGAAATGTAATGGAAACATGTGTACTCACTTAAGTTTTTCGAATGAAACTTGTATAATGATGTTAATTAAATTGTTTGGTAACCTATAATGTCTTGAAAACTGATATTGCTTACAAGTTAAGTAATGATTGCTTGGTTACTTTCTAGTTAAGTAACCCATCTAATAGGGATGAGTTAACCTATTCTTGCCTAGTTCTTGCTTGCATTATACTTGGTAACACTCCCGAACCGATTTCTTGCCAACCCGGGGTAGGGGTGTTACATTTGTTTGGTATCAGAGCTTTTTTAGTCGGTTCTAGGACTAAACCAAGCTCTCTTACATCATATAGGATACTTGTGCCACCTAGGAGACTTGTATTGTATAGCTTGTGTCTTTGCTTAACTAAACCGAATTCCTAATTGTTCTATTTAAATGTAGAATGTCTAAAACAAGGCTCGCTCGGGATGATGAAAGTCCTGTAGGCTCCTCGAATGAAGGAGATAGTGTGAGGATGGAGCAGAATCCTCCACGGCAACGAGCTGAACCTAGAGCCCAAGCTGCTGCTCAACAGGAAGCTCCTGCTATAAATCTTGTGCAGCAGGAATATCTTCTGAGCATGAAAGAGATGTTCGATCATCTTGTAACTATTTTGAAACTAGACCATCCTATTCCTCCTCCTGCTACTGCTCCAACTAGAGCCCCTATTGACAAACTGGCTCAACACCAGGCTTATGCCTTCATCGGTACTGATGAAACTAATCTCGAAATAGCTGAGTATTGGTTAGAGGCCACTACTCGAATCCTGACCAAAAAACTGCCTTGTACTGATGAACACAAACTCGAATGTGCTACAGCCCTGTTGGCAGACGAAGCTCTGAGCTGGTGGAAAACCACTACCCTGACTGCTCCTGCTGAAGCTGTAACTTGGAAATTCTTCCTTGAGGAATTTAAGAAGAAATACATCAGTGAACAATACCTGGCAGAGCGTCAGAAGTGTTTCTTGTACCTCAAGTAAGGTGGCTGACCTATGGAACATTACGTGAGTGACTTTTGCAAATATTGCAAATACGGGTCGGAATAATCCATACTGATGCTGACAAGTGTAGGATGTTTATCGATGGATTGAATGATTAGTTAAGTCCAATATTCACTACCCTGGATATCACTGAATTCCAGAATCTGGTGAACCGGGCCATTACAACTTAGGCGAACATGAAAGCCTCTAAGAAATGCAAAACCGAAAATTCATAGAAAGATAAACGATCAAGGAATGATGACAAGCCCCACCTGCAGTCAAAGAAGTCCAAATATTCTAAGGATCACTCTTCAAATTACACTCCTGTTCAGAAAAGCAACTTCATACCGAGACCCCAATCGGTAACCAAGCCTTTAGCCCCGATCATCTCTGTTGATAGTACGGGGAATTCCGAAAAAACTGCTCAATATCCTACTTGCAAGTTTTGCCAGAAACACCACATTGGTCAGTGTAGAGCTCAACAGAACCTATGTTACTTATGTGGAGCCTTCAATCACTATATCAGGGATTGTCCTCGAAATCCTAACAAGGTTCTGAATCGAACTCTTGCAAATGCTAGCTCAACCCCTTCCAATCGAAAAAAGGTCCTACACAAGCTCAGTCTAGAAATCAGGGGAAAGGCTAGGGATAGTATTCGAATGCCCCTACTCACCAGGAATCTTGGGCTCCTGCTCGAATCTATCATATTCGAGGAAAAGAAGATGAAGAATCACCTAACGTTATAGCAGGTACCATTGAGTTAAATTCGACTCTTGTTTATGTTTTAATAGACTCGGGATCCACTCACTATTTTGTATGCTCAACCTTGATTGAAAAGTTAAACTTAAAGCCTGAAATTGTAAAACAAAGCCTTGTAGTTTCGAACCCTATAGGGGGAATTACAAACGTAAGCTTTATCTATAGAAACTGTCCCTTATTCATTCGAAATGTACATTTTCTTGTTAATCTATATGTATTACCAACTTGTGAGTTCGATCTAGTACTAGGACTAGATTGGCTAAGCAAGCATGAAGCCTGGGTAGATTGCCTAAATAGGAGACTTTACCTCTGGGGTTTAGGAAAGGAATCAATTCTTCTAATTGACAAGAAATTGACCTCAATCTTTGCTACTATGGTCTTACAAGATGAACTTGAATTTAGCTTACCTAGTGTGCTTATTGTATCTAATATCTCAATGTTTTTCCCGAGCAACTACCTGGTCTCCCTCCAACTAGACAAGTAGAGTTCGGGATCAATGTCTAACCTGGAACAACTCCGGTGTCTATCACACCTTATTGAATGGCACATGTTGAGTTCAAAGAACTCAAGAAGCAACTCTAAGAGCTACAAGAAAAGGGTTTCATTAGGCCTAGCTCGTCTCTCTAGGGTGCTCCAGTCTTGTTCGTGAAGAAGAAGGACGTACTATGAGACTTTGTATTGACTACAGATAATTGAACAAGCTTACTATCAAGAATCGATATCCTCTCCCAATGATTGAAGATCTTTTCGATCAACTCAAGGATACTGCAGTATTCTCAAAGATCGATCTACGATCGGGATACTACCAAATGAGGGTAAAAGAAGAAGATGTACCTAAGACAGCCTTTCGTACTCGATATGGCCATTTTGAATTCCTTGTAATGCCATTTGGGTTAACAAATGCTTTGGCTGCTTTCATGGATCTCATGAACCGTGTATTCAAGCCCTATCTTGACAAGTTCGTGGTCGTCTTCATTGATGACATTCTAGTATATTCTCGAAGTAAGGAAGAATATTCTGAACACCTTCGAATCGTATTGCAAACTCTCTAAGAACGTCAATTGTTTGCAAATTTCTCTAAGTGCAAATTTTGGCTATCGGAAGTGTCGTTTCTTGGACATGTTATCTCAGCAGAAGGGATCAAAATAGATCCAAGGAAGATTCAATCTATCCTGGATTGGAGTCCTCCGAAGAATGTTAGTGAGGTCATAAGCTTTCTCGGTTTAGCTGGGCGTTTTGTCAAGGGATTCTCATCCATTGCCGCAAGTTTGACTAAGCTAACTCGCAAAAATACACCCTTTGTTTGGTTGGAGAACCAACAATGAAGCTTCGATCAGCTTATACAAGCCCTGACTCATACTCCGGTTTCAATCAACCAGATATCGGGCAAGGAGTACACTGTTTATAGTGATGCATCTCATTTGGGACTAGGATATGTCCTAATGCAAGATATAAACGTGATAGCTTACGCTTCAAGGCAACTAAAACCACACGAGTCAAACTACCCTACTCACAATCTAGAATTGGCAGCTATCATGTTTGCACTCAAAGTCTGGAGACATTACTTGTACGGGGAGAAATGCAACTTGTTCACAGACCACAAGAGCCTCAAATACCTCTTAACTCAGAAAGACTTGAACTTGAGGTAAAGGAGATGGCTAGAGTTACTTAAAGATTACGATTTGGTTATCGACTATCATTCGGGGGAAACAAATGTGGTCTTTGATGCCCTTAGTCGCAGACCATGCTCGGGTAAACCCATAAATCTAAATCCTAGAATAATTCATCAAAGGAACATTTCAAATTAGACATTTCTTGACTTACAAGTAACTATTCAAAAATCTCCCTTAATGACTTTTCCATTCGTTTATAGCTTTCTTGGCAATCAATGCTCATTTTCGTTTATCCAAAGGAGGAAAATTATTGTCTGAACTTCAACTTCAATCTAGTCTAATCTCGAGAATCAAAGAACTCCAACAAATTGATCCAGATCTTCAGAAGATCATGTCCAAGCTAGACTCTGAGTCTAATTCTGACTTCTCCCTCAAGTCGAATGGACTCCTCTATTTCAAAGATAGAGTATGTGTTCCTAACAAGGAAGAACTAAAACACGAGATGTTACAAGAAGCTCACCAAAGCTCTTTCTCGATTCACCCTGGATATGTTAAGATGTACAAGGACCTAAAGCCACTATACTGGTGGCCATGCATGAAATCGGCTATCACAAACTTTGTTTCAAAGTGCTTAACTTGTTAGAGAGTCAAAGCCGAGCATCAAGTCCCTACCGAATTGCTCCAACCAATCAAATTCCCTCAGTGGAAATGGGATAGGATTACAATGGACTTCGTTACTGGTCTTTCTTACACTCCAAAAAAGAACGATGTTGTGTGGGTGATCGTTGATAGATTCACAAAGTCTACTCACTTCATCCCTGTTCGAATGAACATGAGCTTGGAAACCTTAGCTGAACTATACATCCGTGAAGTGATTCGATTACACGGTGTACCTACAGCTATAATTTATGATCGAGACCCTAGATTTGCTTCCTGATTCTGGAATTCCTTGCAAAAATGCCCTTGGAACCAAAGTGCATTTGAGCACAACTTTCCATCCACAAAGTGATGGCCAATCAGAAAGGGTGATACAAGTACTTGAAGACATGCTATGTGCTTGTGTTATAGACTTCGAAAAGAACTGGGAGAAATCTCTACCACTAGTAGAGTTTGCTTACAACAATAGCTACCAAACATCTATCCAAATGGCTCCCTTAGAAGCTCTATACGGAAGGAAATGTAGAACTCCCTTATGTTGGTCTGAATTGGGAGAAAACAAGGTTTTGGGACCTCAATTACTTAGAGAAATCGAGGAACAAGTTCAAATCATACATGATCGATTGAAGCAAGCCTTTGATAGACAGAATGCCTATGCAGACGTACAAATGAGAGAAATCCAATACAATGTAGAAGAAAAAGTCTTCCTCAAAGTGTCCCCTTGGAAGAAAGTCTTTCGGTTTGGAAGAAAAGGGAAACTCAGTCCCCGGTTCATTGGTCTGTTTGAAATCATTGAAAGGATGGGGACAGTGGCCTATCGATTGGCTCTACCTAGTGAATTTGATAAGATTCATAATGTCTTTCATGTGTCTATGCTCCGAAGATATTGATCTGACCCATCCCATGTCCTTGAGCCTGAAGAAGTTGAGTTGAATCCCGACTTATCATATGAAGAAGAGCCAATACGAATACTTGACAAAGAAGTTAGAAGACTCCAAAACAAGAATGCTCCCTTGGTGAAAGTGTTATGGAGGAATCATAAAATGGAATAAGCAACTTGGGAACCTGAGGCTACGATGAGAGATCAATATCCTCACTTGTTCAACTCAAGTAAATTCGAGGGCGAATTTATTTTAAGGGGGAGAATTGTAACACCCTAAACCTGGCCTAGGAAGGTTACCACTATCTAAGCTATTGACTAATTAAAGGTTTAGGATCAAAATGAACTAATGAAATAATAAGTGACCATTTTAGAAAGGACTAAAATGTTATAGCCAACAAGTATAGTGCCAAATTAAAAGTGACCATTATATATAGAAATCAAAAGTTGAGTGTTTGCATGGTTATTAAACCCCAATACATGATTCATGCCACATGGCCGGTCCACTCTTCTTCTTTTGATTATTCATCAATATTGGTATTAACAAAACAATGAAAACAGTGTTTTCATCTTCTTCAACCGAGAGCTAGAGAGGGAATGAGAGGAAGCTTTGTTCTTCCATGAAAATGAAGAGATAAGTTTAGAATTAAAGTGATATTGCAATAATCCATTCGGTTAACATTAGGAGGAAGGTAAATGCTTGATTCCTCACTTCAATTATATGCTTGAATCTGGAAATTTTGATGTTCTTGTTGCCTAATTTGAATAGGATGAAAGTTGTGCATGCTATAGTGATGAATTTTGATTGAAATTGAGAATGATAGGATAGTTTCGGTTTTGAGCTTTCAAGTAGATCCATGGTTGATTTCATGAATTTTGATTGTGGTAACTTAAAAAAAAGTTTGATACAGTAGAAAGACAATCGATTCTGGAAATTGTTGGGAAGTTGCTGGAAATTTAGAATAGGGATCATGGTTGAAACTAGCTTTGATTAGGGACTGCTTTGCTAGTTAAAGATTGTGTAAACGTGTTTGATATTATATAATGCCCTATTTTTATCAGATTGATAGGTGAATTGAACTGATCTAGACTTGTATGAGTATGTATATAAGTTGAATTAACATGTTTAAAGTATCATTTAAGTGAGTAATGAAGCTAAAAATCTAGCTTAGTAAAATCTGCCCAGAAAACTCTGTTCTGGGCAGTAACTTTGAAAAATTACCATAAATTGTATAAAGGGAATTTAAGGCTAAAAATTTTATGGAAAATGCCTTAACATGTATAAATTCATTAGGAGAAAACAGAACTGAATTCTGGATTGTAGAATGAATTGTAGAGAAGAAACACTAGGGATGGTGCAAACTGTCTGGTGATGAAAATTACCCTGTCTTTAAGCTAAAAACTGTATTAATTGGAAATAACTAAAATGCAAGGCCTATATGATTAGAAATAAAATTAAGTTAGCTTTCCAACGGTGTAAACCAATTGAATTTCTGACGTACGAAATGAAAGTTATGCACGTTTAAGTAAGCAGTGCGCCTGCTGCCTGGTAGCAGCAGTTTAGATGTTATTGGTCTTGTATATGTGATGTATTAACCTTGTTGCTATGTTGAATGATTTTTTGATTACATGTTTTGACCTTTTCCTATCTATGTGATTTATTAGACCAAATAGAGGACTTTTGAGAAGGATCTAAAGTCGAGCATTCAAGGGACAAGAAAAAGGGGATAGTCTTGCGAGACTAGTTAGCTTGGAGTATTGTGAGTGTAGTTTACAATAGGGTTAGGACTTAGGTCCTAACCAAATATGCATGATTATCTTTTGCTATTTCTAATGCCATGATAATGAGTTTAATTTAACTTGAAAATGAATAAAAGGGAAGATTGAACTAAGCTAAAATTGTGAATAAGTAATAGCATGCAAAATTGAGAAATTAGTTAGAAAGAAAAATGAAAACAAATGTATGCTTCCATGCCTTGCTTGCTTGATAGTGCTCTTTGATACAAAAGCTTGATTCTTGATGCCTTGGTGAACCATTGAATGCTTGCTTGCATGGACTTCTATGATGAAAAATACTTCATAACATGAATTAAGTCATGAAATAAAGATCTTGATTGATGCTTAAGTTGGCATATGTAAAATGTTTACTTGAATAACAAGTTAAATTGCAAAATGATGAGCTAAGGCTCAATTGGCCTAAGGGCTAAAGCATAATGTTGCTATACCTTGCTTGAATTGATTCTTGAACTTGAAAAGCTTGAAATCCTTGAATAAATAAAGTGTAATCAAAAACTCTTGGTTGCTAGTTGAATAGGTAGAAGGGCATGCCTTAGAGTCTAGAGCTCATTGTGTCAAGGTGGACTACGGTCCAGGGCTAAGGCCCCTAATTGGAGACAGACGGAGGGTACGTATGTGGTCTTTGGCGACAGTATGAGGGTTGACCAGTACTATGGTACATCTCGCGGCGACATTTGGTTGGAGACTCGATTACCTAGACAAACTATGAACCAAGGATTGTGTTAAAAGATAATAAATGAGCTAATATAACCATGAATTGCTTGATTACTTGTCATGTAACTATGAATAGCTTAACTACTTGTTATGTAAACGTGAATTGCTTGATTTCTGTCATGAAGGCACGATTTGCTTGATTTCTTGTTATATAAGTATGAATTACCTAGACATGATTTGCATGATTACGTAGAAAAACTATAAACCAAGGATTGTATTAAAAGATATCTTGAATACTTGAATTACTTGATATGTAAACTTGAATGCTTGATTTCTTGTTATGTAAGCATGAATTTCTTGATTTCATGTTATATAAGCATGAATTGCTTGACTACTTGGTATGTGACCATGAATAGCTTGATTTCTTGAAATGGATAAAGCATGAATTATGATTCTTTGTATATTGCTTCTTATGCTATTTGATTGCCTTGAAATCCTTATCTAGGATCATCCTTGACTATTTGACTCTTAACTTGATATAACAATTGGTTAGAACTAGTTGCTACCTCACTAAGTATATTCTTGTACTTATCACTCTTGTTTTCATTCTTCCCAACCACAGGACAAAGGATTCGATCATTGCTTGATCCTGAAGCCTGATTTCTTGAGCTCGAAGCAAGACAAAAGCATCGCTAAAGTATGGTTCATACTTGTTTTGTACTCCTTTAGTTGGTGGCACTTAGAATGTATATAGTGACTGGTGCATGCATTTTGAATACTTGAACTTGTATATATATAAGTTTTGAATGGGCCTACTATGTATGAACTTGATCTATATTATGAATTAAGTAATGGACTCTTGCTGCGCATATGAATATAAATATTGAATGATTCAAAGAAATTAAACTAGCCTTATGTCATTCGAATAACTTGTGTTATGTGATAATTACTTGTGTAAGCATACCATGTTGTAGTATTTTTATAAGCTTGTATGGTAAAAGCCAAATGGTAAGGCTTGGCATATTGCTCGCTAGTTGAAAAGGTATGTACAATTGAAATGTTACATGTAACAATCTAAGGAACAATGAAATGTAATGGAAACATGTGTACTCATTTAAGTTATTCGAATGAAACTTGTATAATGATGTTAATTAAATTGTTTGGTAACCTATAATGTATTAGAAAGTGATATTGCTTACATGTTAAGTAATGATTGCTTGGTTACTTGCTAGTTAAGTAACTCATCTAATAGGGATGAGTTAACCTATTCTTGCCTTGTTCTTGCTTTTATTGTACTTGGTAACGCTCCTGAACCGGTTTCTTGCCAACCCGGGGTAGGGGTGTTACAATAATTCTGATTGGAGAGTTTTAGTATGACTGCTAGTAAATGATTTGATTATAGCACAAGAATTACAAGAAATTATAAGAACTGTCTGATAGTAAAGCTGGGAACAAAGCTATCAATCTGAGAATTTAACTCCAATTTTAAGATAAATTGACTATCTATATGTAATGCAGAAGTAAGATGTAAAAAGAAGTAATTAATATGACAAGAATCTGATGATTATAGGGTGATGATACGGAGAAAGGAATGATTGTTTAAGTTCAGATATCTTTGTCATGATGGTACAAAGAATGTTAACTGATAAATGTATCATAGTAGAAGCCCCAGTGTTATTTGTAAAAGAAAATAATTTTATGACCATGTGTTAATAATGGATAATTGTATAGAGAAGCTATAAAGGATAAGTACTCGTTGCCAAGAATTGAAGATCTTTAACCAATTAAAGAGTGTAGCTGTATTTTTTATTTTAAAAAAGGGTTGATCTTTGGTCAATATATTATCAGTTAAAAGCTAAAAGAAGACACTCTGAAAATAGCAATTAAGATTGGATATGGATACTATGAGTTGTTAATGACACCATTTGAGCTTATTGATGTTCGTTAACTTTATGGACTTGAAGAATGCAGTGGTCCACGTCCCTGAGTTGTATTATGGATATTAAAGAACAAACAGCCCTATGTGAAGTTCTTTAAATGTGAATGTTTATGCTATCAAAGAAAAGTTTATACTTTTGATAATAGAAATTTGAAGAAGAACATTTTTATGGAAGTCTATTAAAGTTCATGAGCTCTGTACTTCGAGAGTAATAGGATGTATTAAGATCTGAAAAATCTGGTATTGATGGATTGCAAAGGAAAAGAACTATATCGAAGTTTGTTACGGGACATGCTAGTAAGCGGAAAAGAGTTGAATTAGGTCACTGAGGATCGTTGGCAAAGCATGTACACTTCATATCAGTGAATTGTTCGTTGAATAAGAATACAAAGATATATGTCAAAGAAATAATACGACTGTGTGGTGTTATAGTATCTATTACAAAATATAAAGACCTAAAATTTGCTTCAAAATTTTTGAGATGCTTTACATGAAGTTTTAGGTACTAAATTAAATTTTAGTACTATTTCTAGTTTCAAACGAATGGATAAATATAAAGAACTATCTAGAATCTAAAAGGTAAGCTTTGATCTTGCATTCTTAAGTCTACAGGACCATGAGGAAGATAGCTAGGATTACTGAGACTACATACAATGATAATTATCAAACAAGCATTAGGATAATATCATTAAGAGCGCTTTATAGATGAAAGTACAGAAATCTGTTGAAATAAAATGAGTTACAAGATGTAAAATATTGTTGAGATTGATATGACTCAAAATGGAGAAGATAAAGTGACAAATTATTCAAGATAATTCAAAAAGGACTGCTGATAAACAAAAGACTTACGTTAATCGAAAAAAGAAGAGAAAAAGAGGAAAAGTATCACTTTGAGATAGAATGATTCGTATAGGTCAAAAAGGTAAAACTTAGTTCCAGAATTGTTACACCTCAAGGAATCATGAAAGAGTTGGACCAAGAGCATATTAATGGGCCTTATCACCAGAAGTGAGCAAAATCTATGATGTATTCCATGTGCTTATGCTTTGTAGGCATTGATTGGATTATTTACATGTCATCACTCCTAAGGAAAATGAACTGCAATTAGATTTGACACATGAAGAGGAATTAGTAGAAATATTGGCATATGGAGTTAAAGAATTAAGGAATAAGAAAATTTCACTGGTCGAAGCTCTGGGGAGGAGTCACAAGGTTGAAGAAGTCACTTGGAAAACTGAGTAGAAAATGGATAGCAAAATTCGCAAATTTTTATTAGGTACATCCTAAAATTCGAGGACAAATTTTCTTAAGGGGGAAGGAATTGTAATACCCCAAAAATTTGCCAAGTCAGACAAGGGTTATTTAGTACTAAGATTATAACAAAAGGCTAACTTAGTGACTAAAATGAAAAAAAAGGAAAAAGTTAAGATCTCTTAATTAGCAGATTTTAAAAGTAGTTTTTATGATTCGAAAGTGTCATGTAATAGAGAATAATCTGAAAAGGGTAAAGCCTAGTGACCAAAATGACACTTTAGTAAAAGTTTGGGGACTAAAGTGTAAAATATCCAGTAAGTGATTTTATTCAGTATAAGGATAAATTTGATCAAAATAAGAATTTTGATATCAGTTTTGAGAATTAAGATGCAGTAGAAGCTATCAAAATTGGATCGAATAAAATGTTAAGCGTACTTAGGCCAGGGAAATACTAAGATGAGTGACCTTCGGGAAAGTCCCATAAAAGAGTTCCTGATCGATATTTTTGGACTCAGTAAGAGTAGGGAATATTCGTATGGATTTTCGATAAAGGATTTCTAAGAGAAATTTTACTCTATGAGGATTTTCGATAAATATCGAAATAATAGATTGAGTTAGGAAAATTCAGTCTAAGTCCTTAGGAAAGGAAGTTTCTATGAGATAATAGTATTATTTTTCGAATATGGAAATATAGAATTTTAGGAATAAATCGATAGCTCGATAAAGGTAAAATCGTAGTAGAAATATTTAATGAATATCAGGAAATCGAATTGGGGACGTTTTTGGAGGATAAAATATACATGGATTTAATCTTGGCCCTTTATTTTAGATGAGATTAAATTAACCAATGTATTTAAAGGCTAAGTTGGTAATTTCACTATTTAAAAGAATTTAAAATTTATTTAATTATACATGTGGATAAATATGATAAAAGATGAACAAAATTTTGTTCATCTTTCTCCACCATTTTGTGAGCTAGGGAAGAAAAAGGGGAGAAGAATACATCAATTTCAAGCTTGATTTGGAAGGTTTAAAATTAAAATTAAGGTATGATGCTTTGGAAAAAAATAACCTATGCTTAATTCTCTTCTTTTTTGTAGTAGTTTTACATAGCAAAGTGAAGTATAGGTTATGGCTTTTTTTGGAAGAAGAAGATTATGAGATTAAGAACACATGTTGAGTTTAAGGTTTGATTTGAGTAGATTTGATGTTGTAGACATGAAAACAAGCTTGATTTGGAATTAATTCTATGTTTAAGAACATAAATCCTAACCTTAAGTTTTGGGAATTTGGTAAGGGAATTGAATCAATGATGAAAATGAATGAATTATGAAACTAGAAGCCTTATTTTGATGTTAGGGTGATTAAATTCTCTTTGTTATGTCAAGTGACCAATTCGGCTAGAGTGAAGAATTAAGGGGAATTATTGTGAAATTTATTCTAGAGTTAGAATTGATGAGATTATGATTAAATTAGCCTGATTTGGTATTTTAGGACAAACATGAAAATGTTTGGCAAGAAAATCACTTCGGTTTGAAGGAGAAATGAAGGGGTTGTTTTGAATTATTATTTTAGTATGTTATTGATGAATATGAAGTTCAAATTATCAATTTAAGCATAAATAAATTGTTTAAGGTTCAAAATGGTCACTAAGGACCATAATAAACATTCGGTAAATATATGGGAGAAAAGCAATAAAGGGAAGTTAGAGTAAAATAGAAGTTAATTATGGAAGTTGTGTTGGATTTGAATTATGGCAGTAAGTTTAATAAATTGCTAGAACTTCTATAAAATGACTAGATGACGAATCTTAAACCGATGTCAAGATATGGTTGTCTAGGTTCGTTTCCAAAAAGCGAGAACTGATTCTGAGCTTTGTGTAAAAAGATATAAATTTTATTCGAAAGAAGGTCAGAAAAATTATAAAGCAGTTTTCTTCCTGGACTAGTTAGTGACGAGGATGTCAAGATTTTTCATAATTTTTGTAGAATTTATTAATTTATGTGGCTTATACTGTTGGATTCGACATCGAATCTAGTTTTTAACGGTGTAAAGAAAGTCAAAATCTAGTGTATATTCTGCTCTATAGACATGCTTTTCTGAAGGTAGCGCAAGTTGCTAGGAATAGAATTTGATACAGTTTGTATCTAAATATTGGTTTGATAAACTCAAGGGAGTTGCTTGAAGTTTAAGTTGGTCACTAGGGATCATAATAAGTTTTGGACAATAAAAGGAAGAGAGGAAAATATTTGACATTTTATATTTGAATATATGTTACTTGAATTGTTCAAGTGGAAGCTTAATTGTTCAAGAAAGAAACAAATAGGTACATTATTTGTATTATGTAAAAGTTGAATGAATTTCTGATGTGAATTTTACATGGTATTTGCTACATGGATGGAAAATGAAGTTTGAAAGCAAGTATGAAACAAGTAACTGAGTCTCAAGAGTCAAGTCAATTATCTTCTCGGGATGATCCATCCGATAATCCCAAGATAGAAAATGACAGTAAAGAGGAAGCAAGTACTCTTACACAAACCAATATGAAAGCTCTCAATGCTTTTCAGATGATATCACTTCCTTTTCCCGATTTTAATAGACAAAAGGTTACAGTTGTCTGGGATTACCCACCGGGATGTGGATGGTCTGCTCCACCGAAAAAGAAAGTCTGGAAACCCAAGCAGTTCCGCTAAGTAAGAAAAAAGTGTCGAGCTGAGTGCAACATTTATATGTATGTTAATTATAAAAGAGAAGACTTGCAATAAGTAAACCCTGATCTGAATATGAAAATGCACTATTTAAAAGTTATAAACTGATTTGAAATTATAATTTATGTCTGCAAGTGGCAAGATAATGGACATGATAAAATTATTAACACTATATGATAAAAATTACCTGATAAGTATGTTGGTATGTTATTTTGAACATGATAGACCATGTGTCATGTAAAGTACATGGTCACCTTTATGATAACTATTTTAGTCATGTTACAGGCTTTAAATATGATATACTGGAATAATCGATGTGATACATAATACAGCAATGGCAAGTACATATGAATAATTATGATGATGATTGATTGATAATGAAATGAAATGAAATGCCAAAGTATTTATTTATGAGAGTCCATGGTATAGTTGGCATGCAATAGAGTCCTTAGCAGCTGCATCACCAAGTTATGATATGATTACATGTTTTTGTGACTACGATGGTGTCACATACACCTTGGGGACCCAAGCCTTGGTGTGCACCCTGGGGATCCATGCCCTTAGTGCGAATGGCACTAACGAGGTGCTTTTATGTGGAGCAAAGAGCGTCCTCGAGTACGTACTCATTTACATGTTCACGTTAGACACTATGGTGTCTTATTCATGTGACTCGAGTACCTTGATCTCATATTACATACTTTGGGCTATCTTTAAAGAATGTTATACTATAAATGACTACCTGATGATTGATGAATACTGACAACATGATATTTATATTTGTTTTATGTTATGATATAAACTGTACTGGTATCGCTTGCCATTTTTTAAGGTATTGTATTGCATTGTCATATGATATAATATGATCACATGATTTAACTAAATAGTTGACTAATTGCATCACTAAGTCGTTACTTAGCGTGTGTTTTATGTCACACATAGGTTTTCGGACTAGACTAGTAAGGAGGAGCCGTGTTTTGAAGAATCAAGTTATAGTTAGTAAGTTTCAGCATGTACATCTCTAATGTAGTTGACAACTAGAGGGCATGTAAATATTTTAAAAGGTGGAATGTTTGATATCGTCTAAGTTTAACTTAGATGTATGTTAGTATGAAGATATATATATATATATATGAAAACAAGGATTAATAATATCGGCAAAGTATTTTAAATGACTTTTAAATAGAAATAAATGTATATCGTGTAACAATTTTGAAATCAAGAAAGGGTCTAGGCAGCGCATCTAGTTTGTACCCTGAATCATATTTTCGTTTTTAGTAACTGACTTTTAAGTTTTACAAACTAAATCAGGGTCGAAACTAGCTGCAACTAGATGATCTAGTTTTAATTGAAAACCGAAAAAAGATTAATTACCGAACTAGTTTTATGAAATGATTTATGATAAAAAAATAAATAAAAAATAATTTAAGTCTAGATTTCTGAAGTACAATTTCATGTCATCTTTAATGTATATTCGGCCTACGAGTATACATTAAGGGTGTCACAATATAGAGTTTCATATGGTGTCACACGAACGACTGTCTCATAACTGTTATTATAAGTAGACTCAACTAGTAATAGGAAGCCTTCTCAAATACTACAAAAGTCCTTTATACACCCGATGTATATCCTCCAAAGTCTGAATTACTCATTCAGACTGGCCATCAATTCACATGTAAAAACGATACTGAGGTTCAGACAAGTACTCAAGGCCTCCAACAGGGCCTTTTAGAAACATGTGGATTGACCTCACATCTCAGTCAGAAATATGATATAACAGTACTCCGTACAGCCTGTCAATTCTCTGAATTACATAATCTGCTCAACTTATTAGGACATTCAATGGTCAACCAGACAGAACTCTTCTACAAGGAGTCAAAGATAAATCAATAACAGGGTTAGCAATGGTTTACCCTTGCTTCCATCCAAGAGTCATCTCAAACCATAACAGAACGGATGAATGATGATGTTCCCATTATGATTAAATCATTGTGGTACAAGCTTGGCACACACATCGATTTTTGATTATGAATTCCATAATCGAATCAGATTCAACCTTAAATCTTAACAAAATCCAGCATACTTCATTACTTCACAGACTTGCTCATTCATTCACATTCTGAATCAATTCATTTAAATTTCCAGACATTAACCATTTCAGACTCTTATCCAGATTCAGATCCACCACATGAATTTGGAACACGGACAAACGCTATGGGCATTCTTTGTCGGAACAAATCAGGCCATAAAAGACATGAGGCTAGGTATACTTATCTCAAGAAGGATTTGAAATCAGAGTTTTAGCGCAGAGAAGTATGATAACAAACTAGGGCATCTATTCAAAAGACACCCTAAGACAGACGATCGACCAATCTAACCCAGAAAGACGTAACTTTAAGCTCTGATACCACTAAATGTAACCCCTAGACCCGGCTATATGTTACACCTGATTCTAGAAGGTCACATTAGGGTCACAAAAGCGACCCACTGTAAAAATACAGATAAAAATGTTTTTCTTTAAATACATTAAAAACAATGAAACAAACTTCTGTTCAAATTACCATTTCAGAAAATCATCTAAACATATTCTAGAAGTTCAGAAAATATATTACAGACAATAACATAAAACAATACAAGACATACATGCCCACTAACTGTACTAGTATCGTACTCCAAAAGCAACGCCGAGAGAACTATAAACACTGATGTCGGTCACTATACCATTATAGATTTCTTCTATCCTGCAATGGTAAAAATATCGTGAGCTTAGAAAAAGTTTCGGGCAACAACCGACTCTAATTATGATTTGATATTTCAGTGAAGCGATATGTTTGAAGAATACAGGTGTAACACCCCTTTTCCCATATTTGTTACCAAATACGAGTCAAAGATGTTACTAAAAAAATTTAAAACAATTTTTCCCTAATAAAGTTAAATTGGTTGTCTGCGCTGTCCTTACTCAAAAATTTATATAAAATTTTATAGACATTGAAATTACATTCCGTAAATTTCTAGTTAAACTAGATTCATTCAGCTTTTTAATCATATAAATTAATGACTTAAATTCATTATACAAAAATTCAAAGAAATTCCTAGATTCACATCACAGTGAAATTTTTCTAGAATTCTGCTGCCCTATCTTGCTGACCCTTCCTCGATTAAAAATTCATAACTTTTAATATACAAATTGAAATCAGTCACCGTTTGTCTTAAAAGAAACTAGACTTATTTCCAATTTACACATATAAGATTCACTCTCAAATTCAACTTATGGAATTTATGTTGATTTTTCAAAGCCACTGCATTTATATGATTCATGAACAGAATTATGTCTTTCTCCACCATAAGCATATTATTCACTAATGACTTAGTCCTCCATACTATTAGAAATGTATCAAGGCTCACCATGATCATTATCCACATCATTTGAGTTATTAAGCCAATCATTCTTTACTCACAAATTACTACAAGCCATAATTAATTTATACATGCCATCTAGTATATCCAATTAAAAAGGATAGATGTCATAATTGTGATTAGAGTGATATACCTTCAAATTTATCATATGATGCTCAGCTACTCTCTCCTTGGTACTCCTTTAAAACCTACGCGTGAACATCATCACACGCTAAGTATATACTTAGTGAGGCAATAATCTTTAATCAAGTGCAATTAACATAATATCAATGTATATAAATAACAATGCATATGATCACCTTACCATTTCATATTCATTAACATAAACAGATATGTAACATGTATGAATATCAAAGTGATAATATTAGATCTTACCAATACCTTTGCCATTTCCACCCGTAAGCTTTCAATGCTTACCAATACCTTTTTCCATTTCTATCTGCAAGCTTTCAAGCTTATCTTCTTGTTTCTTTTCATTTTTGATTATTTTCAATTTATTTAGCCCAAGGTATCGAATTAAGAGATTCTATGTACACGAGTCATCCCCCTATACTTACTTGAGTATAGTTTATTATTTGCACCGTAGTGCTTAGCACCCTAAGTGCTTCCGTATACCCAAACCTTGTATGAGTATACCCTCATTGAGTATTAATAAAATTGCACCGTAGTGCTTAACACCCTAAGTGTTTCCGTATACCCAAACCTTGCATGAGTATACCCTCAATGAGTATTTATAAAATTTGCACTTTACCTGAAGTGCTTAGAATCTTTATACAGCTGTTTATGACTCTATGGCTAGCCAACTATACTATCGAACCTCTATATCATACATTGGGCTTTATTTCATCATTTAAGTCATCAATGGCAACATATATCAATATATATATATATTAATAGTTGGCAGTTTATACCGGGAATAATATTTCAATGTAAGAAATCATTTGTTCAATGCATTTTATATTTAAATTCTTGACATATTACGATATGTCAATCATATGCCTAATGACATAAATATAATAGCAACAATAATTTAGGGTAGGCTCATCGCAAGCCATCCCAATCATGTATAAAATATCAATGTAGTATGACATATATGGAATTGCACTCACATGGGCCATTTATTTGTATGCCTCACTAAGTCCTATTGATCCTTTCCTTCATAGTACCTCAAATCTCCCTTGATTCGAACTTAACTTCATAAATCACATAAATAAAATATTTTTTAGATCCCAATCTAACAATATCTTAGACATATTGTCCAATATATTCATTCGAAGACAAAATTTCCAAACGTCTTCCTTTCTTCCTTGTATTGTTCAAAACTCATTATGGTCCTTAGTGACCAATTTGAACTTCCATTAACCCCTTTCAAGCTTACTAATTAACCTTAGATACAAAGTGTATCAATTCTCATTTTCTGGCAGTTTGCACTACCTTCAAAGAAATATTTCTATAAATAATCTACAACTCAGAATTCGACTCCATTTGTTCTAAAAGAAACTAGATTCGATAATCTTTTCACCCATATAAATTAATAATCCAAATTCAACTTATACGATTTATGGTGAATTTTCACAGTCAATTACAGCGCTGAAACTCGGAACAGACTGGTGTTCTATTTTCTGACTTTTCGTCACTTAAAAATTCATATCTTTTGACTCAGAACTCGAAATCAGTTTCTGTTTGTTGGACACAAAACTAGACGAACAAATATTTACATCGGTATAAATCTCACCATCTAACCATTTTTGTAGAATTTATGGTGAATTTTCAAAGTTACTGCCATAAACCAGTTTTCTACACAGCTTCCATAATTAAACTTCAAATTTTTATACTAACTTCTCTACTTTTCAATTTAGTCCAATTGCTTGCTTTAAACCACCAACTCATCACCTTCTTCACCAAATAATTATTCAAAATAATTCTCCCTTATTTTTCATTCTTTGACTAAATAGTCACTAAAATGCAAAGATAAGGATTTAAGCTTCTTAACTTTACAAATTAGTCCTCAATTCAACATTACTACCTTAACTCCATCATTACAGCTAAAAATCAGATTTAGCCCCCATACAAAACTTCATTTTCGATTTGGTCACTTAACTTTGACAATTTGTCAAAATAGTCACTAATTCAATTCAACATCAATTTAACATTCTAACTTCAATTTCATGTCTCTAACATCATTAATAACATAAATACACACCAAATACATAAAAACAGATTTGGTCCTCTAACTTTTAAACTTGCCGAATTAGTCCTTATTCTTTTCTTCCTTCAATTTCATCATTTCAAGCATAGAAATAACACTACAACATCATTTCTATCATGATTTAACCTTAAAACATGAAAACTCAACATGTTCTTCAACCACCATAATCACCAATCTCAACTTAGAAGCATAGAAACCATGTGAAAATTGTACCAAATGTAAGAGAATTCAAAGGAGATCAAATCTTTGTTTCATGACTCAACTCAAAAACCAACTAAATCAAGCCAAAAATTGAATTGAAAATTTTCTTACCTTGCTTGAAGGGGACTCACGGCAAACTTGGAGAAGTTGAGAGAATTCTACAACTTTTTCTTTCTTTAATTCTATGCCAAATGGCATTAAATAATCCTTATTTTAATAAAAAATCCTTCATTGTAAAATGATCATTCTACCCATGGGTTATGGCCAATTAGGTGTTGACACCTATGCTTCTCTTTAATATTTAGTCAATGATATTTAAAAAGGATGGGTAAAATGACCATTTTGCCATTAATGAATTCTTGTATCTTCAAAAATGCCATTTACGCAGTATTTCAAATACCGCATTTCAATTGAATCTAAATCGATCAGAAACGATTTAGAACCACAATATCATGTTACTTGGGTCTTCTAAAACTCCCTCCAAATTTTTATAATATTCTGAGATCATATGATCATCTGAATTCTATTTAAACTTTAACTGTAATTTCCCAATAATAGAAGCATCGGATCAAACCAAAATTTTTATATTCGATCCACACTCTTAAGTGATTTGTATATTTATGACATAAAAATGATTATTGGGAAAATTACCATGTTTTTCCCTAAACTTTTCTCTTATTTTCACTTTAGCCACCAAACTTTAAAAGTTTACATTTTAGTCGTTGAACTAAAACCACCAACTTTTAATTCTTTTCATTTTGGTCACTAACTAATTAGTGGGGTATTGCAACTAATTAGTTGGGTATTACAATAGAATTGTTCTTTATTCAATTATTATCAGGGGAGAAATATATAGACCAAAGAATCTAAAGAGAGATAGATTACAGAAGTTGAACCAGAGAGTTTAGGGTGTGTTCCAACAGTGCATAGTTAACACATATAATGTAACAATGCAATAAACATTTTATTTCACGGACACATAATAGTAGCAGTAAATTTCATTTTTTTAAATTTTCTATCTACCCTCCAACCAAACTTCATTATGCAATTCCCCAGAACTACATCGATAGGGGGCGTTAACCCAGGACCAATGGGCATAGGTGCCAGCCTAAGGGGATATCTTAGGTACGGTAGAAATCACCCTAGCCGAAGCATAGGAATAAACGGTGAGGAATTACCGTAGCCGGAGTATAAGAACCTTAAATGGTAAGGAATTACTAGCTGGATTAGGGCTGAACCTACGGTAACTTCACACTATCCCAAGTACCCCAGTAACAGTCTAGGTAGTGATAACAATAACAATAGTAATAATCAATATTAACAGTAATTAGTAGTAATCGGTAATAACAGTAATAACAATAATAAGCAATGGTAGCAAACAATACAAAGCAAACCATAGTTTCAGTGAAACAGTTGCCATAGAGCATGTTTTTTGGATCAGATATAGAAGTATATTTCGGACGGATAAAATTCTTGATTCGGATCAAGAGACAGTCTTGGGTTCAAATCGGAGAGAATATTCATGTGCACTTATAACACACTAGATGGAACAACTTATTTCACGGAGATACTTGATATTTACAAAAGGGGAATACATTGAACTTTTGACCAATTTTGAACGAATTTCAAAAATGAAGTCCCTATTAATAGGGGGTTTGTACTAACGGCTCAAACCAGACATTCAAAAGTTGATACATCAGGATCATTGAGAATTCCAATATATCTTGAGTGATCCGGTCATTTAAGTCTACAAGGGCATTATGGTTATTTTGACATTCATAGGCAATTTGGTAATTCAAACCAACAAGGTATAAAATGTGATTTGTTGAATTATAAAATTCTAGTTGTTCATCAGGTTTCCAAGCCCCTTTGTACTTATAAAGCATTCGGACAGGTACATACCACACAAACTCAATCCTTAGCACCGAATGTACCTCTTTGAACAACAGGTTATTCTTATAATTAACAATGTACTTTCTCCAAATAAATCAAACATACCTTCATACAGTATTCTTCCAATATTACCTTAGCATTAAAAATGACCAACAACCACGGGTCGTGTAATATAACTTTTAGAGCCATCACACTTGATTGGCTTAATTGATATTTCTTATTCCAAGTCTTTGAGGTATTTTCAGTCATTTTAGTATTCGAGGGTATTTTAAACACTTTGATGCCCAAGGGTGTTTCAGTCATGCAAGTACTTTCGGTATTTCCAAACAATTCATTCATTTTAATTCTCAAGGGTTTACCCATCATTTCAGTTAATTTGGTAATTTTAGTGCCTGGGGTTATTTCGGTCATTTCAATCATTCCAATCAATTCAGTCTCTACTGTCATTTAGATCAGTTCAGGAATAGGTTAAACATCCAGTAAATTTATCTTTAGGTGTTTGTCCTGAGTTTGTGTAATCCAAGTGTTTTGTTATCATACATATTTGCATCCTGATACCGAAGTCTTTCCTAATAGAACATGGATTTCAGATAAAGTAATCATTTTATCAGATCGAGCGTAAAATTCCAGGTCATTTCCTTTGTTAGGGGTATTAAGTCATTCTTACTTCTCAAGGGTATTATCGTTATTTCTTCAAAAAAATCAATCATCAAATCTTTTAACTCTATTAATCTGATCGAGAGATTATCTGTCTCATTAATCATTTACTAAACTCAAGGTCCTTTCGGTCTATTAAACTTCTCTTTTGAATAGTTCGATGTTATCCAGGTTACTATTCTTTTATTTCGTAATCGAATTAACTCAAGCAGAGTTGAAAGTACACTTAATCACAATCATGCATACCTTAACCGATTACCAACATGTTTCATAAAGCATGCTAGAGGTAGTAATGTATTACCTTGATTCGGTGTTACATCTGTCGATCTAAGGTACTCCATTCGATCATTCTTGAGTTCGAAATCAACGTCTTTCAACCTCTCAAATTTAAAGACGTGCCAATACCTTCAACTACACAATTTCCAAAATTAATCCTTATTCGCAATTCACTTTAACTGAATAATTAAATACAAACTCAAGTTCAGGTTCACAGTCTGATTTGGAGGCTTTCGAGTTTGAATTTCTCAAAACCAACTTCAAAATGGACTCAGGACGTCGAAAAACATAAAATAGGGGGTTTTAGAAAATTTTGACTTTTTGGTCAAAGTCAACGCTGACGTCAAAAGTCAAAGTCAACACTGACATCATGCTAATGTCAACAATCAATGATCAAAGTCAATTGAGTTGACTCGGATGATTTGACTCGGGCAGATCAAACGGGTCAGGTTGAACGGGCTTGGGCTAGACCGAGTCGGATCGGACGGGCTGGATTGAACCGGTTTAGACTGAATTGGACACGGGTCGAACATGGTTGGATTGGACCAGACCGGTTTACAGGTGAACCCGTCACGGTGGTCGGAACTCGCCTTGGCCGGTGCGTGTGGCTTATGCGCGGCCTTACATGTAACACCCTTAACGTATATTCGTAGACTGAATATACACTAAAGATGTTACTGAGTTATTAAAAAAACTTGACTTGAAGAAATATTTTTTTATCAACTTTGTCTTGTTGTTTAACTCTTCTTCGGTTTTAAATTGAAAACTACATCATTCTATAGCAGCTAGTTTCGACCCTGAATTATTTTAGAAAATTTATAAATATTTTATTGAAATAAAAATATAATTCAGGGAGAAAACTATGTACCCTGCTTGGACCCTTTCTTGATTTTAAAATTTCTACGTGATTAGGGTTAAACTAGATTTAACTATGTCATAAATCTTAATCATTTGTAGTAAAACCATTTTCTGAGTCCCTACACTCGTAATTAATACGTAAACACGTTATAACTTAAGTTTACAAAACATTTTCATATTTTCTACCCCACATACAAGTACATGCCCACTAGATATCAACCATAATTTATGATGTACATACCGTGCTTACTAATGTAACTTGAATTTCCAATTAATAGCTCATTCATGTCCTTCTACGTGGGAGAACCTACGTGTGAAATAACACATGCTAAGTACAAACTTAGTGAGGCAATAATCTTATTTAACAAATATATAGTAAAGTAATACTTATTTTATAATATCATATCACGTTCTCTACCTAAGATAGGGTAGTTCTATAAAGGTTTCTATAGTCTCTAGATTTTCATGTACATTCATAAGTTCCTAACTTGCTCAAGACTCCAATGCTCTATCATCATAAAATAGATCATATACATAGTGTATTTCATATAAGTAACATAATTTGCATACATGGTATAATTCACATAAGCAACATGGATCACATATATGACATGATTTTCATGCATGACATGATTTATATACATGACATGATTCATATACGCAACATGATTCATATTCATGGTATGATCCAGTTATATAACATAATTTCTTATACGTGACATATTTCATATGCATGACATGATTCTCATACGTGACATATTTCATTTACTCAATATGATTCTCGTACATGGCATAATTCATATACATGATTTCTTTCATATACATGACTTAATACCTAAACATAATATGATTTGTGTACATGGCATAATTCGTATGCATGGCATAGTTCATACGCATAACATAGTTTATACACATGGCATAATTAATATGCATAGCACATTTCTTGTATATGTGACACACTTCGTATACATGGCTTAATTCATGTGTTTGGCCTGACTCATATACTTGGTATAATTCATAAACATGTCATGGTTCATATACGTGGCATGAATCCTATACTTGACATATTTCATATACATAACATGGTTCATATTCATGGTATGTTTAACATACGTAACATGATTCATTTACATGACATGATTTATTTACGTGACATGATTCCTTTATCATTGTCCAAAGTATGCTATATGAGATAGAGGTACGCGAGTCATCTTGAAATGACACCGTAGTGTCAAACGTGAACGTGAAGATGAGTACGTACTCGGGGACGCTCTTTGCTCCCCATAAACATGAAGCACCTCGACAGTGCACTCGGGCACAGTGGGCGTGAATCCCCAAGGTGCATGTGACACAATCATTTTGTCACAATATCTTTTTCATAACTTGAACATGAGGGTGCAACTGCTAAAGACTCTATGGCATGCCAACTATACCATGGACTCTCATACTTAATACTTGGGCATTTCTTTTATTATCAATCAAACATCATAATCAATCATATAAATAAACATTTCATGCTTCATGCTTTATCATAAATGTTCATGGTAACCATAGGTCATCATATAAATAACATTTCATATCACATGCTTCATCATATATAAACATGTTCATGGCAATATAGTTCAACATACATATAAGACAATACTATTTTTAGTGTCACTTGTTCCATTTTAACTTGTTTCATTTTAACCTTGTAAATTTCCATATCTCATGTATACATAATGCATCATCACTTATGCAGACAATTATTCGTACCTGGTGTTTCACCAATTTGGCCATATCGAGCAAAGTATTACAAAGAAATACAAATGCCATTTTTCAGCATAATATCATTATATAGAATTACAATATTATTTTAAATTTAAGGCCGACTACTCGCAAGTCTCCTAATTGCATTTAAAAAAAACATGTAAATGCACTCACCTGGGCCATAAATAGTATGCCTCACTAAGCTTACTCGGGGTACTTATCTTTCTTTTTATCCTTGGTTCTCCTTCGTTTTCCTTTGAAACTGCATAAAACCAATCGACATATTCATCACCATTCTTGTGTTCGATTTAAATCTAATACTGCAAATTAATTCTTGAACATGACTATTCGAATATAAAAATTTTCTGAAGATTTTTCTCAATACTTTACAAAATGCCGAATTAGTCCCCAGGTCTTTGATGACCAATTTGGACATTAAACAATTGTTCAAACCCATGTTTGAACAATTTTCATAATTAATTATTTATTTTGGACTATTTCCTTTCTAGTCCTTCAACTTTATAAAAGTGACATTTTAGTCCCTAAATTGCTTTTGCACATTAAATTCATGTACAAATAAATCATTTATTTATTTCCAACATCCATAGAAATTTTCCTTCAACTTTTAAACTTTATTCAATTTGGTCCTTCACTAACTTTTTATTTTCAAAAAGGTCCCAAAATTTCCTTTTCTTGACATATCAACTCTTCAACTTTCATAACATGCTTAAATTTTCAATTCTATCAATTTTCGATAATTTCAAGACCAATCCCTAACTTTTACTAAATTTCTGAATTGGTCCTTGAATTTCCAAAAATTTTCATTTTGGTCCCTAATCACCAATTCAACCCACTTTCATCATAATTCAATGATTCCAATGCTAAAATAATTTTTACAATAATTTCCCCTAATTTTTCCAAAATTTCAAAATGGTCCCTAAATTTACAACTTGGGAAATTATTCAACATATTGTCAAAATAAGTCTCCTAACGCCATAATTCAATCAATCCCATCCTCAAATTAACTTCCTAACCAAAAGCCCTAAATTTTAGGGTTAGGGTTTATAATCTCTAACATGGAATTTATCCAATTTCAACCTTAATTCCAAGTTTAAATCATCAAATTAACTAACTACAAGTTTAATTCCATCATCTACTTCAATCTCCATAATCAATCTTCATCCAAACATAACTCATACTTGATTCTTATCATGTAAAAATACTATCAAATTGAAGAGAATCAAGTGTAGAACAATTTACCTAAATGAATTTTGCTTGAAACTAGCCTTGATTTCTTCCAAATTTGGCTTGAAAATTTGAAAAATCCTTTGCCCTTTGTTTTTCTTATGTTCGAACAGTAGCTGGTGGTGAAGATGATTTTTTTATCATCTCTTAACATATTTAATCCATGTGTAAGATTAAATGAATTTAAAATTTATTTAAATAGTGAAATTATCTTTTTGCCCTTTTATTATAATGGCCATGATTTAATCTCATCAAAATCAATGGCCAAGATCAAATCCATGTGTTTTTCATCTTTCTAATTTGCCCTCAAACTTTCAAAATATTTCAAAAATGCCATCCATGGCAAATGTCCAATTTGCCCTCCAACTAGACTTTATTTACAAGTCTTGAAAATTGTCATTCCATAAAAATTGAACTAAATTAGTTCCATTCTAACCATCCTCCTTCTCAAAATATCATACATTTTTATTTATGATATATATTCGATCCAAATATTCAAATTTCATTCATTACGATTTCCAAATTTTCTTTCTTTGAGCTTTATAACCATTCCATCATATTCTAACTAAATCTAGTTAGAATCTCACCAACATTAATAAAATATTCATAAAATAATATTTCAATTCGATCCGATATACTGATAATTACGGGTGAATTTTTATCGGATACCTCTCCTCTTAGAAATCTTATCTTAACAATCCATTGCGGATACTATTAACTCAAACTGAATCATTTTTATCAGTCAAAATATTGAATATGGGACATTCCCATTAGGTCACCCATCCTTGGGCTACTCTGGCCTGAGCACGCTTAACAATTTTATTCGATCCATAATCGAATAACATAAACCTCATATGAAAAATTCAATAACACATAAATACACTCTTGGGGGTGAACTATTCATTTACGGGGTTAACTTACATAACTTTTGAAAATTACACTTTGATCCTTGAACTTTTCCAAAATTTACACTTTAACCCCTAAACTTTTAAAATTTACATTTTAGTCACTTGTCCAAAAATCGGGATATTATATTACACGGCCCGAAAATGCACAAAAATGCATATTCTGGCCAGATCTATCACCCTCAAAGCTTCAAGAACCCAAAATCATTCCAAATATCATCGGAAAACATCTTAAACTCACCTCGGCGAGGACTCAAACGTTGCTAGTTGGATGATCGGCGGCTATGGTTCGGCTCGTCTCGACTTGATGAGGACGATGGTGGCTATAATCTCTTGATCCAGCAATTACGGTGGCTCAAAAACGTAAGGATTTCAAACGGGTTAGCCCTAGGTTCGCCAAACCTTCGAACTTAAATTGCCGGCGAACGGCGCGACGTCTGTGCGAGTGGCCTTAGGGATTTTGGTCGGGAGAAGTCGGGGAACAATATGGTGGTGGCGGTGACGGACACGGTGCAGCGGTGAGGGAGATCGAACGGCTTGGGTTGAGTTGAGAGGAAATATTTGGGGATTTTGATTCGAATAGAGGGAAGATGAGAGGTCAAACTTGGTTTTATCATTTTCAATTGAACCGAACTGGAAAGAGGTTAACAATTAACCAGGGTGACTCATATCAGATATGTACCTTGGCTCAAATGTTATTCCACTTGTTTGTGCAGCCAAGATCACGTGTTCAAACCCCCTTGGCTGCAATTCCTCTTTTTCCTTTAATTTCATTCATCCCCCCCCTTAATAATAGGGTGTTACAAGGATTAGGTACTTCCTTAGAAAAAAATCACAGATCAATGTACTGCCGTCTGTGAATCCAAGCCCAATAGAATACCTGAAAGGTTACACAAAATTAAACTAAGTTGCTACAAAAAACCTAAACTTTAATCTTATTAAAAATCTAAATTCCATAATATACACAACTAAGATACTGGATTCAACATACCCGCTAAATTAACTTTAGGAATCGTAAGTTCATACAAAACTTACCAAACCATGTTGCAGCTATTGAAGCTGCAGAAGTGGCTACTGTAAATACATACTTATACATTCTGCTTCAAATGTCAGATAAACTTCAAGTGCTTAGTTGATTAGTGATTACCTAAAATATAAAAAGAAAGAAAAGAAGAAGCCTAAAACAAAGCTGGTTGAAACAAATATAGATACATTTCGAGAATCTGAACGTCAACTTAAACACACATGTTGAAGCAACCTTGTTATAAAATTCATCACGCGTTATAAAAATTTAAAATGACACTAGTAGAAAATGCAAGCTTCATTGGCAGCTCTTGCCTGAATTTTTTTATTCAAAATAAAAAGTGAAATAACAAAGAAAACCAATATTCTGTTTCGTTTTAGCTTGTAGTAAAAAGAGCTTTTAAATTATAAGATATCCTAGAAAATTTTGGTACATTATCTTAAGATCTTATGAAGAAATTTTTCTGCCATACTTCTGATCGAGTATATTTAAGGACAGTACTCCATTACATAGAAGATTTGAGTATTAGAAAATGTAGTATTCTCTCAAATCAAATTAAACGAGCACTGCTTGATGGGGCCCAAAGGTTAGTTGAAAAAAGACGCTTGAAGATGTACTTATCCCGATTCTAAAGTATTCCCTACACAATTAACCCACAATTTGGGGCGAGACAATCAATTCTAGAAACATATATATTAAAACATGACAAAGTCGTCAAAAAATTAAAAATTAAAATAATATGAAATCGAGAAATTTTAAAATATGTAACACGAGCAAACAAATAAGAACGAGATTAAAAAGAAATTCATCATGTTCTAGAAGGGGATGCAGTGTGTCACGGCCATGCCGTCTAGGCACGGGTCGGCACGCCGTGCGGCACTTGAAAAGGGACTCAACCCAGACAAGTCAGCCTTCAACAAGCCCTTTATCTAAGGACTTAACTCAGAAGCGTCGTCTCATGATTCATCAGGCAACATGCGCGTCGAATATCGTATCCCGCAGGACCTAGCGAATGCTAGCTGCCAACCCTGACTCTCGCGACGAGAGCGATATGGGGCCCTCTGGCCCCAAACCGTCCCTAGGAGGTCCTCCTAGAGAGACATTGTGCCATCCGCTTGGCTCCAATGCTCGCACACCTAGGCCCCACGTGGGCCTAAGAGAAGGTCACTTACACCAAGGCAGCTCGGCTGCTAGCGCTTGGCGAGGAGGATGGTGAAGACCCAACACCAGACCACTTCCCCCTAAAGAGCTAAATAAACTTACCAAGTATGACGCGAGTAGACGTTACTTCGTCCCAAACGAGGACACTTTCTGAACAGGGCCTTCATCGCCTTCCCAAAGCATCATAACTTGCATCCTTGACTTAGTAGCTCTTTAGGGATTGCTCATATCATCGCTCGGTCCGCCTTTGCTCGGTCCCGAATAGGCTTGTCAAGGCAGTATCGTAGTACAATAAGAGACAGCCTTGACATTCTCCCACACTTCCTCTTATCGATGTCCTCATCCATACTGACACTCGTTCTTCATCACTTGATGAGTCGATATGGACATCGAAGGCAGTTCCTCTTTGATCTATGCTTGACTTCATACGCTTCTCTAGTCCCATCATCTGAACATTCAAGCAAATAACTCTAGCCTCGATCCTGGGTTCTTTTGATTCCCTTATGACCACATTGCACATGTGTGACCATCTACATCGATCATGAACTCATTATGACCCAATTTTGGTCCTTCAATGTCAAGTGCTAGATTCATGCTCCCACACTTTTACTCTGATTATGGCTCGAGTGAAACACAAGTAGTGAATCACTGACTCAACTAATGTGTGCCTTGTAGTGTCTTTAAGTATCACGATCTAGCCATCGACCTACAAAACAAAAATAGCATACCTGCCCATATGAAGAGAACTATGACTCGCCAAACAATGGCTTGCTCTTTGGCACTAAGCCCATTCGCCAACTGTGTCCCCCCGTATAGTGAGACCTTCAAAGCAAAGAATGTGTCACAATATCACCATCACTTTATCCATTCAAGCGCCTAAGTGTATGCTCGTATTGCACTTAGTTGCTTGACGTCGTAAAATGGTCTCTAGTTGCCATCGTGATACAAAATGTACTTTGCCTCTTTTCCTTTCTTTGTATTACCTGTGCTACAAGACATACAAGCGAATAAATCAGTAATAACATATTCACACAAGTCTCGAACGATACCTGGTTGGCACACATTGCCTTTCGCATTCACTGTTTACCGGGTGAACGTACACCAACGCCTACTAGAACAACCTTGCTCGATAATTCATGCATATTGTTTCCCAGCAATTAAAGCACGTATTTCCACAAACCAATCCGCTTTAATGTTGTCCAACGTAACGTACAACTTGTCTCACTTCTCTCTGCACCATCTTGTCGACTTCCTCGTCGACTGAACAGAAAGAGTTCCTTCGCTAAATTAGAGGCACCATTGTAACATGCAAAGACTCACTTCCCATTGATCAAGTTAGGCACTATTATGCCACAAAACCAACAACATTCTTCTTTTCAACACAACAAGCGCCTCTACGCTGAACGTAAATGAGCACCATAGTGGGTTACTTCCCGCGCAACATCATTCTAGGATAATCATTTTGATTAACGACAAGCACCTTTGTGCACTGTCTTCAATATGATTACCAAAAATGCATCATCGATTTACAAGTAGTCAGCTTCTCAATACTAAGGTAACCATAGTGATTAACGCCGGACACCTCTTGTGTACTGATTTCACTATGACGACCCAACTAAGATTCCAAGACATATTGAGTGCCTCTGCACCAAAACAACCATAGTGCGTAATGTCAGTCACCTCTGTGAACCGATGACACTATGTTTGAACTTGTTTACACCTCTGTGCGATAAATGATAAGTGTCTCCGCACTGGAACAACCATAGTGGTTAGCGTCAGTTCACCTCTTATTTACTGATTCCACTAGGTTCACTCGTTGGCACCTCTGTGAAATAAGAAATAAGTGCCTCTTGCACTGAAACAACCATAGTGGTTAACGTCAGTCACCTCCGTGTACTGATCCCACTAGGTTCAACTCGTTAGCACCTCTGTGCAATAAGAAATAAGTGCCTCTTGCACTGAAACAACCATAGTGGTTAACGTCAGTCACCTCTTGTGCACTGATCCCACTAGGTTCAACTTGTTAGCACCTATGTGCAACATAAAGATCGAGCACCGCGTATGCCTCGATCCTATAGTGGTTACTAACAAACACCTCTGTGCGCTGGCTCTACTATAAAACTCACATGCACCTTTGTGCCACAAATTCATAACCGAGCACCACTATGCTAAAAGGAATGAGCGCCACTGTGTGGAGATAATAAGCAAGCACCTTCATGCCTAAAACAATAGTCAGGCACCTTCGCGCACTAACCAACCCTCAATTTGTTTAACATTATTGACTCACCCAACCCACTCCTATTACGAGGGCGCTTGGTTCAGATTCCAATTTCCCTACCCTGCCTACCTCAATTACCAAGGCGCTTGGCGTAGAGTCAGCCCGCCCTGCCTACTCCACTCGTAGGAGCGCTTGGTACGGAGTCAACCGCCTGGGGACACCATCTATGTAGAAGTACACAACCAAACCTACTCTGATACCAACTGTTACGGCCATACCGTCTAGGCCTGGGTCGGCACGTCGTGCGACACTTGAAAAGGGACTCAACCCAGACAAGTCATCCTTCAACAAGCCTTTATCCAATGACTTAACTCGGAAGCGTCGTCTCATGATTCATTAGGCAACATGCGCATCGAATATCGTATCTCGCAGGGCCTAGCGAATGCTAGCTGCCAACCCCTGACTCTTGCGACGAGCATGATATGGGGCCCTCTGGCCCCAAACTGTCCCTAGAAGGTCCTCCTAGAGAGACATTGTGCCATCCGCTTGGCTCCAATGCCCTCACACTAGGCCTCACGTGGGCCTAAGAGAAGGTCACTTACACCAAGGCAGCTCGGCTGCTAGCGCTTGGCGAGGAGGATGGTGGAGACCCAATACCATACCACTTCCCCCTAAAGAGCTAAATAAACTTACCAAGTATGACGCGAGTAGACGTTGCTTCGTCCCAAACGAGGACACTTTCTGAACAGGGCCTTCATCGCCTTCCCAAAGCATCCTAACTTGCATCCTTGACTTGGTAGCTCTTCAGGGATTGCTCATATCATCGCTTGGTCCGTCTTTGCTCGGTCCCGAATAGGCTTGTCAAGGTAGGATCGTAATACAATAAGAGACAGCCTTGACACAGTGCTCTCTATAGGGAACAAATTTAGAAGAGAGCGCTCACAAATCATACCAAACTTAAATAATTTTTTTATTATAGTATAGTCTTTATTTACATGTTTCCTTACTTTCTAATTTTACATATTGGTTTTAATTATTTAAAAATATATTTGTTTTAATTAATTAATTTAATTTCTATTTATTGTATCCATATTATATTATATTTTTTACTGATTTTATTTAACTATTGTGAATAAAATAACGAAGAACAATAATAAGAACAAAGACCAAAAAGATGAGAGAAAAAGGGAAACTCATATTATTCTCAACATTGACTTGTGTATAATGCCTTCATCAAATTATTTATTTATAGGCATAAGAACATAATACATTAAATTATAATTAATGAAGATAATATTCCTAGTAATAAAGTAAATCAAATTTTGTTGATAAAATTCTTATCATGATATACATTCATATAGATAAATATTCATAACATTAACTTATTAATTGTTTTTATTTAATTATTTTTTACTTTCCCTTTATTTGTTCATTTCATATACTCTTTTATTCATTTAGTTAATTTTATTTAGACATGGTTTGTAAATATTTGTTGTTACATTAGTAATAAGTTTTAACTTTTTAACCATAAAGTTAAACTCTAAAAAATAAATCATTCACTTTACACCCTAAACTTTAGTCTTAAACTTTAACATTAAATTGATTATAAATTTTAAATCTAATTTTAGTAGCGTGAAGACATAAATCAAGAAAAAGCAAAGGATTTCGGTTTAGTAATATGCACGAATCACCAATTTGAATCCAAATCCACCGCTACATTCAATGCTTTAAAAAAAAACTAAAGAAAGCGTGTTGTATGTCTTTCTGATTCACTTTGATCTCAATATCCCCAAGCTACTTTCTTTTATATGTAAATCAGATTTTTTTTGGCATAAAGTTAAAAAATATTCAACATTTAATTAAATAGTTATTTTAGTTTTATTTTTTAGTAATTCAACTCTCAATGTGTCATTTTGGGTCAAAATAACCCCTCTACGGATAAAAATTGTTCGAAAACTGATGGTAAACAATTTAAAATGACTTGACAGAATGATAAGTCGGTAAAAAATGTTTTATATTTTACATAATTTTTTAAAATCATTTTTTGACTGATGTAACGTTTTTTCAATTCAACACATTTATATATGTGATATTGCCATGTTAGCGTGCACTGTCATATAGGTTTGTCACGTCATTTCAAGCCATTTATCGTTAGTTTATTCACAATTTTCATCCGCAGATGGGCCATTTTGACCCAAAATAAAACATTGAGGGTTGAATTGTTTCAAAAAAAGAATAGAAACCGAAGTGACTATTCAGTCAAACGCTGGAGGCATTTTTGACTTTATGCTATTTTTTTTAGTAAGAAAAGTATCTAAGATTTTTTTTGATAAATTCTAATTCTAATCATAATTCTATTTAGAGAGAAGGAGAATAGGGGCTCTAAAGAAGGAAACGGGTGTTACTAGTGGGTCTAGAACACATGACTAAAAGAATATGTGGTAAAAAATAAATAGGGCGAGATTTTAAATATAGAGAAAGCACGTATTTTTTTGAACTAAAAAAGCGTATATGTTAAATGGATATAAACATCACTAGTGATTAGGGACAGGACCAAAATTAGAGATTAAGGGGAACAAATTTAAATATTTGAAAAATAAGAAGAATAATTTTATAATAAATCTACTTTTTTAAAAAAAATTATTACAAAGGTAAAAAAAATGATGGTAGGGACATGGCCCTGTACATAGCAAAATTTGAATTTTTATTTATGTCCAAAGTCCAAACTGTGCGACAGTATTTATAAAATGATCAAAACAACACACCTATTTAATTATAAAAATATACAAATATTACTATTAAAACATATAACTTCAATATCTCTTAACGACTAAATAATAAAATAATATTTGATATAATAAATAAATAACATTTAGATTAGATTGTGATAATTAAATTTATTTTATTAAAATACAAAATATAAATAATGTTTATAAAATTAATATATCTTAATTGATTTTATAATTGATGTTACAAATATTTTTTTCTATTATTTTATAAATATATGTGTTATGATTAATATAATTTTGTAAGATTAATGAAATTAATTTACCTGCAGAAGTTTAATTTAAATATTAATATTTTATTAAAAGATACAAATATCCTTGATTAGTCTAGTATTGCATACCTTCATTCTAAGGTTTTTAGGTTCGATCCATTTTAAATATTTTATGTATTTTTTTACTTATTTTATCACAATGTAGCCTAAATTTAATATTTTCTCAACATATAACAAAATCTCATGCTTAGCCCGGAGCTTATTTGGCTTAAAATGAAATTCAAGGGTTAAATTGTGGAAATTCAAAATTTTAGGACTAAAATGTAAGTTTTTTAAGCACAGGGATACTTTTCTGAAAAACCTGGATCTGTAATGGTTTAATTGTGCATTCTAGCGAAATCATGACTAAATTGCAAAGTTATGATAATTTAAAGTCAAAAGTGCAAAATTGAAAAAGTTTGATGTCACTTCTAAAAATCTTAAAAAAATTAAGTGGCTCAATCTGTGATTTACCCAATTTTAAGGGCGTGTCATGTCTAATTTCGTTTAGGGAAGGCTGCGAGGTAGGGTAGGTTTTTGATATCCCGACCTAGGTTGTAAATGAGGCGAGAAAGATTGTGAGTTACTCGAGCTCAATTTGATTTTCCTCAAACTCGAACTAAACTCGAGTTCTCAATGAGCCGAGCCGAGCCGAGCTACTTGATACCTGACTCGAAAAGCTCACGAGGTACTCGAAAATATAATATACTATTTTAAATTTTTTAAAATTGAAGTGAACTAAAAATGTAGGTTGAGGGTTTTTTGTTGTTATCTTATGTTAATTTAATTTTCTATATATTTTCATGTGTACTCTTTTTCTCTGACTAGAATTAGGTAGTTTTTAATTAGGCACATGAAATTTTTTTTTGTATTCTATCTATAATGAAATTGTGCATTTTGATAAAAAAACAATAATAACAATAATTATAATAATATATTATTATTATTATTATGAATATGATTGTAAATGAAACGAGACATATCGTGAGCTACTCGAGTCTGACTCAGTCAAAGCTCGATCAGTATCGATTCGACTTGAGCTCGAACTCGGCTCGAGTTCTTAACGATTCGAGTCGAGCTCGGCAAATTCAAACTCGAGTCAAGCTCGAACTCGAATCGAATTCTTAACGAGCTGAGTCGAGTCTAGCACTACTTGAGCTCAACTCGGCTCGTTTACACCCTTAACCCGACCCGAGAATTAAAGAAGAATAGGGGTCCCTGCCCCACCCTAAATTAAAAAACTGAAAGAATGCACTAAAAATTTAAGACGAATTTTAGGTGAACAAAATTGATAAAGAAAGTTAAGGAAATAAAGCAGAGGAATGAGAAGTGAAGAACGACTGGTGAGGAAGGACGAATATGAGGAATGAAAAAAAATACAGCCCTAAAAAAATTTATATAGGCAATGTCAATTTTGTAAATATGATGAAAATATATTTAAATAGTTAAAAAAATTTGGGTCGGGTCGGTTGGGGAAATTTTTACCCTAAATCCAAGCCCGCCCCACTCCCATCTTCCTAAAATCCACCATGAAACCTAATTTTTTGAAGAATAAAACCTGTTCCGATCGGGTTGGGACTCGTCGGGTTCAAGTTAAATTATCATCCCTATTGTTGTTAGTCATTTAAAGAATGTCAAAATGAAAGTTTTTATTAATGTTGATGATTTTAATGAAAGTTTTTCGATTTCAGTGACCATATAAAAACGTTCTAAAAGTTCAATAGCGCCTGTATAATTTACCCGAAATTTTTTTGACTTAGGAAAATATCCCATTACAGGTTGATTAATACTAATAATAATTTGAAAGCAACATATATTTTACTTTTCTTTCCCCTTTGTTATCCAATTACCCAATTACTCATGGATAAGTATATACAGGGAAATCCCGTAAATATACTTATTTTTGCCACTTGGCTCATGGGACTAGACTTTATAGCCAAGGAACTCAATTTTCAAATGGCTAATCATTTTAATTTCACAATAATTCATGTTATTCAAGAATTGGAATCACAGAAAGTTGGGAGGAATAAATGGGGAATCCCACTTCTCCCTCATTTTCCTTTGTGTTTACCCCTAAGAAATTCCCTTAAATCTTTCTCTTTTTATTATGAAATGGACCCTAGAAAATTTGAGGTCGGAGGGTCTCCCCTATCTCTAAACTTCCTATATTATATATAGCGCCCTCTCCCTCTACGCATACATGCAAGAGAAAAAACACAAATTTACTTGTTCTTGTACACTACAAAAAAATGGCATGTTCTATAGGTCATCTTAAGAAAGTTACCTCGGAAGGCTTTCCAATGATAGACGAGCTATACAGTCCAAAACTGGCCGAGAAGGCTCATCGGCGAGCTCCTAATCCGAGAAATCTCGATCACTATCATCGTCAGAAGCTGGTGCCGAACCAATACGTTTATCATGGACCTCAAGCTGTCACCGTGGTTCAACAGCCTGTTACCGGCAGCTATCAGCAAATCCAGACCACCCAAAATCATGAGAGGTGGTATGTTTGTCAGGTTTCCCAAGGTCCTATACATCATGAAGATATGTAGAAGTCTTTAGCCTGGTTAGTAACACACATGTATTTTTTATTAGTGTTTTACCAGAGCTTTTTGCAGCTTGAAAATAAGCTATGCTTTGTGTAAGATTATGCTAGTTCTTTTGCCTTTGCAATAAGTACTTGTGTTCCTATGGTTGAGTAACTTGGTTTTCAATTCCATTTCTTGCACACAAAACATTGCATTCAAAAGTCTTCCGACTTCAGAACCCAATTAGTGGTTCTAGTGAAAAAGAAGATGACGTTTATCCTAGGAGACCTAAGTTCGAGCACATGTGTGCATGGTTTGAGCCAAGTAATAGAATAGGTTGTCTGTTGACCCCCTAAAATTTTTTGAAATTTTTTTTCTTATATAATTTGTATATAAAAAAATTAAAAATATATATAAGTGACACCCCTTTATAAATAAAATGATACTCGTTTATAAATAATTAACCATTCTTAAATACCGTTGAATAATTAAAAAAGTATAAACAAATATTATGTATAATCACAAAAGTATATTAAAAAAAATCTTCAAACTTCCATATTTAATTTTGGGAAAACTACACAGGTGGTCACCCAACTAATTTTTTCGTCAAAATCGTCCCTCATGTTAGATATCTTTCCTATTTTGGCCCCTCTCCGTTAAAAAACTAATGGTAGCGTTGACATGACATTTTTTAAATATTTTTAATCAGTTCTTTCCCCTTCCCACATTATTTTGTATAATTGTATTCAACCAATCATGTAATGACACGTGTCTCCACCATATTGATTGAAGAAAACCAAAGAAAAATGAAAACTAACTAACTTGTTGCAGCTAGGAATCAAACCCATGCACAATTGCATGGAGGGGCAGTGCGAGAACCAACTATGCTAGGCCTAGTTTTTTTGTTTAATTCCACTAACATTTATATTTAACGTATACTAAGTTAGCAACAACACAAAATAAAATATAAAATTTAGGGGAGTGACTCGAACACAATACCTCATTGCTAAAATTTTAAATATTTAACCATCAAGTTAAACTAATAAATTGTGATAATTTTAACTTAAATACTATTTAACTAAATTGTATTTAAAACTAAAAATCAAACTAGATTTATTTTTTTCACTTTGTTCGATAATAAAAAAAAGTAATTAAATATTTATTTATTTATTTCTATAAAATTAATATTAAATTAATAATATTTATTTATAATAGAATATAAATTTGTAAATTATATTTAAGAATTATTAAATGACTTAAATTTTAGATGTAAGTAATTATTTTTAAATAATATTTATTTATTATAGAATATAAAATTTAAATTATTTAAAAATAATTATTTAGATCTGAATTTTAAATCATTTAAAATAATAAATAAAATTTAAAAGTTTATATTCTATCGTAAATAAATGTTATTAAATTAATTTTAAAAATAATTTAATATTTAATTTTATAAAAATAAATAAATGATTATTTAATTAATTTTGTCATTATCGAACAAAGTGAAAAAATTAAATCTAGTTTGATTTTTAATTTTAAACAAAATTTAATTAAATATAATTTAATAACTTTTTACTTTAACTTGGTGGTTAAATATTGAAATTTTTATCAATGAGGTCTTGTGTTCGAGTCACTACCCTAACTATTATATTTTATTTTATGTTGTTGGTAATTTAATATACGTTAAATAAGAATTTTAGTGGAATTAATCAAAAACTAAATCTAGCATAATTGGTTCTTGTATTGCCCCTTCATGCAATTGGGTGTGGGTTTGATTCTCAGCTGCAACAAGTTAGTTGTTAGTTCAAGGGGTTTTGAAGGTAAATATACTTTATGTTTTAATTACTAGTAACTTCGTATGAATAAATATTCTAAATTTGTTTCTTCTAAATTTTAGCGACTTCCTAGCATCATTTTACCCGTTCATTGCATGAAATTAGGGTAATTGTTTTGGAAAAGTAATAAATATTGGTTGAATAATATTAATAATAAGTCTCGTCAGTTCAAGGGGTTTTGAAGGTAAATATACTTTATGTTTTAATTACTAGTAACTTCGTATGAATAAATATTCTAAATTTGTTTCTTCTAAATTTTAGCGACTTCCTAGCATCATTTTACCCGTTCATTGCATGAAATTAGGGTAATTGTTTTGGAAAAGTAATAAATATTGGTTGAATAATATTAATAATAAGTCTCGTCACTTGGTGAATACACATGTTAATAATAAGTCGTGTTACTTGGTGAATAGACTTATTAATTATTGACTTAAAGTTGCATTCGTTCAATCATATCTATTAACTTTTCAACAAATCTTTCCATCAAATGGTCTAATCTTTTCATCAAACGATTTAATTTTTCCATCCCTATATAAAGGAGAGATTTCCAAATATTTTCACAACTTCAACATCTTTGAAAATCAACACCACATCAACTTTGAAAACCAACATAGAAAACGTTTTTGGTTTCCGGTGATAGAGGAAGGCAAGATTGAGTTCGATTGTTCACTGCAATTGTGCTACTGTTGTGAACGTTTGTTGTTGTATATTGGGAGATAGATGTCTAACGTTACTCAAGCACTGAGAAGATGATGAATATGTCTTAAGAAAATTGTTCATACATGCCTCAACAAAAATTCTTTTGATTTTAACTCTATTCGGTTTTAGGTTTTATTTTTAATTTATCTTTATTTATTTTTGGTACGGTATTCTATTATATTTGGACTATTACTACACACATTTTTCTAACAATCTTAAGACAGATCATAAGTTTTAATCCAAGGCAAACAAATTACTGTTACTAAAATCGAAAGCATAATTATGCTCGGTAGTTACACTCTCGATCTGTTGGAGTATTTTGCAAACACACGAAGAATAATTGCATTGGTACATATATCAAGTGATTGGATCAACTCGAGAGGATGTTATTAACTTGGTACGTATATCAAACTACGTTGTTTGAGGTTTTACGGTTAGTTCTCAAAGGTTCCCCCAGCAAATTCGATCATGTGATCATAATAGTTTCATGTTTTCCGCACTGTTTTATTATTCGCAACAATTTTTTTCCAATAAGTGCTCTACGGCAATGGTTTCACTTTTCAAAACCAATGTTGCATGAAGCATGAAGCTTATTCTGATATGAGTACGAGAAATTCATAATTATGAATGGTATTTAGTTCGTGACTTTGTCGTGGTATAATCAAAGAACTCGTCCAGTTCTCAGTTTAATGCTATAGTCACTACTCCGGTTTTGAACCAAAGTTCAATAGTGCAAGTAAATATAAGCCACAATAAAAAGTTTACCGAGAGAATGTTAAACGTGGTAATAGGAAATGCTATGATGATCCTCCTATTGTTTGAGAGGATGATGTAGATGTTGCTACCGCCTTCAACATTTTCGAGACATTGAAGTATTCATGTTGCTACCGTCTTCAAACGTTGCTAAGGTATGGAAGCACTCTGATTTTCTATACCGTAACTACATTCTCAAAATCGTATCTGATGCATGTTTTGAAGTGAAAAATATTATGAGAACGAGGAGAAGCTCTGGGTTATCACAGAACATGTGGGGGAAGTTGTGTTATCAGTAAACTACCTTTTAAATAAGGTTTCCCACAAGGAAAAAAAGGAAAAGACATTATATGAATTATGGAATGGTAGAAAATTTTCCTACAACTACTTGAAAGTGTGGGGGTGTCTTGTCAAAGTAATGGCTCATTTACCGAAACAAATAAGTCCTAAAATTTTGGATTGTACTTTCATTGGTTATGATTGACATAACAATAACGATAATGTATCATTAATGGAAAACGAAAAAATTTCGTTACCATGGATAATCCTCCTAAAGTGCTTATTTTTGTGGTAATTGGTTATGTTTGTCATAATAATGCATATCGTTACTTTAGCATGAATCAAAGAATCTTGAATTTCACAAAAATATGATATTGGAATCCAAAATTGTCTCATTCTTTTAAGATTATGGAAGTTGGTCAAGTTCAACGAAACGAACTATAGACTATTGATGAAAATTGTCAAGACTTTCAACAAGAGTTTGATGTCAAGGTGGAGCAAAAAAAAAGGAAAGGGTGGAAAAAGTCTTTTGGATCGGATTTTTTAACTTATATCCTAGAAGTTGAATGGCTACGAAATTTCTTGAAAGATATTCCATAATGGAAAAAGCTTGTGCCCACAATATGTATATATTGTGATAACCAAGCAACATTTGATAGAGCACAGAACGTAACGGTAAGTTGAGACACATGCGTCATCGACATGATATTGTTAGATAACTAATCTTAATTGAAGTTAACTATATTAATTTTGTAAGATCAAAAGATAACATCGCGGATCTACTAACCAAATGGTTAAATCGAGATCAAGTTGATAAAAGATCAAAAGGAATGCGACTAAAGCCCATGAAAATTTAAGGCGCTCTGTGAAGGAAAACCTAACCTAATTGACTGGAGATCCCAAGATCTAGGTTCAATGGGACAACCTACTTGCATAGACCTTGTGGAGTCACTGTGAGATTATTATCTCAAGTTCATTCCTATAATGTAAATAGTAACTAAAACGTGGAAAAGGTTAAGCAATGCTTTTAATGACCATTGTGTGTTTCGGTAAATCGAACAACATAAGTCACCTATGTGAGAGTGAAGTGGAGCCGCTTCAAGGAGACTATTGGGGCATAGTTCTCTAAGCTCTTGCAGAACTATGAGATGTCCAAGGCTATATGGACATAACCACGAGAACTGAATTCTTGTCAATGAGGTATGTCATCGCTTACACAAACGGCAGGACGGTTCAAGGACATCACGTCTACTAGACAGCCAGTAAGGTAAACATATTTTCACAAGGGAAGGTTCAAAGGGAGATGCCTACCTATCCTATGCAAATATCAAACGTAGAATCTATCACCACATCGAGTCAATGTTTTTGAACCATCAATTTTATTCATGTAGGGGATTGTTGGAAAAATAATATATATTGGTTGCATAATATTGATAATAAGCCATGTCACTTGGTGAATAGACATGCTAATAATAAGTCGTGCCACTTGGTGAATAGACTTATTAATTATAGACTTAAAGTTGCATCTGTTCAATCGTATCTATTAACTTTTCAACAAATATTTCCATCAAAATGTTTAATCTTTTCATCAAACAGATTAATTTTTCCATCCCTATATAAAGGAGAGATTTTCAAATATTTTCACAACTTTAACATCTTTGAAACTCAACACCACATCAACTTTGAAAACCAACATAAAAAACATTTTTGCCGGCGATAGAGGAAGGCAAGATTGAGTTTGATTGTTCACTACAATTGTGCTACTACTGTGAACGTTTGTTGTTGTATCCTGGGAGATAGATATCCAATGTTTCTCAAGCACCAAGGAGAGGACCAATATGTCTTAAGGAAACTGTTCATACAGGCCTCAACAAAATTTCTTTTGATTTTAACTTTATTCGGTTTCAGGTTCTATTTTTAATTTATCATTATTTATTTTTGATACGATATTCTATTATATTTGAATTATTACTACACACATTTTTCTAACAAATTGAATGGGAAAACTAGAAGAAGAAAATATTACAAAAATTCAAATCTGGTTCCTAATTTTAGCTCTAGTAGTCAAGAAATATATTTTTCCTAGTTTGAAGGCAAAAGATTTTATTTTAGCCTCACCCTAAGGTGACTTACCTTAGCATTTTCATGTTGACAACAGTATAGCTACCCTCTTCTTTTTCTTCTTTATTTTTTTTTGTCGTTGTTGTCAATAGTACCAGACTTGCGCTAGTTGCTAGTATTTTCTTTTTTTCATTTTTATTTTTAATTACCGATAAATTTCTCTTTATTTTGGACATGATTTTATCTGTCTTTGTGTCATGATTTTATCTGTCATTGTTATGATTGTTTTGTTTGTCTTTATGACATGATTTTATTTGTCTTGTGCCATAATTTTCTCTACCTCGTGGAACGGTTTTCATCTATCTCCTTTGTGATAGTTTGTGTTCGTGTATCTATCATCATGGCACATGTCTCTGATCAGGAAAAATAGACAGTCTAATATAGTTAGATCTCCTTTTGTGGCAGTTTATAATTGTAATCAGAACTATTCGTGAAGACGATCTGCAAGATTGCTTATGTTCATCAGCTCTCCTACATCATTACATAAACGTCTAATCGAATAAAGACAATAAGATTTTGATGACGATTGTTGGGTTTTTAAGAAAATTAAAGGTCATATTTAGGGAAGGTTTTGTTTTTATTCATGTCCCTTAAGTTTTCATATTTTATTTTTTATGAATAAGTTCTTGGTTGACAAAGTTTCCAAGTTTCTCTTATATTTAAGTATATTTTGTTGTACATCTTATTTTTAATAAAATCATAACTCTGGTTTAAAAACAACTCTATGGGATCTTATCCAATATAATTTCATTTATTATTTTATAATACATTAACCATCCATATGTATTATGTAATAATACATATAAATGACGATTAAATGTATATTATGTAATAATGATACAATAATAAAGAAAGGAAGCAAAACAATTACTTAAATTGATGTCACCTATATTTCAGATAGACCAACATGGCACATTAAAAGTTGTTGTTATTATTGATTGAGATTAATTCAGTTGATATTATTATAATTATTATTATTATTATTATTATTATTATTATAGAATTCAAAAGAATATAGATTTAAATTAGTTTCAAGTATTATATTGTTCTTCTCTATTCTTAAACTATAATTCTTTTATTTTTATTTAAAAATATATTATTAGCTTTTACATAATGACTTTCAAATTTAAATATTCTAACTAAATTTCGTATATTCAAAATTATCACCAAGAACTTTGTTGCTGTACCCATCAAGGAAGAAAGAAAATTTGAAATGGAATCCTTGGACATCCATTATATTGTTCCATACGAAATTGAAAAGCATATATATCATGCATGGGAGAATTTCTGCCATAAATTCTTGATTAAATTTTATTTCATTTATCTTTTTAGATAATATCATTTTATATTGAGAAGATGCGCACTTCATATATCTATTTATTTACTCGAACAAGAGTAATATATTAGAATAGAATTCGTCCGCCTATTTTATGTATATATATATATCACTAATAATTTTATGCTACGTATATTATCAATGAAATAAAACAATTAATAAAATAGTAAAAAATAATTATTAATACAAGTGGTACAAAATTATTGGTGGAACAAATATAGGGACACAGAAAAATAAGATGAATTTTGATCAACAAATTGACTCTCTTTCTTGCCACTTTTCAGTATTATAGCTCTGCCTAATCTCCATGGAGATAAGCCAGAATATTTCTACCTCAACGACCATCAACATTCAGGACCCTTTCATCCAACAATGTGGATATTTTAGCAGTGGAAACCACACTTGTAAAATTTTGTTGGTTTTAAAATATCATGGTTTTATCTCATTAAAAAATCATTAGCTCAAATTGATTGAGTTTAATCCGATTGAAATTATTATTATAATATACAGGAGAACATAAAACCAAACATGTTTAAATATTTAATATTATCCAATTTAAAGAAGTGAAGGAAATGTCCTTTCTTTATAGCAGTGAGGGATCCATAAAAAATTTTGATAGTGGGCACATATATATATATATTAGTAACACAAAATATTTTGAAGATGGAAATATTAATAATATTTTAATTATAATAAGAAGTCTTACAAAAAAATATAACTAAAAATAAATTTTACGATTGTTCACTTCCAGACCTTATTTTTTGATATCGTTGTATGATCTTTTTATTGTCTATATAATCGAACATATCATTCTCAATAAAAGTAATTAAAGAATCATTCAACCATGCATGTGCCATACAATTGTGATGATTCGTTATAAAGTGCATCGCAAAGAATGTTATTTCCAATGTTGTGATTGCAACCGGTAGAACCAAAGCCAACTTCAAAAGTAAATACACCAGTGGGTAAACAACATGATTCATTGTATCAACCATTTTTCAGATAAATCAAAAAGTCGTTTTAGATCACAAAATCTTTTATCTGAACAAACATTAATAATATAATTCTCAAGCTGGCAATCAAGCAACATAAGGTCTCCTATAGAAAATTCATAAGGATAAAATTGGGCAAGGAAAATAAACTTTCTTTATCGAAAGAATATACAAGTCTCTTGGACTCAAGCAAGTTACACAAAGAAACAACTATGTACTTGTCTCAAAGAAACAATTATTATGCTCTTGAAGTTGTTTATCAATTACCTGATAAAATAATTCAACCTGAAAGTGATACAAATTTGAAACTTCGTGGACTTTTCTCCTAGACCTCCCTAAAACAACAAATATTTCTTCCATCTTCGAAACCTCAATGTTATTTTTTGGCATAAAGTCAAAAGTAGCCCCCAACGTTTGACCTTTTGGTCACTTTAGCCCCTAATTTTTTTTTTGTCCGAACAAACACCTAATGTTTCATTTTTGTTCAAATTTCACCCTTGTTGGAAGGAAACCGTTAGTCAACTAACGGTCAACGCCTGAAGCTGATGTGGCATGTCTGCATGGCATGGGGCGCTGACGTGGCATCATGATTTTTTTAAAAAAATAATTATTTTATATTAATTTCTAACCAATCAGACGCTGCCGATTGGTTCTAAGGCATAAGAAAGAAGCAAAATTCAGTAGGTGTGCATGGGAGGATTCAAACCTAGGCCATGAGGTTGAATAACTCAACACACGACCACCAAGCCAACCTACTATATTGTTATTTTTCCACCACTTATTTTATTTATTCATTACTTTATTTGTTTGAAAGTGAAGAAATATTCATTAAATTATTCACTAATATATCCTAAAACCTAAACCCTAAACCTTGAACCCTAAAAACTAAAACCTAAACATAAAACCCTAAACCCTAAAACTCAAAACACTAAAAACCTAAATCCATAAACTTAAAACCATAAACCCTAAAACCAAAACCTTAAACATGTAAAATTGTAAACCCTAAACCTAAAACCCTAAACCCTAAAAATCAAAACCTAAAACCTCAAATCCTAAATCCACCTAAAACATAAAAATGGAAACCTAAAACATAAAATCCTAAACCCTAAAACATAAAATCCTAAACCCTAAAAATCAAAACACTTAAACCCTAAACCTCAAATCCTAAACCATAAGCCCTAAACACTAAACACTAAATCCTAGAACTTAAAACCCTAAAATTGAAATCCTAAAACCCTAAACCTTAAGCATTAAACCCAAATCCCTAAAACCAAAACCCTAAACATGTAAAACACTAGGGTTTAGGGATTTAGGTTTAGGGTTTAGGGTTTTACATGTTTAAGGTTTTGGTTTTAGGGTTTATGGTTTTAGGTTTATGTATTTAGGTTTTTAGTGTTTTAAAGTTTTAAGGTTTAGTGTTTAGTGTTTAGGGTTTATATTTTTAAAAGTTTAGGGTTTATGGTTTTATGGTTTTAGCTTTTATATGTTTAAGGTTTTAATTTTAGGGTTTAGGGTTTATGGATTTATGTTTTTAGTGTTTTGAGTTTTAGGGTTTATGGTTTAGAGTTTAGGGCTTCAAATTTAGGGTATAAGGTTTATGGTTTTACATGTTTAAGATTTTGGTTTAGGGTTTTGAGTTTATGGATTTAGGTTTTTAGTGTTTTGAGTTTTAGGGTTTAGGATTTTATGTTTAGGTTTTAGTTTTTTAGGGTTTAGGGTTTTAGGTTATATTAGTGAATAATTTAATGAGTATTTCTTCACTTTCAAACAAATAAAGTAATGAATAAATAAAATAAGTGGTGGAAAAATAACAATATAGTAGGTTGGCTTGGTGGTTGTGTGTTGAGTTATTCAACCTCATTGCCCAGGTTTGAATCCTTCCATGCACACCTACTGAATTTTGCTTCTTTCTTATGCCTTAGAACTAATCGGCCACGTGTCATCATATGATGATGCCACATGGCAGCGTCTGATTGGTTAGAAATTAACATAAAAATAATTTTTTTTTTAAATTACGATGCCATGTCAGCAAAATGCCACATCAGCGCCCAATGCCATGCAGACATGCCACATCAGCCTCAAGCGTTGACCGTTATTTGACTAACGGTTTTCTTCCAACGAGGGTGAAATTTGAACAAAAATGAAACGTTAGGTGTTTGTTCGGACCAAAAAAAAAGAATAGGAGCTAAAGTAACCAAAAGGTCAAACGTTGGGGGCTATTTTTGACTTTATGCCTATTTTTTCACAAAACAAATAAACTTCTTCAAGTAAAGATTTTCATCCCACGAATATGAATCTTCTACCCTTTTTATGTGCCTCTAGCTATGCCCAACATTAAAAAAATATGGTTTAATGTTTAGAGTTTTAAGGTGTAGGGTGTAGGGTTTAAGGTTTATGATTTAGAAATTACGGTTAGAGTGTATGATTTAATTTTTTAGTGTTGGGGCATAGATAGGGGCACCAAAAAGAGAAATAAGATTTTTATTCTTAATCTACGCCATTGAAGATTTCACCACTTCGTAATCTTTCTCTTATCTTAATTATTTGATTAGATTGAAGAATTTATTTTTCTTACATGAAGCACCGACCATATTAACATTTAACCACGTTAGCTTAATTTTAGGTGGGCACAAATAAATAAAATCGATATTTAACAAACCATTTTTCCAGGGTGGGCCCGTACACATCCTCGCCAAGCTATGCATCTGCCACTATTCTCTAGCATCTACAATGTCTTTATTTCTTTTTCACTTTTACATGGCCGGTGGTAGCACTAGTCTTAATGTTGGTTACCGAGAGCCGGTAATCTTTTCTTTTCATTTATTTCATTCTTTATTTTCTAGTTTTTAAACTAAATAACTTTGTCCTTGTTGTACACGTTTCTTTACCTTTTAGTATGTATCATCTGTCTTTTGACAAGTTTTTCTTCTCTTAATATGTCGCTTGACCGCTTCTTTTTCATTCGATTTTCTATCAAGGTTGAATTTATTGTCCCCACGACTGGTCAAGATCGCACTCTTTTGATTATTCTGTTGATCTCCCTATTTTAGACCCTTGAAGTGGATTTGGATACGAGCTTCTTGTTCACGATTGAGTTGTGATAATGATTCTGTTGTCAATGTGTCTTATTATTGTAATATTGCATTTTTTAATGTTGTTTGTTGTTGTTTTTATCTTTCATCGTCGAGCTTTGGTAATGTTTGTATCTATTTTGTTTCGAGCCTTTGAGTTAGGGTTTTTACCTTTTCTTTGTATGTCCTGTTAATGATATAGAGACGTTAGTTTTCGTAATTTTTGTTTATAGGAATTAAAAATATGTCTGGATCAAGTTTGTTTACATGAGTTGTAAATTCTCATTATATTTTTGGATTTTTTCCTTTTTCAATAAAACTAGCATACACGTATTAAAAAAATAAAGAAATCTAATAATCTAATTTCCAAGATAATCCACTTGAAGCGTCCAAGTAGCTTGGGTTTTTCCAACAAGCAATAGTGATTCTAAGAATATAACTCAAAATATATTCTTGTTTGTTAGTTTAATAATTAAGTGGTTATTCAACTGTATACATATTAGATTATAGGCAAAATGACAAAGATGCCCTAACGTTTGCATGTTTTGTCATTTGGCCCCTATTCTTTTTTTGGAGCAAACATCTCCCAACATTTCATTTTGGTCCAAATATGTCCCAGTTGGATGGAAACAACCAGTCAACTGACGGTCAACGGCTAATTCTGACTGGACTTGCCACGCGTTAAGATCTGCTGATGTGGCATATGCCACACTAGATTTTTTTAAAAAATATTTTGTTATACCCTTCTTTATGGTGACACGTGACGAATCTGATGTTGACACGTGACGAATATGATGCTGACACGTCAGCAGATCTTAGCACGTGACAAGTCCATTCAACATCAACCGTTGACCATCAATTGACTGGCAGTTTCCATCCAATAGGGGCATATTTTGGACCAAATTGAAACGTTGGGGTTGTTTGCTCCAAAAAAAAAAGAATATAGAGTCAAATGACAAAATATACAAACGTTGGGGCATCTTTTGTCATTTTGCCTAAATTATATTACATAGTACACTTATAATATAGTGAAAAAAACATTTTTTTTGTAAAATAAATTAAATTTTATTCAAATATTGGTAATAAGTGGAGTGCTAAATAATGTGTATAATAATTTTTTACATATAAACATTAATGGAAGGGATATTGCGAAATTTTTTACATATAAATATTTTATTCAAATATTGGTAATAAGTGGAGTGCTAAATCATGAATTTTATATAAACTATACATATCATATTTTTTCAAATAATAGTTAATCTCATTGTAATTTTTTTATCAAAGAAGGGAAAGTTCATTCAACAAACGAAGAGCATAACAAACATAGCCAAGCAGGTGCTAAGACCAAACAAACACCGAGCAAATGTTCGGGCCAAAAAACATTCAGACATAAAATAAATCTGAGAAAAGCAGGAACTAAATCCTTCAAGGGAACAATGCTTCCAAGCTGAAAGGGGGAGCCGATTGAAGCTAGCAGAAAGATCCAAGAAATGGATGAAACTACCGGACGTTTTTCCCACTAAGGGCATACCAGAATTGCAAACTTGGTGATGGATACCGATGGTACCGACGTGATCTCCAAAAGCCTGGTAACCAAGCATGGTAGAGAAAGGGCCATAATAGCCCTCAAGCCATTCTTCCTCGATAAGGAAGGAGGAGGTAAAAAGGGAAGCAGCGACAACGATCTGCGACAGCAAAACAGAGACACAACTGGAGAGGTGGCTCCAACTGGCTCCGTCCCCATAAAACGTTTGATCGACCGTCTGGTGCTCGAAATCCCTAGCCGACCATTGACGAATCTGACCGCTCACCACTCTGAGTCTCCGGAGGGGCAACCGAAAAGCGACTAGAGGATGAGACTCCAAAGAATTATCGGAGATGGAAGGAAGACCTCAAACATGGGGGGGCGGGGGGAAGAAAAGACGACCGATGGCGAGAAAAGTTGAAGGCGAAGATTGTGGAGGGAAGATTGTCGCCGGGCGACGAAAGAGTCATCAGAGATGGACTACCTCGGGAGAACAAAATGAAAGAAAAAAAAAAAGGAGAGTTTTGCTTTCTTTTTCAATGCTCTCTCTCTTTGATGAGAATGGTTTTTTAAATGAAATTCTCTAGTTTTATTGAATGGGGATATATCTAAAATTATAATACAAGTTTACATATGAGTAAATAAAAACACTTAATCTGAACATATTCCTACAACCATACAAACAAGAAACTAGCGTTTCGAGATCATAACATGACCATACAAGGAAAAGGTAAAAAATTCAACCCAAAGACTCGAAACAAAGATAGATACTAACATCACCAAAGAACGACGATTAAAGGTAAAACCATCAACAAACAACATAAAAATGCATATTACAATGAGGCACGTTGACAACACGGTCATTACAACAACTCAATCGCGAACAAGAAAGGTGATTGTGAGTACGTATCTAAATCTAGTTTGAGGGTCCAAAACAGGGATATCAACAGGACAACCAAAAGAGCGACATCTTGATCAGTCGTGACGACGTCAAATCTAACCCTGATAGAAAATCAAATAAAAGAACAACCAAACGACCGATAAATAAAAGAAAAACATGTCAAAAGACAGAGAAAAACGTATCAAAAAGTAGAGTAAAATGTGTCACAAAAACATAATTATTTATTCAAAACTAAAAAAATAAAAAAACTAAAAAAAACAAAGGAAACAATGGATATCGGCGGACGACAACCAATATTAAAATTGGTGCCGCCGCCCGAAAGCAAAGAACAAATCTAAAGAAAAAAAAATACTATGAGGCTAGGGTTTTTAGGAAAATAGGTTGATGAGAATGGTTTTTGTAATCTCATTGTAATTGTCTTTTGTATTTTTTATATTTTATATATTATTTAAATAAAACAACTATAAAGGAAGAAGCATATATTTAATAAAACTATATATAAACTTTTCACCGCCTCACCTGTGATAGTGGTAGCATAAATTTTAAAAACTACTTGTTTACATAAGATATTTTATTTCACTCATGTTGTGATATAACAAATCTAATATATATGATTAACTTGTGAGGCATGAGAAGCGTGGATTGATTTTACTTATTCATATATTAATTCATTATTTAGTACTTTCCTTTTTATAGTACGTATCCATTTTATGATCTATGTTCGATATTCGTGATTCTTTCTCTTAATAATGTCGTTTTCAAGATTCGAATTCAAATTCTCTCTTTTAGAAAGCAATGTGCCTAGAGATGGCAAACTGACCCAAGACATGAATCGATTTTACCCAATCTGAGACCTGATATCGACTCGAACTTAATCTAAAACCCGAAACAACCCGAAATTGACCCGATTTTTGGTTGAAACGATATGGTCTCAATCCGATTTTTAACTGAACCGAACGGACCCGAACCGATTTTCAAGCGAACTGAATGGACCCAAACTGATTTCATCCAAACCGAAAGTAACCCGAACCGAAGGCAACCCGAAATAAATAAAAGATATTAAAATAAATAAAGAATAATTTGATGTGAGCTGTCGCACAGTAGTAGCACAATTGTGCTGCAGCCGGTGATGACTTGTGGCTATCGGCACGGCCAAACCGCGTCAGATTCTGGGTTTAATCCCCAGGTGTTCATTCGAAATGATGAACACCTAGAGAATTTTGGTTGGTTTTTTAGAAGGGAAAAAATGGTAAAGGTTTTGAAATCGAACCAAAAGGGTCCTTTTATAAGTTTTAAAATAAATGGTCTAATTCATTTTTAAGGACCTCCGCCCCAAGCTATTTACTTCAGGGGTCCTTCCGCATGGTATAAATACAACCCAAGTCCTCAATCGTTTTTCAAAAATTTTAATTTAACCCCCAAATTAAACTTAATCAGATCTTTTAAGGGTTAATTCCCCCTTGTCCCTTTCGTATTTTTAAACAAAGGGGGAAAATCACTCTAGTGGCCCTTCCACATGGGTAAATACGTTCCTTGGTCCCTAGAATTTCAAACAGTTTTATAATCTCGTTCCTCTTTTGATTTAATCTGGTTTCCATAGGATAATTACCATTTTAGCCCTATAAATTTCCGATTCCATTTCAATTGAGTCTTTTGTCTTCTAATTTCGGCCAAATTTTAGTGGATTAATTACTGTTTTAGCCCCTTTCAGCTTGTGATTTTTATTTTTCAGTCTTGGTTTTCTTATTTGAGCTTAAATATATTAGTATGGTGGTTAAATGATGCATATATGGTTTATATGTATAAATATGGGCATTGGGTATTTATGTATTATTAGATGTTTTTATATACCACATTTATATTTATGTTTTATTATGCATTATTTTCTTAGGTTCTCTGTATATGTATCTAGGCTAGTATCAAGTTATGTCGTAAGTTTTATCATATAGCTTTTTTATATGTTAAGTAGTGTTTTTTATGTGTAGTGTGTACGTGTGTAAATCCATGTCTGTTTTATTTTATCCTGCTTATATGTTTTTTATCTCGTATGTCAAGTTTTTAAGTTGCATTCGATATATATAAATTGTCAATGCGGTGCTATCTTTTTCGCCGGTAAACTTGGCTACCAGTCTAAGACGTAAATGGTCGTTTTCGTTTATCCCTCGAACACTGGAGCCCTTTAAAATTAACTTACATATATAACCGGTCCTTAATTAAATTATCATTTTAATTCATAAAATTCTTATATTAATAAAAATAAAAAAATTGGTATCAATTTTGGGCAGTGTGAGGGTGCTAATCCTTCCCCATCCGTAACCGGCTCTCGGACCCGAATTTTTTAGAAAAGATCTCTGGTTTTATTTTCGGTGTCTGGTATACCCTTTTTGAATGACCGTTGGCGACTCCATATTTTTTAAAATACGAGTTTTTTTAAAAATTCCCCTTTTTAAATAATTTTTTTTTCAAATGAAATCGGGACTCCCACATTTTAATATATAATTTATTATTATTTTTTGTAGTGAAATCCGAAAAAATAGTCGCTACATCTCTTACATGAAGCACTGACCATATTAACATTTAACCACGTTAGCTTAATTTTAGGGTGAGTACAAATAAATAAAATCGATATTTAACAAACTATTTTTTCAGGGTGGGCCAGTGCACACCCTCACCAAGCTGTGCGTCCGCCACTGTTCTTTAGCATCTGCAATTTCTTTATGTCCTTTTCACCTTTACATGGCTAGCAGTAGCACTAGTCTTAATGTTGGTTGTCAAGAGCCGGTAATCTTTTTTTTCATTTATTTCATTCTTTATTTTCTAGTTTTTAAACTCAACAACTCTGTCCTTATTATACACTTTTCTTTACCTTTTGGTACGTATCATCTGTCTTTTGACACGCTTTTCTTCTCTTAATCCACCGCTTCTTTTTCATTTGATTTTCTATCAAGGTTGAATTTATTGTCACCATGACTGATCAAGATGGCGCTCTTTTGATTATTCTATTGATCTATATGTTTTGGACCCTCGAAGTGAATTTGGATACGAGCTTATAGCCACCTTTCTTGCTCACGATTGAGTTGTGGTAATGACCGTGTTGTCAACGTGTCTTATTACTGTAATATTGCATTTTTTAATGTTGTTTGTTGTTGGTTTTTACCTTTCACCGTTGAGCTTTGGGAATGTTTATCTCTATTTGTTTCGAGCCTTTGAGTTAGTGTTTACCTTTTCTTTGTATGTCCTGTTAATGATTTAAAGACGTTAGTTTTCGTGTTTTTTGTTTATAGGAATTAGAAATATGTCTGGATCAAGTTTGTTTACCTAAGTTGTAAATTTTCATTGTATTTTTGGATTTTTTTCCATTTTCAATAAAACTAGCGTGCACGTAATAAAAAATAAAGAAAATTTAATAATCTAATTTCCAGGATAATCCACCTGAAGCGTCATAGCTTGGGTTTTTCCAACAAGCAATAGTGATTCTAAGAATTAACTCAAAATATATTCTTGTTTGTTAGTTTAATAATACAGTGGTTATTCAACGGTATACATATTAGATTATAGGCAAAATGACAAAAGATGGCCCCAACTTTTGCATGTTTTGTCATTTGGCTCCTTATTCTTTTTTTTTTGGAGCAAACAACCCCCAACGTTTCAATTTGGTCCAAATATGCCCCTTTTGGATAGAAACTGCCTGTCAACTGACGGTTAACGGCTGATTCTAACTGGACTTGCCACTCGTTAAGATCTGCTGTCGTAGTATATGCCACGTCAAATTTTAAAAAAATTATTTTGTTCTACTCTTCTTTATGGTGACACGTGGCTGACTATCATGCTGACACATGGCCGAACCGAATGGTGACACGTGGGAAATATGATGTTGACACGTGGTGAATATGATACTGACACATCAACAGATCTTAACACATGGCAAGTCCAGTCAACATCAGCCGTTGACCGTTAGTTGTTTGCTCTAAAAAAGAATAGGGGGGCCAAATGACAAAACATGCAAACGTTGGGGGCATATTTTGTCATTTTGCCTAGATTATATTACACAGTACACTTATAATATAGTGAAAGAATACATTTTTTGTAAAATAAATTAAAATTTATTCAAATATTGGTAATAAGTGGAGTGCTAAGTAATGTGTATAATAATTTTTTACATATAAACATTAATGAAAGGGATATTGCGAATTTTTTTTCAACAGAGTTAGGACCCTGACCCATAACATCAACTCAATCATGAAATTTATATAAACTATACATATCATATTTTTTTTTCAAATAATAGTTAATCTCGTAATTTTTTTTATCAAAGAAGGGAAAGTTCATTCAACAAACAAAGAGCATAACAAACATAGCCAAGCAGGGGCTAAGACAAAACAAACACCGAGCAAATGTTCGGGCCAGAAAACATTCAGACATAAAACAAATTTGAGAAAAAACAGGAACTAAATCCTTCAAGGGAACAATGCTTCCAAGCTGAAAGGGGGAGCCGATTGAAGCTAGCAGAAAGATCCAAGAGATAGATGAAACTATTGGACGTTTTTGCCACTAAGGGCATACCAAAATGGCAAACTTGGCGACGGATACCGATGGTACCGAATTGATCTCCAAGAGCCTGGTAACCTAGCACGGTAGAGAAAGGGCCACAACAACCCTCAAGCCATCCTTTCTCGATGAGGAAGGATGAGGTAAAAATGGAAGCAATGGCAATGATCCGCAGCAAAACAGAGACACAACTAGAAAGGTGGCTCCAACTGGCTCCGTCCCCATGAAACGTCTAATCGACCTTCTGGTGTTTGAAATCCCTAGCCGACCGTTGATGAATCTGACCGCCCACCACTCTGAGTCTCCGGAGGGGCAACCAAGAAGCAAGTAGAGGATGAGACTCCAAAGAACGACGACCCGGGATCTCCAAGAAAGACCTCAAACATGGGAGAGAAGATAAGACGACTAACGGCGAGAAAAGTTGGAGGCAAAGATCGTGGAGGGAAGATCGTCGCCGAGGGACGAAGGAGTCATCGGAGATGGACTACCTCGGGAAAACAAAATGAGAGAGAAAAGGGAGAGTTTTTTTTCAATGCTCTTTCTCTTTGATGAGAATGGGTTTTCTTGAATTAAAACCCGCTAGTTTTATTGAATGATAATATATTCAAAAGTACAATGCAAGTTTACATATGAGTAAACAAAAACACCAAATCTGAACATATTCCTACAACTATTCAAACAAGAAGCTAGTGTTTCGAGACCATAAAAGGATCATACAAGGAAAATGTAAAAAAAAAACCAACTCAAAGACTCGAAACAAAGATAGATACTAACATCACCAAAGAACGACGATTAAAGGTAAAACCATCAACAAACAACATAAAAATGCATATTACAATGAGGCATGTTGATAACATGGTTATTACCACAACTCAATCGTGAACAAGAAAGGTGATTGTGAGCACATATCCAAATTCAGTTTGAGGATCCAAAACAGGGAGATTAACAGGATAACCAAAAGAGTGTCATCTTGATCAATCGTGGCGACGTCAAATCCAACCCTATAAAAAATCAAATAAAAGAATAGCTAAACGACCGATAAATAAAAGAAAAATGTGCTAAAGGGCAAAGAAAAACGTACCAAAATGTAGAATAAAACATGTCACAAGGATAGAGTTATTTATTCGAAATTAAAAAAATAAGAAAAACGATGAGAAATAAAAAACAAAGGAAACGATGGATCCCGACGGTCGACAACCAGCATTAAAGTTGGTTTCGCTGCTTGTAAACAAAGAATAAACCTAAAGAAAAAGAATACTATGCGGCTAGGGTTTTGAAGAAATAGGTTGATGAGAATGGTTTTTGTAATCTCATTGTAATTGTCTTTTGTCTTTTTTATATTTTATATATTATTTAAATAAAACAACTAAAAGGGAAGAACCATATGTTTAATAAAACTATATATAAACTTTTCAGTTTTCACCGCCCCACCTGTGATAGTGGTGGCATAAATTTTAAAAATTACTTGTTTACATAAAATATTTTATTTCACTCATGTTGTCATATAAAAAATCTAATATATATGATTAACTTGTGAGGCATGAGAAGCGTGGATTGATTTTACTTATTCATATATTAATTCATTATTTAGTACTTTCTTTTTTTATAGTACGTATCCATTTTATGATCTATGCTTGATATATGTGATTCTTTCTCTCAATAATGTCGTCTTCAAGATTCGAATTCAGATTTTTTTCTTTGAGAAAGTAATGTGCCTAGAGGTGGCAAACTGACCCGAGACCTGAATCGATTTTACCCGATCCGATACTCAATATCGACACGAACATGATGATCTAGACTTGATCAGAAACCCAAAACAAGCCGAAAATTGACCCGATTTTTAGTTGAACCGATATGGCCCCGATCCAAATTTTAACCGAACCGATTTTCAAGTGAACCGAATGGACCCGAACCAATTTCATCTGAATCGAAGACAACCCGAAATAAATAAAAGATATTAAAAGAAATAAAGAAAGATTTGATGTTAGCTGTTGCACAGCTCACCAAAAAGTCAAATATATAGGCTTTATAAAGCCATATATGGGTGTAAAAAACTTATCTAGCCTGAAAAACCGACTGAAAAATATCAATCTTTTATTTAATCGATCTTGACCCGACCCGAAATCAACCAAACCGATGTGACCCGACCCGAAATCAACCAACCCAAAAAGCAACTGAATCGATGTGACCTGACCTGACCCGAATCAAACCGAACCAAACCAGATCTGACCCGAACTGAACCAAAATCGAATGTAGTAAAAACCGAACTTGACCCAAACTGAACCCGACCCGAACGATCCGTTTACCACCTCTAAATGTGCCTTGACATTGCACCCAACCAATGTAAATGAATTGTTTGGTTTTTAAAGTCTTTAATTGCATGCCGATTATGCAATGTCATTAACTTAGAATTCTATACTTAAACAAGTGAAACAAACCAGCTGATATCAAGAAAGCTATAGAAAATCATGTCATGACCGAAGGAGGAAATAGGGAAAATTCGGTGAAATTAGGGTTTGAAAATCAAATGGAAATCGGGGAGCTCAATTAAGTAGAGGTGGGAAAAGGGTTATTCGGTTTTGGTTCAGGTCATTTCGGTTCTAATTATATTCGGTTTAAGTTTGGTTTGGATCGGTTTGGGTCTAGCTCGGTTTTAGTTCGAGTCTATGGTGATTTTGGTTCAGGTAATGGATTAGGAAGTCAGGTCGGTTGATTTTCGGTTCGGTTTTGACTTTTGGGTCGTTATTTTTGGGTCAGTTGATTTTGGGTCGGATCAATATCGAGTTAATATGAGATTGATTGGTTTTAGTCGGGTTTTCAGGCCGAGTTAGGTTTTTCCATCCTATATATGACTTTATATAGAATGTATATTTTATTTTTTGGTGAGTTGTGCGACAGTTCACATCTCATCTTTATTAATTTATTTTAATATATTTTCTTTATTTTGGGTTACCTTCAGTTCGGTTCTATTCGGTTCGGTTGAAAATCAGTGCGGGTCCATTTTCAGTTCAACTAAAATTCGGTTTGGTTCAGCTCGGTTCGGTTTATTTCGGGTTTCTGATCAAATTCGGGTCAATTTTGAATCTTATTTCGGATAAATCAGTTCGGTTCTCAGATCTCGGGTCAAGTTTGTCAGGTTTACGATTGAGAAAGAAGAGGGTTAAGAAAGTTAATAGGGACGACATCGTTTCGTTTATTAAGTCGGACTCCAGACGGGTCAGTTTATCCGAGCCAACCCAATGTGATGGATTTGAGGACGCAAAGGGTTATAAAGAGAAGGCTCAATAATGAAATGTTTATATATTGACAATTACGTCAACAAAATTATTAAATATTAAAAATCCCGAAAATAATTAAATGTTTTATCTTACAATTAAATGGTACTTATTTCATCCCAAAATTATTTTGTCGTAGAAAAAGAGGGAAAACCTTCGGTATTGCAACAATCAGTTTGAGAAAAGTTTAAAAAAAGTCCCGAAATTTTTAACCTAAAAGGTTGAATGTTATTTTCCATTAATTTATATGACCATTATATATTTTTTATAGTCGACAGATATAATTAAAAATATATTATAATCGAAGAATTATCTAGGTAATTTACTTTTGCTTAATAAGGGCATTTTATTAGTGAAGTGCACGATTCTTCTCTGTATGATTTTGAATGACACAACAAAAAAATTTAATAACCACTTAAAAAGCCTAAAAATCGACAACTTTTGAAAACCGATTCATACCCTTTAAAGAAAACCAAAATATCAATGCCTATTTGCAAGTTCTAAGAAACCTAAATTGATTTCATATACTTCATTTACCATATGAGTAATATTTTTTATTTTCAAACGGTGAGAAAATGAAGAGGATGCGATAGTTTTTAGGTTTACCCCTAGATAATTAAAGATAAAAAAATATTTTTTTATGATTTTAAATTTTAATAAATGCATTTTTATCATTTTTATTTTAAATAAATATAATTTTTTATGGAAACAATTAACATGTGTCATCTCATAAGAAGTTAATGTGCTGAACTATGCTAAAATGTTTATTTTGGTAACCGGAATTTTAAAAAATACAAAATAAACATTAAATATTTTATATTGTTACAAAATCTGCATTGTACCGTTAGTTTCCGTTAAAGAAATATGACATAGTCGTTAATAAAATTGTCATTAAACTATTTGCTTCCATTGCTTGCCCCTTCACCGTGAAATCTGAACCAAGAATCAACTACTACAGTAATAAAGGTACAGTCTCATCTTAGGTTAGGGTGAGTGTTGGATTGAACCAAGTGAATTTAATTTCATTTAAACCAGACAGAAATGAATTTAATTTAAGAGAACAGTTAAATTAGACTTGAAATTTTACCTCACAGCGGTTATAAATCCAAAGAAAAAACTCCTTTTGAACATTTATAGTTAAACGGTCACGAACAGCATCTAAAATTTAAGTACTAATTTGGTAAACTTCTAAATCACACTCACATTATAAGTACCAAACACAAGTGCTGTGAAAGTTGATCTCTTAATTTAACTTAACCTATAGCAACTCATGGCATTTAGTTTCAGAAATCTACTAGTTTTTATTGCCTTGGTTCATGTAAGTATTGCGGTGGCAGCATTGCCTCCTTGCCAAACCTGTGGCTCACCTAATGAATCTCCTCCGGCACCCGAAGCAGGTGCTTCTCCACCTGAACCGGAAGCACCCTACTCTTCTCCACCCGAACTAGCTCCAATTCTGCCACCCGATCTCTCTCCGGAACCAAGTGAGGCACCGAGCGATGACGGAGTTTTTGATGTCACCGAGTACGGTGCGGTGGCTGATGGTGTGACCGAAAGTAGATTGGTCGGTGCTTCTTACTCATCATGTTTTGCTCTGGTTTGATTTTTTTAGTTTTATGAAATATTAAGGTCCGAATTCTGATACATTTCGACGAGGACATATCTATTATGAAAAATTTTGCAGCATTGAGATCCTATTTGTGTGATGTTTAACTTCATTTTTCTTGTTGGGCATAAAGGCATTCTCAGCAGCATGGAAGGCAGCCTGTGATCATCCAGGGAACTCTACCTTCTACATACCAGAAGGAACATTCATGCTTGGTCCGATCACATTTCACGGCCCTTGCTATAACGATCTATTCCGATCACATTTCACGGCCCTTGCTATAACGATCTATCGCCTAACGTTGAGATCAGGGGAACATTATTGGCTCCAATTCGCCTTACTGCATTCATGTCCCTTCACTGGATTGCATTCAAAAACCTGAAAGGGTTCACTGTCACCGGGGGAAACGAAACCGGAAAACTCGACGGGCAAGGAGAAGCAGAAGCCTGGAAACAGTCTAGCTGCGAGAAAGCGGCAAGATGTAAGAAATTAGTCACAGTCTACATTGTTCGTGCAATAAGGCAATTTCAAAAAACATGTTTCAGTACTTTTGTTTTGCAGTCGATGTTTTTCGTAAATATTTCACATGCAACAATCAGAAATATCACATTGTTAAACAGCAAGGGATTCCATTTAGGTCTCCATCAAAGCAATGAAATCAAAATCTACAATGTCAACATTATTGCTCCTGAAGATAGCCCAAATACTGATGGTATCCATGTCAGTAAATCCTCTAACATAAGCATTTTCTCTTCGACAATCGGAGTAGGTGATGATTGTGTCTCTATGGGAGCTGGCAGCAACAACATCTCCATTTATGACATCTGATGTGGTCCGGGCCATGGAATAAGGTTCGCTCTAACAACTAACAAGTTTGGTTCAGAAAAAAATAACTTGTTTGCATTTACAATTAACTTCTGCAAAAATGGCACGGTGTGGGCAGCCTTGGCAAGTACAATAACGAGAAGGATGTGGTCGGTATCAGCGTCCGGAACTGCACAATAAACAGCACGGAAAACGGTATTCGGATGAAGTCATGGCCCGGAGGCCGCCCAAGCAACACTTACAATATGACATTTGAAGACATTCTTATGATCAATGTCTCCAACCCCATAGTCATAGATCAAGAATACTGTCCTTCCCATAGATGCAAGACTACAGAAGTAAATATCTATCTTATCTTACATAAACTAAAACAAATTTTGTTGAGGGAACTTTTAATTTTTCGAAAGAAGTTTGTGAGTGCCTTCCGCTAAACATCCCTCTGCACGAGAATTTTATTTCTCTTACTCTGTAGAGAGTCGAGTCGGAAACGTTTTAAAAGTTACAAATTGATAACCGAATCGTTTCCAACTGTTAATCTTGTATGGCTCTCAACAGAGTGCAAATGATAAAACACCAGCAGAGGGATGATACCAATTGTTAGAGGTTCGATTGACAGTGTGAGAAACAACACTTTATATACTTCTCTCGAAAGACTCGAAAAAGTTCCTGATTGGTCGTTTTGATTTGTGTCATTGCAGCCCTCACTAGTGAAGCTCAAGGACATATTGATAAGGAACATCAGTGGGACCTACAACACCAAATCTGCGGTAACTTTGCTGTGCAGCTCGGATGCCCCTTGCGAAAACATTCGGCTTGTTAACATAAGTCTCAACTATTTAGTGCCACACACCCCTCGCCAAGGTCGCTTTAACATTAAGGGCTTTCTTAATGGCTTACAAGTTATTAATTCTAGGTTTTAGGTCTTATAAGGAATGTTTTAAGCAAATTAATCGAATCTAGGGCTTATATTGTTAAATTTAAGATTTTTACTTTATATTTAGTTGGATAGATAAGATTATCTATTAAAAAAATTAATTTTTTTATTAAGTAGAGATATTACATATTCAAGGCAAATGTTGGTATCTGAACTCATATAAAATGCACAACATGAATATCCTTGCTCACTCGACTAATTAGTGGATCTCAAAATTAACTTTTATTTGACTAAACCAAAAATATCAAATTAATCAAAATCATGTCAACTCATTAATAATATATTTTATGTTATAGATTTATAATTGAAACATTGTTGATGTATAAATTTATAAATTAAACAAAACATCTCATTAATAAATTTCAAAATAAATACACAACAATACATCGAATATAAATAATTAATTATAATAGAACTCATCGAGTAACCCTAATGGAAAATGAGCGTTGTTTTTCCTAGAAAGTTGCGGTTCGAGCGAAGTGTTTGCACGTCGCATAGTGTGTGTTTAAAAAACTTTTTTAGAACAAACAAATTTGGCCGTTTGGTCAAGCTGCTCATTTTTTTCTCTCAAATTCCCTTAGGTAATGGGTTCTAGACCCATTAGGAACGCCCCTTCTTACCCCCTAGAGTTTCACATTCCCTTTCCCTCTAGGTAGGATTAGGATTAGAATTAAAATTTGTCAAAAAAATTAAATAGTTCTTATCTAGGGGAGAGAAATTTTACTTATAATAAGTATTGAATTCACAACTTAAGAGAGAGAAGGGTGTTAACTGATTCATATAAACACACCAAACCATTCAAAAAAGGTACTTATAATATAAACGATCCTCTCTTTTTTTTTCTATCAAAATTCTTATCTATCAAAATTTATTGATTTTATTTAATTTTGTTAAATTTATGTTTTTTATTTTGATATAACAAGTATTTTAAGTTAATAAATTTAATTTTAAATAAAATTTTAAGCTAATTAAAATTACTCACATAATTTTAAACTAATAAGCATTCGAATAAAATTAACTTGTTTTAAAGCCAAACTTATTTCTAAGACAATTAATTCAATTCTTAATATTTCTTAAGTCTTTTGGTAATCAAAGATACCATTTTGGTCAATGAGTGTACGACCTTTTGTATACCGGTACGAATTTTTAAATATATTTTTAAAATTGGTTAAAGAGTATCAGTACGACCCTTTACGTGTCAGCACAACTATTTGATTTTTCCCTTACGAATGCATTGTCAGTACCTATTATACTACCTGGATGATAATGGCGAGACAAGTAAATAAGCGCAAATGCAGAAAAGAAAAATAACACCAAGAATTTACGTGGAAAACCCAAAAGGGAAAAACCACGGGCAAAGGATGAGAACTTTCACTATGATGGAGAAAGATATTACAACTTATTTATGATGTTCTGTCTAAATCCCTAATCCTTAGTATCTATTTATAGGGATAGGTTCCTTATTTATAGAGGAAACTTGCGTAGAAACAAATTCTACTCAAACTGAGTTTCCTACCTTTAATTAATATAAAGTAAACAAGATCTACTAAAAGTAGGATTATAACTTTAAACCAAATCCCAAAAGAATTTGGATCACAACTCTAACAAATCTCCACCTTGAGACAAATTCCCGTCGAACAATATCTCCACCTCTTCCCCGAAACCCCTTCAAGGGGTAGTCTTCAGCAATGAACACCAACCGAATCCAAGCCTTGCCCAAGCTTGAATGTACAAGGTAATTTAGTCTTCACGTCGGTAAGATCAACATTAGTGCCAACTTTGCTCACAAATATATCACCCCGAGCAATAACACGACCTTGATCAACAATGGCACTACTACCTTTCTCATTATTTATCTTTGAAGCAAATCAAACTCTATTAAGCTTCTCAAATCTGTTATACCCACGAAATTCAACTTTATTTTTCTTTTCAAATTAGTTATGCCCACGAAATTGAACTATTTTCTTCCTACCAGAACCGTTATGCCCACGGTTGTCATGTTCAACACAAAATCCTCTTTTACTTGATTCAGTCAAGATGCCTTCACCAGTAACATCGTCATTTGATACGCAGAAGGAAACAATGGATGCATCACCTAAAATAGTTGAACCTTGTGAAAGATAAAAATTGGCTACTCTTTTATACCCTTTCATCACAACGAGAGCGCCCTCGCAAATTTTTATAGCCCCACTTTCATTGGAGTATATGTACCCTTTTGAATCCAGAGTACCTAACAAAATTAGATTTTTTCTTAAATCTGGAACATGCCTCACATTACCAAGTGTTCGAACAATCCCATCGAACATTTTAATCTTGATTGTGCCAATACTTGCAACTTTACAAAAAGACATTATTTCCCAACAAGACAACACCTATAGATACAGGTTTATTCTTTACAAACCAATCATGATTTAGACTCATATAAAAAATACTACCAGAATAAAGAATCCACTCCTCACTCGCTATAGAGTCTTCTCCGGAAGCAGCTAAAAGTTCACCATCATCATACTCCTCTACAATATCAACTTCATCTTCACTGGAATTCTGATTCTCAGATTCTCTCTTTATCTTATTCTATAATCTGTAACACTCAGATTTAATATGACCTCTCTTTGTAGAAATAACATATTTTACCTCGATTTGACGACTTGGACCTGCCTCTATTTTGACTGCCGAAATTACGATCACCTTTTCTTTCGCGATCTGAACTAGTCGATCTATACACCATGAAACCCTCTTCTTGGAACTCGGAGCCGGTAAGATGTTTGCATCTTGTAATGTGAATTCAAACTATCATATACCTCTTCAAGAGTAAGGGTATCACGGTTGTGTAGGAGGGTGCTTCTAACAGACGAATATGAAGCGGGTAATGAGCAAAGTAAAATCAACATAAGTCTTCCTCATTGTACTTTACCTCCATCATTTCCAAATCTGAGACGATCTCCTTGAAATCGGTTAGGTGGTCGTCAGGACACGAACCTTCTGCTAACTTGTGGGAGTATAGGCGTTGCTTCAGGAGCAACTTGTTGGTCAAAGTTTTCTTTGTAACCCCCTCGACCCGGTCTAGTCGCAAGACCGAACCAAGTGAGCTACATTAGGTTTACCTAAGTAAACCGTAAAGAAGAAACTCAAACCGCGCCTTTTTTTCTTTTTATCTTATCTAGATGCAAATTAAATCCCTACATGTTCATATTGACAACAGGTGAAACCTCAACTCAATCGGGCATCGAATTGATATCCAATTGAAAATAACAATTATACAGGAACCAAATTGTAAATCTTGAAGATTATGAGGACTTAACCTAATTTTAAGTTACCATCCTTTAATTAGATAGGTTACATGCTTACACGTCAATATTCAGCTTAAAGCGTTCATCTGATCTTATACAATTGCATCTATACTATTTAGGGACCAAAACGCAAGGAAATAGAACTTCAGAATATACCAAAATAACTGAAATAACTAACGCCGTATCGGTACAGTCAAGGGTTTTTCGATACACCTTTACAAATTTTAAACCTTAGAATTCCAGTAGCCATTTCCCGTTCTGATACGCCCCCGCGTATCGAAACGCGCCACACAGAATCTATAGTTCGTATCAAAATGCCTCACACCGTATCAAAATGCTGGCAAATTTTACCTTGGCCTATACCGAAACACTTGCCTGCGTACCAGTACACTAAGCCTGGAATGGCTTACTTGTACCAAAATAGGGACACTCGTACAGGTACGCCTGAACCTGTAATGTCCATTTTCACTGGTTTAACATGTTTTCAACCATACCAAAACATTCTAACATGCCCCTAACATACTGTCAACATCTTCTAAAATCCAACCACAACTTTACATCGCAAATTCAACAACATTTCATGGTATTTTGCATCAAATGTAAATTTATAGGCATGCAACCTAGTTAACCAACCAAGTAAAACATGAAACTGCAAACCATCACTAAAATCAAACCATAAAGGCCATTTACAATTCAAGAGAAGTTAAACAAACTTCCTCGAACAGGGAGTTTAACAAAACCTCTCCCAAAACAACAATGGAACCCCCATTGCCCTTATTACTTATAGTCTAGTTCAAACATACTTTGGTTACCAAGTCTTGCACCGATCCCATGCTTCTCGTTGCCTTCCCAAGATTTTAGTTCTCTGCATTGATGGACAAAGAGAGTGTAAGCACACTAAGCTTAGTGAGGAGTGCTCAAAAACAACACACCATCAATGCTTTGAAACCATTTCTCAACATTACATTAAAAATCATTTCAAACATCCTTTAAAACATTATCATGCCTTTAAAACATGCACTTAACATCTTTAAAACTAGCATATTAACCATATTGTACATGTATCATTAACCAACAACAAGTCCCATTGCTCAACCTCAATTTAAGCCTTCCCATGCATAGCAACCATATGCAAAGCTTAAAGAGTAAACATGTACAAAGCACATTATACAACATAAACTTTCCAATGATACATCAACAATTATATTGGCTCACAAGTGATCATTAACCAAGTTCATTTACCAAAAGAGTTCATCGAATACACGGATTCAACAAGTGTTTACCCACACTTTAAGCCATCTCAATCAAAAATAGCGATACAATCACAATCGTGGTACCTAAACAACTGGGTACACTTTCAACCCAAAGGGACACCAACACCTTACCTCGGTTAGATGCTTAATCCACTAACGAGAGTGTACGATACTGTAAAACCCTTTTACCGTTAGGGTACTTGGATGGAGTTTTCGGTACATGAATCTAAACCCCTCAACATCCAAGGCAACTTATTATAGTGCACTATCAATCCTATGGCCGGCCAACTATATCCGATAAAAATTTTAAAATCACATCACTTGCCAATATAATTAACCATTTACCTCACTATTTTCAACAAGCATTAACCAAACCAATTTTCCAAAGCAACAACCATGCTTTAAAACACAAGTATAAACCAAAAACTTATAAGGATCACTTACCATGTGCATCCTTCAGCATTTTATGCTTAAAAATAGTATCTCAAATACTTTAAAACATGCTTAAACAGTAGGAAACATGTAATAAAAAACAAGTGCATAAAACCATTTCAATCTAGCACGACCGAGAGAGATTAACGACATTAACTTACTTTCGAGTTTAAACCAGCATTTCAAACTAAGTTTAAACTCCCATAAACCACCTTTAAAACATTCCAAATCTGGAACCCATGTTCTCACTCACCGATATGCAAAACCTCGATTTGCTGATGCGAAATCAAGCGTCCGAATCCTCCAAAGCTTCACCAATCACTTCCAGATCAATCTCCCCTGTTTTAACCACATTACAATAGAGGATTAATGCATCTCAATGCATTCAAAACACTGCAACAACAAATCCTTACGAACTTCCACAATCCTCTCAAAATTACCCAACCACAACAACCGAAATCATCATCTAATCCTTTCCAAACACAACCCAACCTCATCCTAACAATCTAACACTTCCATAATCATCAATTAACACTCAAAAATAGGATTAACACATCCAAATACTTCCAGCAATTACACAGCCACCACAACTCCACAAAAACACTAAACTAACAACCTAATCAATTAGAGATTCAAGAGTTTTGAGATTCCTTTATTAAAAACGACTTAACAACATTATAAACCATCCATTGTGTGTTTAAACTCAATCCATAACACTAGAAATCAGATTCAATTAGAATCTTTCTCTATTTCATCAATTCCACCTAATTAAATCTGTTAACTCAATATAAAAACATCAAATCAGATTGTAAACCATAAATCAAGGATCAAACACTTGGGAATATTAATAAAGAAAAATTCAATAGAGAAGATCACAGACCTTACCCCTATTGTGTGATTTCTCCCTCAATTGGCTTGTTTAAAGCTAGAAAACACAAGATTTCAATAAGATTTTGATAAAACAATGATAAAGAAACAATTACAAATCAAGAAATCAAGAATATAGGTCTCTCACCTCTGGAATTTGTTGAAAGCAAAAGTGTTTGGCAGAAAAGAAGTGGAGAGAAAAGTTGAGAGAAAAATTACGTGAAATTGGCTTAAAAGAAATAACTAACTTTAATATCCAAAATCCTTTTTAATTAACTTTTAAAACACATGTTAAAATGGTTTAATTGAAGGGAAAAATCATTAGAAAAATCATGGTAAAATAGCTCCTTAAGGATTCTAATAATTTTTCCCTTTTCATTTTAGTCACCATTAAAAATAGTTTTCAAAATTTACATTTTGGTCACTAGCCAAAATGTCATACTTCCAAATCTCACTTTCCAAAATTGATTTTACCAATATTAATCATATATTTTAAAATAATTTTAACTATTTTCCTATATTTTTATCTTACCAAAAAATATATAATCCTGAATCCGACTCGAATCTCTAACTTGGTCCGTCCACCGAACCGTCTAATATCCTTCAAAACTACTAGGCCCAAAACCGGGGCGTTACAACTCTCCCCCACTTAAGAAATTTCATCCTCGAAGTTTACCTAGAGGAAACAGATGCGAAAACTACTCTAGGATCTCTGACTTGCATTCTCACGTTGCTTCCTCAACATTGCGGTGCCTCCACAACACCTTAACAAGCTCGACCGTCTTGCCACACAATACCTTACTGCTGGTATCAAGAACCTCTACCGGTTCCTCATCATAAGATAGATCCGGCCTCAACTTAATATCTTCCACTGGCATAACATGTGAGGGATCTAACCTATACATTCACAATATCGAAACATGGAACACATCATGAATCCTCTCCAACTCAGGAGGTAACCTCAAATGGTAAGCAATAGGACCCACGCACTCAACAACCTTGTAAGGTCCAATAAACCTCAGGCTAAGCTTCCATTTTTGCCCAAACTGTATCACCTTCTTCCAAGACAATACCTTCAAAAACACCCGGTCACCAACAACATACTCTATATCCCTACGCCTCAAATCCGCGTAGGATTTCTGACGGTCCAAAGCCGCTTTCAAGCGCTCACATATCAACTTTACTTTTTCATTCGTGCCTTTTAATACATCAGACAAGAAAAGATGCTTCTCTCCAACCTCAGCCCAACACACGAGCGTACGACACCTCCTTCCATACAACGCCTCATACGGTGCCATCTGTATACTTGCCTGGTAACTGTTATTATAAGCAAACTCCACCAATGGCAATTGCTTCTCCCACGTTCCCTGGAACTCAATAATACAACATCTCAACATATCCTCGAGAACCTAAATCACGCGCTCCGACTGACCATCTGTCTAAGGATGATACAAAGTGCTAAAATTTAGACGAGTTCCTAGAGCACGATGCAAGCACATCCAAAACCTTGCCGTGAAACGTAGATCTCTATCTGAAACTATGGATTTAGGTACCCCATGCAAACGCAAAATCTCGGAGATGTATAGATCGACAACCAGTCTAGGGTATATGTAGTATGCACTGGCACAAAATGCGCACACTTCGTAAACCGATCAACAATCACCCAAATAGAATCTTTTTTGGTCGGCAAAAAAGGCAACCCAGACACAAAATCTATGGTGATTCTTTCCCACTTCCATTCAGGTATCCTCAACGATTGTAACAACCCGGAAAGAAACTGATGTTCAGCCTTCACCCGCTGACATACCATGCATCGAGAAACAAAAGCAGCCACATATTTCTTCAGCCCAACCGAATAGTACTCTTCTTTCAACCCACGATACATCTTAGTACTACTGGGATGCATATCAAAAGGACTAGCATGCGCTTTGGTCAAAATGGTACGCCTCAACTCATCATCTTCAGGCACTACAATTCAACCTTTAAAACATAACACCCCAACATCATTAAAATGAAAATCCGTAGGATTCCCATCCATGATATCATTCACATGTGGCACCTAACTCTCGTCATGCGGTTGCCTCTCCTTGATCAACTGCGTCAAGGACAATTTCACTTGCAACTCAGCTAACAATCCACCGTTACACGACAAACTTAACCGAGCAAACATAGCTCTCAACTCTACAGTAGCCTTCTTACTCAAAGCATCTGCTATAATGTTAGGTTTACCCAGATGATACTCAATGGTTAGATCATAATCATTAAGCAACTCTAACCACATTCGTTGCCTAAGATTCAACTCCTTCTGGGACATCAGATACTTCAGACTTTTATGATCCGTATAAACTACACACTTCTCGCTATAAAGGTAATGCCTCTAGATTTTCAAGGCAAACACAACTGCGGCAAGCTCAAGATCACGAGTAGGGTAATTACGTTCATGCACCTTCAACTGCCTAGATGTATACGCAACTACCTTACTTTCTTGCATCAACACGCAACCAAGCCCAACATAAGATGCATCACTATAAACAACGAACTCCTTTCCCGATTCAGGTTGAACCAAGAATGGAGCTCGTGTCAAAGCTTCCTTCAACCTTTCGAAGGCTCGTTGCCTATCCTCCGTCCACTCAAACCAAATATTCTTTTGCAACAACTTGGTTAAAGGAGCCGCCAAACTAGAGAACCCTTCCACGAACATACAGTAATAACCAGCCAACCCAAGGAAACTCCTAACTTCTGTCACTGACTTAGGCACCTTCCAACTCATCACGTCCTCAACCTTGAGCGGATCAACACAAATTCCCTTGGCCGATACAAAATGCCCTAGAAAAACAACCTCCCTAAGCCAAAACTCATATTTGCTTAACTTGGCATACAACTGATTAGCCAACAACGTTTGAAGCACAATCCGCAAATGTCAATCATAATCCTCCTCGGTACGAGAGTACACAAGGATATTGTCGATAAACACAACCACAAACTACTCCAAAAACTCATAGAACACACAGTTCATCATGTCCATGAAAGCAGTCGATGCATTGGTCAAACCAAACGGCATCACCAAAAACTCATAATACCGTACCTCGTGCGAAAAGCTGTCTTGGGCACATCCACATCCTTCACCTTCAACTGATAGTACCCAGACCTCAAATCTATCTTAGTCAACTTATTCAGTTGCTGATAGTCTATACACATCCGCAACTGTAGACTCTCTAAGCGAATGTTGGCAAAAGGGGCAGAAAATATATATTGGAAAAGTATAAAATAATGCCAAGATGAGTCTTTTGTTTGCAAGTATACACGGTCTGCAAGTAATACAGCAGTTAAGCTGAGTATCGATCCCACAAAGATTGACATGGAATCCAATTGTCTTTGATTGTTACTTGCATTGAGAAAAAGTTGTTTGTTTTGAAGTGGTTTCGAAAATAATTGAAAAATAAAATAAATGAAAGTAAAATAAAGTAAGACGTTGGCAAGGAAGGTGCTTTAATGAATGATGAGCGTTGGCATGGAATACATGGTTTTCACGCTATTCATGTCGTGCCAGCCTTTAATAACAACCTGTCTTGGCATTGTTTGCCGAGCAGATTCAAAATTAGCAAAGCCTCTCTCGATGGTCATTTCCCTAAATTGATCATGTAAAAACCCCTATATATCTATAGTGCATGCTTTTAAATAAACCAATTTGATTAAGATCCAATCTATACTCCTAAGGGGTATATTTCACTCCCGAAGTAAGTTCATCTACTTGAATGACTTCTCTCGAAGCTTCTCTCCTTAGTATTCAACAACTTGATCATTGCCACCCCAAGTCTGTTAAGATATTGAGGAGCAATAGGCCAACAGTGCCAGCTCTCACTTGGCATAGCATTCATGAAACAACAATGTATACCGAATAGATAAAACAATGCCAAAGGCAGATTTATTATTAAAAACTAAAACATGAAATAGTGTTCAACGTAAGACATCCCCCACCAACTATAAAATTAGTTCATGGTAAGGGACTTAACCAAAAAAACCATAAACATTTTCAAAATAAATCATCCTTAAAAACAAGATAAAATAACTTGAAATAGAGAATGGGCAAGAAGGGGTCTCTCGATGCAGTCCTTCAAGATCCAGACTTCTCGCCCAAGCTGGTCGAACCACTCTTCCAAAGTGTAGCCGGTTGTCAATCGTTGCACACCAACTCCTCATTATAATCGTCTACGAATCGCTTCTCAAGATCCTCATTGGTTGGTGTTTAATAGGATAAGCTCTGCATTTGAATTTTAAATGCTGAAGGGATAAGAGATAATTATCTTATCCAAGTTTGAATAAGAGCTGATCAGGCTAGGGCTGATGTCATACTGCCGACGCTGCCTTGGCATCCAAGCTTGGCGTGAATCTGCCAACCAATCTTGGCACCATCTTATCTGCTATTTTTTGGAGATTGATCCAATTACTATCTTTTTGAAGCCTGATCTTATCCTATTTTTTCAGGGTCCAACAGCCTCTTGGCATGGCATCAAGTTCACTTCTCTGCCAACCGATGCTTGGCATTGTCTGGTCTATCTTTGCCAAAAACACTCGACATTCTCTCTGGCATTCCTTCCTGTGTTGCTTTCTAGGCTAAATAATCTGCCAAACTTGCAAAATTGCCAACAAAACAACCCTTCACACGGCATAGACAAAATTCTAAACTCCTTATGCAAATGCATGGTTTTAACATCCTAATGCAACTAAATGTACCTAAAAACAAGCAAAATCATTGTAAGATTGGCATTAAAAACAGTACTTTTGGAGAGGTAACACACCCCAAACCTAACTCATTGTTTGTCCTTAAGTAATGCAATCAAACTAAAAATAAAAAACTGTGAAAATGTTACCTCGAAAAAATTTTGGTTGAATGCCAACATGTGCTGGCAAGTAGAATTTGGCTTTATTTCTGTCCTCGGTATCCTAGTACAATAATGCCAAGCAGGTAGTAATTCAAGTGCAGCAATATAGCTCTAGTCTAAGTTCACGAAGAGTGCATGATGTGTAGGCAATATGCATTAAGTATCCTTTCACTCCCTTAGCAAATTTTACTACCTAAACTCATATTCTTATTTTTATCATTTTTTTCTTGCCAAAGGTTTCTGTTGGCATTAATTTAAGCTTGCTTCGTGACACTATTTAGTGTGAGAGATCAGAGGGAGCATACCACGAATCCCTACCTTAATCTAGACATCACTAGGCTTTCTCTTCAACTCATACCTTAAGGTTTTGGACTTGAGAACTAAGAAGGAGCAAACCACAAAGCCCCAAGTAACTTATTATCCCTAGGTAGAGGAGAGTTCATTTTTTTCATTGCCCTGGAAGAACATTGATGCCTTATTAGTTTCTTTTACCCTGGCATCATTTGATCTTTTTTTAAAATCTGAGCATAGTTTCAAAGAGTCTAAGTTTGCTAAGGAACTAGATACATACTACGTGTAAAGTGAAGTTTTAGTTCCCTAAATTAGAGATCAATTGCCAAGCTAACCTGGCATACTACTCTGTTGCATGGCATGACAACTAAAGATTAAAATTTCCTCATTAGACAGACACCTAGATCAAATTAAACTTTCCTAACAAATGTTAACATGTTTCAAGATTAAACCGATGTGAGATTTTCTTTTTCATTTTTAGTGGTTCGGTATGCATCTACTCTAAATGACCTAGATGGCATGACAACAAGATGAAATGTATGGCATGGCATAAATGTGAGGAGGAAATGCACACCCCCAAACCCAAGATGTGCATTGTCCTTAATGTATGAAACAACACATATATACAAGAAAAATAGAAAAAATTAAAATGCATGATCATGTAAATGCAATGAAATGAAATGTAAAAGAGTTTAATAGAAGAGAACTCCCCTTCGAAGGCTTCTTCTTGTGTGGCACGAGTCTTTCAATTAGAAATCAGCCATGAGCAGGGGCCATTTGCTTATTTCCTTTCATGATTGGCTGTGAAGCGGCAGTGGAGGCTCTAACTTCCTTCTTTTTCTTGCCAGGTTCCGACGCGGTAGTGCATCGGTGGCATCAGATGGCGTATGTATAACAGGTGTCACTAGTGACTTGGCTTTGGTAGACTTGGCTTTGGCAGACTTGGCTTTGGTTTCCTTTAATTCAGATGAAGACTCAAAACTGGAGACAATGGAACTGTGGCATCGGATGAGGTATAAACTGGACTAGTTGGCATGGCATTGTCGCTGGCAGAGGGCTCGACAGGGACGCCTGGAAATTCTGGCACAAAGTCAGGGGACATTTTCTTGAGAGCTTCCCTGATTACAACATCTTTGGCCTGTATGTAATGTCGTAGCTTTACATTAAGCTCCTCAGCCTTCTCTAATTTACTGAGTATGATCTCTTGGAGATGGTAGATCTGAGACAGCATTGCCACAAAACTGTCTGGCATAGTTTCAGGCATAGTGTCCGACACAACCCTTGACTTCTTTGGCTTTGGCATGGGCACTTTTGCCTTCCCCTTGCCTTTGTCTTTTGGCTCGACAACAATGAGATTTCTCCATATAGTAGCTGTAATTATTGTTCCCTTGATTGTTTGTCCATTATCTATATCAAGCTTAGGCACACCATGAAGCATGCAAATGTTAGAAATTAACAAAGGAAAGAACAAACTGCCATTACCATTCGCTGCACACTTATAAGTTTCTTCAATAATAAGCTTGCCAATATTAATCTTGCGCCTCATAACAATGGAATGCAATAAGATCAACCTTTCTTCTGACACAGTCTCGTTATGGGATGTAGGCATCAAATTTACCTTGAGGAGGTGATTCCATCATTTCTATTAGGGTTTTAATGCCAACCTCTTCACCGTACGGTGCCCCTTAGATGACACTGTCCATGCCGTGCCAGGCTCACACAGATCTGCCAGCAGCCTCTTTCTCTTGGCAGCATTTATCGAATCAGCGTACTTAAAATATTCGTCCCCTGCACCATCCAACTCAAACATAGTGTTAAAATACCCTTCATCAAAACGAACACATTTACCTCTAATCATCAAGAAGGGCGAATCCTTGCTCACAAGATGTGTATACAATTATTGAATGATGATGGCATAAATATCCCCTCTTGCTGATAGAATAGACTCCATTTGTGCAAGCTAATTTTCGACATGACTTCTGGAGGGAAGCCATTGTTCGTCTCTGTTTTGAGCTCGAAGTGCTTCTCATAGAGAAACTTTTTGAGGCAAAATTGGTTTCAAACTTTTTCAGAATCTCCTCGTTGAAGAATCGCTTGAAAGGGGTAGAGGAATAAGCCATTGAAATCGTTGAAGAATTTGAAACAGTGTTGAACAAGATGAAGAAAGAGAGACGATTTGGAGTTTTGATTCTTGCTTGTCAAAAAGAAAAGTAAGGAGTGAGAGAGATGTTTGGCTATTAACCGACTAAGGTGAGAAAGTGAAAAGTTTGGGTCGGTTGAGTGTTTTAATGGGATGAATAATTAGGGATAATGATGAAAAATAAAAAGAATTGATTTGAAAGGGGTAAAGTGATAAGGGTGAAGTGATAAGGTGGTAGGTGATATGATAGGGTAAGTGTTTAAAGTGGTAAGGTGATTAGGTTAAATTTAAATTTTAACCTAATTAATCTTTTTTTTTTCTTTTTTTAACGGCTAAGGGTTTTAAATATAAGGAAAAATATTATCTCTTTATTAAATGGACCGATCAAGCTAGGGTTTCTCTTATCCTTTCGTCTTTTACAACGCTACATGCCAAGCTATTCTGGCACTATGTCTAGCAGATTTCGCTATTGGGACATCAGCTTCTGCCAATAATCCTGGCATCGTTTTTGGCATTACTCTTGACATCGTTCCTAGCATGGTTCATGGCATACTGATTCTGTAATGACTCAAAGAAAACCTTTCAACACAGTAAAGGAATAAAAACTTGAAATTTAAAAGAAAGAAAAACTACTAAAAACCTTGAAACCTAAAAACAAAGAAAACATCTATCCTAATATTTAAAAAAGTTCAAACCTGATGGTGTTTTCATGTCACCTATGTCAAGATGATCACCTCATTGGAATTGTTCTGACCACCTTCCATGTAGTGCTTTAAACGTTGACCATTCACCTTAAAGATTTCTTATTTCTTCAAATTCTTAATGTCTACATATCCATGGGCATAGGGCTTCACAACTTCAAAAGGGCCCGTCCATCTTGATCTGAGTTTCCCTGGGAACAATTTAATTCGTGAGTTAAATAACAAAACACGTTGGCCTACCTCAAATTGTCTTGGCATTATTCTACTGTCATGCCAGCGTTTTGCCTTTTCCTTATAGATCCTGGCTTTCTCATAGGCTTGTGTTCTGAATTTTTCCAACTCATTTAGGTCTAGCAACCTTTTTTCTCCAGCAGCTCTCATGCCATGCCAAGTGTTCTGATGGCCCAATAGGCTTTATGTTCAAGCTCTACTTTCGAAAAACAAGTCTAAGCGGTGAAGTACCCAAAGGAGTTTTAAATGTCGTTCTATAAGCCCACAATGACTTATCTAGTCTTAAGGATCAGTCTTTCCATGATGGATTCACAGTTTTCTCTAGAATGTTCTTAATCTCTTTGTTTGAAATCTCAGCTTGCCCATTCGTTTGTGGATGATATACTGTGGCAATTCTCTGCTGCATACCATACCTGCACAAAGTTTTAGAGATTAGATTACATTTAAAATGGGTGCCCTCATCATGAATAATCACTCTAGGGCGCCAAATCTAGTAAAAATGTATTTGTACTAGAACTTGACAACGGCCTTGGCATCGTTTGTTGGTAGGGCAACAGCCTCTACCCACTTAGATACGTAGCCAACAGCCACAAGAATATATACATTACCAAATGAGGGTGGAAAATGAACCATGAAGTCTATCCCCCATACATTAAATAAGTCTACAGGCATAATGTTTTGGAGTGGTGGTTGGTGTCTGCCAGAGATGTTCCCTGTCCGTTGGCATCGATCACATGCCTTGGCAGACTCGTGGGCATCCTTATATAGTGTGGGCCAAAAGAATCCTGACTGCAACACCTTGGCGGCAGTCTTCATCCTAGCAAAGTGACCTTCATATGGTGCGGCATGGCACAAATACAATATATTATGCTGCTCATCCTCGGGCACACACCGGCGGATCACTTGGTCGACACATTGTTTGAACAATATTGGCTCGTCCCAATAGTAATGCCTAACTTCTCGCAAGAACCTCTTCTTGGCATTGTATGCCAAGTGTGGTGGTAAATTGTTGCTTACCAAGTAGTTGACAATGTCAGCATACCATGGCACGACATTAACTACAAGCAAATACTTGTCAGGAAATTCATCTCTTTTAAAATCGGTCTTACCATCTTCAAGATGATGCTCCAAATGTGAGAGATGTTCAGCTACTAAGTTTTCACTGCCCCTTTTTGTCTCGAATCTCAATATCAAATTCTTGAAGTAGGAGCGTCCATCGGATTAGTCTGGGCTTGGCATCCTTCTTTGCCAAGAGATACTTCAATGCCGAATGATCTGTATACACCACAACTTTGTTACCAATTAAATGAGATCAAAATCTATCAAAAGCAAATACAACTGTGAGAAATTCTTTCTCGGTTGTAGAGTAATTTAGTTGTGCTTCGTTCAAGGTTTGGCTGGCATAGTAGATGGCATGGAAAACCTTGCCATGCTTTTGTCCCAAAACTGCTCCAACGGCATAGTCACTGGCATCGCATATGAGCTCAAAAGGCTCATTCCAGTCCGGTGCCACAACTATAGGGGCATTGATTAACTTCTCTTTAAGTTCCTGAAATGCTCTCAAACAAGAATTGTCAAATGCAAAAGTGGCATTATGTCCTAATAATAAGCATAAAGGCTTAGCAATTTTTGAAAAGTTTCTAATAAAACGTCGATAAAAATTGGCATGTCCTAAAAAACTCCTTATACCTTTGACACTTGTTGGAGGCAACAATTTCTTAATTACCTCAACTTTTGCTTGATCAACTTCTAGTCCTCTCTCAGTTACCTTGTGCCCGAGAACAATGCCCTCCTTCACTATGAAGTGGCATTTTTCGGAGTTCAACATTAGGTTCATTTCTATGCACCTCTTCAAGACTTGCTCCAAACTTTGAAGACGTTCCTCAAATATTTTGCCAAACACTGAGAAATCATCCATGAATACTTCCTTGTTGTGCTCTATCATATCGAAAAAAATGGACATCATGCAACGTTAGAATGTTACTGGGCATTGCATAGGCCGATGGCATCCTTCTAAACGCAAACGTCCCACATGGGCACGTGAATATGGTCTTATCTTGATCATCAGGAGCGATGGCAATCTGATTATAACTTGAATAACCATCCAAAAAACAATAGAAAGCTTTACCTGCCAACCTGTCTAGTATTTGGTCGATGAATGGAAATGGGAAGTGATCCTTCCTCGTGGCATTGTTCAGCCTCCTATAGTCCATGCACACTCTCCATCCTGTGATAGTTCTGTAGGGAATCAATTCAGCTTCACTGTTTTGTACCACGATCATGCCACCCTTCTTTGGCATACATTGCACTGGGCTAACCCAATAGCTATCAGAAATGAGATAAATAATCTCGGCATCAAGCCATTTTATGATCTTTTTTTTCACTACCTCTTTCATGCTCAGGTTTAGCCTTCTGTGGCCTTCAATGGTCTTGCTATGGTACTCCTCCAAGATAATCTTGTGCATGCAAATGGTTGGGCTAATACCTCGGATGTCTACCAAGGTCCAACCCAATGCTTGCTTATAATTGCTTAATATTGCCAGCAATCTTTCCTCTTGACCATTAGTGAGATCAGTGGCAGTGATCACTGGCATAGTTGAGTGTTTACCTAAATAAGCATACTTCAAGTGATTTGGATACGGTTTTAGCTCCAACTCTGGCGGCTCCTCAATTGATGGTTTAGGTGCCTTAATCTCTCTACTGGCCAACTGTAGTGGCTCAAAATACTTAGCCACCTCAGCCTTCAAGACTGATTCTTCAGGCTCTTCCAACAATTTAGCTATGACGTCTAAGTTGCTGGCATCGAATTTTGTATCTTGGCATAACTCTGTCATGTCCAAAGTGTAAATGGACTCCATCATCTCTTCTTCTTGGTATTCATCAGGTTCATCTGCACATTTCAAATCTTGAAACACATTAAATGTAACTAGCTGGTCATTCATGCACATTGTTAGTTACCCTTTATGAACATTAGTCAAAGCCCTACCCGTGGCAAGAAAAGGTCTACCCAAAATAATCGGGACATTAATATCAGCCTTATAATCCAAAATGATGAATTCAGCTGGAAAAATAAATTTGTCTACCTTTACCAACACATCCTCAATCTTACCCTTGGGATGTGCATAGGATCGGTCTGCCAGCTAGAGTGTCACCGTGGTAGATCTTGCTTCTATGCCAAGTTTTTGGAAAACTGACATTGGCATCAAGTTAATGCTGGTTCCTAGGTCACACAGTGCTTTGCCCATGAATTTGTTGCCAATGGTACAGGGAATGGTAAAACTTCCCGGATCTTTCAGCTTTGGTGGCAATCGGTTTAGGATCATGGCACTATATCCCTATGTGAGAGCAACAGTTTTAAAGTCTCCTAACTTCCTCTTTTTGGATAGAATGTCTTTTATAAATTTCACATAGTTGGCATTTGCTCAAGCACTTCTACCAATGGAATGTTGACTTGTAGCTGTTTAAGAACTTCCAAGGAACACTTGAATTACTGGTCTTGCTTATGCTTTTGAAGTCTTGCTGGAAATGGTGGTGGCAGATAAACATATGCTGGCGCTACTGGCTTTGCCAAGGCAGTGCTGGCGTCAGTCTATTTGGCATCAATTCTGGCATCTGTTTTGGCATTGCTACTGGCATCATCTGCTTTTGGTTTCTCTTTCTCTGCTTCTCTGGGGTTTTTAGCTGGCATTGGCTTCTCGATTTGGCAATTAACTGGCTCCTTGGCAGCCTTCTCCACCTCACACTACTTACCGCTCCGAAGAGTTATGGCTTTACATTACTCATTTTCTTTGTGCCAGGCATCTTCGGTGTCACTTGGCAATGCTCAATGGGGTCGGTTGCTGAGTGCATTGGCAATCTGCCCAATCTGAACTTCCAAGTTCCTCATTGATGCTGCCAAACTCTGGACTGTGGCATCATTCCTCTCTATGTATTCTGTGAGAGTGCCTCCTTGGTTGAATCTCTGCCCTAGCTAGAAATTGTTTTGAGCTTTTTGTGGCAAGTCATTCTAATAGAATGTCGGTATGGCATTGTCGTTGAAAGCTGGCATGGCATTGTTATTCTGCCTCTAGGTATTATGGCGCTGGGCATTCTACTGGTTACCTCATTGATTTCCTCATGCTAGGTTAGGGTGCTGTCTCCATCCTGCCTTATAAGTATTGGAGTTAGGATTATGGTAACGATTAACATTGCCAACGAAATTTACCGATTCAGGGTTGGCAGGGCATTCATCCACATAGTGGCTTTCTCCATAAATTTTACAAAATGAGTCTAATGCTTTAACTTCTTGGGACTCATTATTCTTTTGCAACGTTCTCACTATGCTGGCAAAATTGGAAATCTCGGCATGAATGGATGTTAATTCATCAACATGAAATTTCCCACTAGTTTGGTTCCGGTCCCAAGTCTAGCAACAGGATATTCAAAATTATTGATTGCAATTCTTTCAAGAATATCAACAGCCTCGGTATACATTTTGTCAAGCAATGAACCGGCTGCTGAAGCATCAACAATAGTCCTCGTTTGTGCATTCAATCCATTGTAGAAAGTTTGTATTTGGGTCTAATTCGGGAATCTATGCATAGGACACCTTCTCAATAGATATTTAAATCTTTTCCAGGCATCATACAAGGTCTCATTCGCAGCCTGCCTGAATGTAATAATCTCACCCCGCAGCTTGGCAGTGAGGGTCGGTGGCTGGAATCTTTCAAGAACTTCTGGCATAGATCTGCCCATGTAGTGACTGAGCCAGGTGGCAAGGAATTGAGCCAAGCCTTAGCTCTATCTCTTAAGGGAAAAGTGAATAACTTCAGCTTCACGGTATCTTCAGGTACTCCATTTTGTTGAAATAACTGGCAAATCTCCATGAACAGCTTCAGATATTGCCTCGGATCTCCAGTAAGTGCTCTATCAAACTGACCTATATTTAAAAGAGTTTGAATCATTACCGGCTTAAGTTTAAAATTAACAGCATTTACCTCTACACCAGCTAGTCTTGGCATCAAATTGTCAATGGTTGGTGCTGAATATTCTCTAATAGGTCTTTCTTCATTGACCGATGGTAACATCACATTTTTTAGTGCATTTCCCTCATTTTTCACCACATCATTCCCTGTATTACCTTAATTATTCATCTCTCGAAATCTTCTTTTTAACCTCCACAAGGTTTTCTTAATTTCCGGATCATATGGCCACTCGTACACCACAGGATGGCTTCTGGTCATACATCGATAAAAAAAGTAAAATAAAAAATAAAAGAAAGACAAGTAAAAATTTAAAAATAACCAACTCTATTACAATCCCCGGCAACGGCGCCAAAAACTTGTGGACTCTCTAAGTGAATGCTGGCAAAAGGGGCAGAAAATATGTATTGGAAAAGTATAAACAATGCCAAGATGAGTCTTTTGCGTGCAAGTATACACGGTCTGCAAGTAATACAACAGTTAAGTTGAGTATCGATCCCACAGAGATTGACTTGGAATCCAATTGTATTTGATTGTTACTTGCCTTGAGAAAAAGTTGTTTGTTTTGAAGTGGTTTCGGAAATAATTGAAAAATAAAATAAATGAAAGTAAAATAAAGTAAGACATTGGCAACGAATGTGCTTTAATGAATGATGAGCATTGGCAAGGAATGCCTGGTTTTTACGCTATTCATGTCATGCCAGTCTTAAATAACAACCTGTCTTGGCATTGTTTGCCGAGCAGATTTAAAATTAGCAAAGCCTCTCTCGATGGTAATTGCCCTAAATTGATCATGTAAAAACCCCTATATCTCTATAGTGCATGCTTTTAAATAAACCAATTTGATTAAGATCCAATCTATACTCCTAAGGGGTAGATTTCACTCCCAAAGTAAGTTCATCTCTTGAACGACTTCTCTCGAAGCTTATCTCCTTAGTATTCAACAACTTGATCGTTGCCACCCCAAGTCTGTTAAAATATTGAGGAGCAATAGGCCAACAGTGTCAGCTCTCTCTTGGCATAGTATTTAGGAAACAGTAAAGTATGCCGAATAGATAAAGTAATGCCAAAGGCAGATTTATTACTAAAAACTAAAACATGAAATATTGTTCAACGGAAGACATCCCCCACCAACTATGAAATTAGTTCATGGTGAGGGACTTAACCAAAAAACCATAAATGTTTTCAAAATACATCATCCTTAAAAACAAGATAAAATAACTTAAAAGAGAGAATGGGCGAGAAGGGGTCTCTCGATGCAGCCCTTCAAGATCCAGGGCTTCTCGGCCAAGCTAGTTGAACCACCCTTCCAAGGTGCAGCCTGTAATCAATCGTTGCACACCAACTCCTCACTCCGATCGTCTATGAATTGCCTCTCAAGATCCTCCTTGGTTGGTGTTTAAATAGGCGTGCAAGGAAGGGATATGACAAGCTCTTCATTTGAATTTTAAATGCTGAAGGGATAAGAGATAATTATCTTATCCAAGTTTGAATGAGAGCTGATCAGGCTAGGGCTAACGTCATACTGTCGACACTGCCTTGGCATCCAAGCTTGGCGTAAATCTGCCAACCAATCTTGGCACCATCATATCCGCTATTTTTTCAGAGATTGATCCAATTACTATCTTTTCGGAGCATGATTTTATCCTATTTTTTCGGGGTCCAATAGCTTCTTGGCATGGCATCAAGTTCACTTCTCTACCAACCGGTGCTTCGCATTTTTTGGTCCATCTGTGCCAACAGCACTCGGTATTCTCTCTGCATTCCTTCCTGTGTTGCTTTCTGGGCCAAATAATCTGCCAAACCTGCAAATTTGCCAACAAAACAACCATTCACACTGGCATAGACAGAATTATAAACTCCTTATGCAAATTCATGGTTTTAGCATCCTAATGCAACTAAATGTACCTAAAAACAAGCAAAAGCATTGTAAAATTGGCATTAAAAACAATACTTTTGGAGAGGTAACAACAACGTACCATCATTTTTCTTTACAAACAACACCGGTGCACCCCATGGTGAAATATTGGGTCTAATAAAACCTAGATCAAGCAACTCATACAGTTGCTTCTTCAATTCTTTTAACTCCTTCGGGGTCATGTGATACGGAGCAATAGACACGGGTGTCGTATTCGCAAAGACCTCGATGCCAAACTCAACCTCACAGTCTGGTGGTAACCCAACAACTCTTCTGGAAAAACACCCAGAAACTCACAAACGGTGCAAATATCCCACACCCTCAACTCCTTTGAACCAAATTCATAACGTAGGCCAAGAATGCCCGTCATCCAGAATCTAACATTCGACTTGCTTCTAAAGCCGAAACAGCATTAGACATGAACTTAGTATTCTCACCAACAACTACCACTTCAAAATCATCCGACAACCTCAAGGATATCCGTTTGGTCTCAAAATCTACCACAGCTATATGTTTCGTTAACCAATCTATACCAATATCACATCAAAACCATGGAATGGCAACTCCATCAAGTTTACGGCAAACTCATGCCCCTAAACCATCAGCGGACACCTACGATACAACCTCCTAACCATGACCGTCTCCCCAAGAGAACTAGTCACTCTAACACCCACATTAAGAATTTCAACAGATATATCAAGCAACTGTGTATGCTCACTCAAGAAGTATGAATGGGTAGAACCAGAGTCAACCAACGAATACAACGACAATGACTGTAAGGTAAAAGTACTTGCAATCACATCAGTGTCATTGCGACCATCTCGGTGTGTATACACCCTAGCCGATCCATTTCCCTCAGGCTGGATAGCAACGGTATGAGCAACAGTCCTCTGCTCGCCATCTCTACGCTGAAACGGTCTACGACCACGACCACAGCCTCTCTACGGAGCTACCACAAGTACAACACCCTATCCACCTCCAGCCAACAAAGGACAACCACGTCTCATATGGTCGCCAGACCCACAACTCTAATAAGCATTCGCCACAACAGACACAGGTTCCTGACCCTCCTTGGCCAAATGCGGACAATCTCATTTTAGGTGATCTCGGGATCTAAAAACCCAATAGGTGTTAAACAAAGCTCTAACCTGGGCACCATGCCTCTGGATTCTACGTCCAACAACGCCTCCGCCATGCCTCAGCTTTGGGCAAAACCTCTGATCACGGTGTTTCTTAGCCTGACCACCACCACTACTAGAATCAGCCGCTCTCTTACCAGAGTTAAAGCCCCGAAACCCAGAAGCCAAACCCAGATTCTGCTCAACATCCTTAGCCCACGAAACCAACACATCAAAATCTATGTAATCAGCAGCAAGCATGTGTATCTTAAACTCCTGCACAAGCCCATAGCGGAATTGATAACATCGCGTACGCTCGTCAAGAACTAACTCGGGTGCATACTGGCTCAACCCCACGAACTATACCTCGTACTTAGCAAAAGATATACTACCCTGCACCAAAGCTATGAACTCACGCATCCTATCATCTTAATAACGGACTCCCAGGTACTTCTTTCAAAAAGTACCACAAAAGAACTCCCAAGTTACATCCTCGATCTCCATATTAGATATCGTGTTAGTCCTCCTTATATACGCATCACCCTGTAATAGGGACATAGCACAACCCAGCTTACGGGAATCAATACAGCCATCTGACCCAGTATCCTCTCAGTACTGGCCACCCATCACTCAGAAGCCCCAGGCGACAAGCCTCGATACTCAACTCTGCCCAAACTGCTAAGATGCTCTAGCGAAAAACCCTGCCCAACTACTGGTGGTACCGGCACATGAACACCCGCAATTGCTGCCTGAATCAACGGCACCATATCACCCATCCTTGGCCCAGCCGGAACAGGTGGTACTTGCACTACTACCTCAGGTGGATTAGATGGGGGTGGTGGCAACCCTCCAGGAGGTATAACATTCTCCTCAATCTCCTACCCAGTGGCAGCAGCAATCATACCAGATCAAAACTCTCTTCTCGGTCTCATCGTGCTAACAATATATCTGCTAACAATATATCTAAGCCGTGATAATCATTCAAATACAAAACAATTAGGCCAGCTTCAAGTAAGGATCCAAGACTTTCTTTTCAAAATCATAACATTTCAGACTATAATAATAAGGCAATGGGTTTCCCAAAATTCCCCCCAACATGGCGTAAAGCAGTACCTGTGTGTATTACAATCACCGTGCATAATACACATCAGATAACAACTCACAGTCATATTACAACAATTAAACCAACTCCCAACTATCGCTAACCTGGCTCTGATACCACCAAATATAACCCCACCGACCCTGTCTAGTCGCAAGACCGAACCAAGTGAGCTACATTAGGTTTACCGAAGTAAACCGTAAAGAAGAAACTCAAACCATGCCTTTTTTTCTTTTTATCTTATCTACATTCAAATTAAATCCCTACATGTTCATACTGAAAACAGGTGAAACCTCAACTCAATCGGGCATCGAATTGACATCCAATTGAATATAACAACGATATAAGGACCAAATTTTAAATCTTGAAGATTACGAGGACTTAACCCAATTTTAAGTTACCATCCTTTAATTATATAGGTTACATGCTTACACGTCAACATTCAGCTCAAAACTTTCATCCGGTCTTATACAATTGCATCTACAATATTCAGGGACCAAAATGCAAGAAAACAAAACTTTAGAATATACCAAAATAACTGAAATAACTAACGCCGTATCGGTACAGTCAAGGGTGTTTCGATACGCCTTTACAAATTTTAAACCCCAGAATTCCAGTAGCCATTTCCCGTTCTGATACGCCCCCGCGTATCGAAACACGTCTCACAAAATCTATAGCCCGTATCGAAACGCCTCACACCGTATCGGAATGCTGGCAAAATTTGCCTTGGCCTATACTGAAACACTTGCCTGCGTACCAGTACACTAAGCCTAGAATGGCTTACTTGTACCGAAATAGGGACACCCGTACCGGTACGCCTAGACCTGTAATGTCCATTTTCAATGGTTTAACATGCTTTTAACCATACCAAAACATTCTAACATGCCCCTAACATACTGTCAACATATTCTAAAATCCAACCACAACTTTACATCACAAATTCAACAACATTTCATGGCATTTTGCATCAAATGTAAATCTATAGGCATGCAACCTAGTTAACCAACCAAGTAAAACATGAAACTCCAAACCATCACCAAAATCAAACCATAAAGGCCATTTACAATTCAAGAGCAACTAAACAAACTTGCTCGAACAGGGAGTTTAACAAAACCTCTCCCAAAACAACAACGGAACCCTCATTTCCCTTATTACTCATAGTCTAGTTCAAACATACTTTGGTTACCAAGTCTTGTACCGATCCCTTACTTGTCGCTGCATTCCCAAGCTTTTAGTTCTCTGCATTGATGAACAAAAAGAGCGTAAACACACTAGGCTTAGTAAGGAGTGCTCAAAAATAACACACCATCAATACTTTGAAACCATTTCTCAACATTACATTAAAAATCATTTCAAACATCATTTAAAACATTATCATGCCTTTAAAACATGCACTTAACATATTTAAAACCAGCATATTAACCATATGCAACATGTATCATTAACCAACAGCAAGTCCCATTGCTCAACCTCAATTTAAGCCTTCACATGCATAACAACCATATGCAAAGCTTAAAGAGTAAACATGTACAAAGCACATTATACAACATAAACTTTCCAATGATACATCAACAATTATATTGGCTCATAATTGATCATTAACCAAGTTCATTTACCAAAAGAGTTCATCGGATACACGGATTCAACAAGTGTTTACCCACACTTCAAGCCATCTCAACTGAAAATAGCGAAACAATCACAATCACGATACCTAAACAACCGGGTACACTTTCAACCCACGGGGACACCAACCCCTTACCTCGGTTAGATGCTTAATCCACTAACGGGAGTATATGGTACTGTAAAACCCCTCTACCGTTAGGGTACTTGGATAGAGTTTTCAGTACACAGATCTAAACCCCTCAACATCCAAGATGACTTATTATAGTGCACTATCAATCCTATGGCCAACCAACTATATCCGATAACAATTTTAAAACTACATCACTTGCCAATATAATTAACCATTTACCTCATTGTTTTCAACAAGCATTAACCAAACCAAGTTTCCAAAGCAACAACCATGCTTTAAAACACAAGTATAAACCAGATACTTACAAGGATCACTTACCATGTGCATCCTTCAGCATTTTATGCTTAAAAAGTAGTATCTCAAATACTTTAAAACATGCTTAAATAGTAGGAAACATGTAATCAAAAACAAGTGCATAAAACCATTTCAATCTAGCACGACCGAGAGAGATAAACCACATTTACTTACTTTCGAGATTAAAACAACATTTCAAGCTAAGTTTAAACTCCCATAAACCACCTTTAAAATATTCCAAAGCTGGAACCCACATTCTCACTCATCGATCGCGAAACCTCGATTTGCTAACACGAAATCAAGCGTCTGAAGCCTCCAAAGCTTCGCCAATCACTTCCGGATCAATCTCCTCTATTTTAAACACATTACAACAGAGGATTAATGCATCTCAATGCATTCAAAACACTATAGCAACAAATCCTCACGGATTTCCACAGTCATCTCAAAATTACCCAACCACAACAACTGAAATCATCATCTAATCCTTTCCAAACACAACCCAACCTCAACCTAACAATCTAACACTTCCATAATCATCAATTAACATTCAAAAATATGATTAACACATCCAAATACTTCCAACAACTACACAGCCACCACAACTCTACAAAAACACTAAACTAACAACCTAATCAATTAGAGATTCAAGAGTTTCGAGATTCCTTTATTAACAACGACTTAACAAAACTATAAACCATCCATTATGTGTTTAGACTCAATCCATAACAATGGAAATCAGATTCAATTCGAATCTTTCTCTATTTCATCAATTTCACCCAATTAAATCAATTAACTCAATATAAAAACATCAAATCAAATTGTAAACCATAAATCAAGGATCAAACACTTGTGAATATTAATAAAGAAAAATTCAATAGAGAAGATCACGGACCTTACCCCTATTGTGTGATTTCTCCCTCAATTGGCTTGTTTAAAGCTAGAAAATACACGATTTCAATAAGATTTTGACAAAACAATGATAAAGAAACAATTACAAATCAAGAAATCAAGAATATAGGTATCTCACCTCTGGAATTTGTTGAAAGCAAAAGTGTTTGGCAGAAAAGAAGCGAAGAGAAAAGTTGAGAGAAAAATACGTGAAATTGGCTTAAAAGAAATAACTAAATTTAATATCCAAAATCCTTTTCAATTAACTTTTAAAACACATGTTAAAATGATTTAATTGAAGGGAGAAATCATCAAAAAATCTTGGTAAAATAGCTCCTTAAGGATTCAAAGAATTTTTCCCTTTTCATTTTAGTCACCATTAAAAATAGTTTTCAAAATTAACATTTTGGTCACTAGCCAAAATGTCATACTTCCAAATCTCATTTTCCAAAATTGATTTTACCAATATTAATCATATATTTTAAAATGATTTTTTAACCATTTTTCCATATTTTTATCTTACCAAAAAATATACGACCCTGAATCCGACTCGAATCTCTAACCAGTCCACCGGACGGTCTAATAACCCTCAAAACTACTAGGCCCAAAACTGAGGTGTTACGTTCTTCATTCAAATTTGTTCCAATTTTTCCCATAAGTCGACAGTTGTCTTCTCTTTGTAAACATCCTGCAAAATACTGTTTGATAAGTGCAAACGGATCTGGGAAGCAGCTTTACTATCCTTGCGGCGCTTCTCTGTATCCAACCATTCTTTCGGCATATTATTAAACCTATCTAATGCATCATCTAAATCCATCTGAACAAGAACATCTCAAACCTTCACCTGCTATAGCGAAAACCTGACGTTGTGATACAGCAGCAGAATTTCATACTTTACCGTCGTCATTATCCTAAGTAACCTGAAAAGCTCTGATACCATTTGTTAAGAATTTGGTATGCGGTAAAATAACCAAAGCGATAACGACATAGACCAAGACATGCATAGGAGACAAGATTTAATGTGGTTCAGCATAGCCTACCTCCATGGACGAGAGAAACGAACAATCCACTAATAACGTAGAGAACCCGAAGAGTACAAATACATGATAAACCATGTAATCCCAAAACCCGGTGTACAAATCCCATAACCCGGTGGAACCAAAACGCTCTTTCTAACATCCCTACAATCCCATCTATACAACGTAGGCACAATAGTTGTAGAGATCCTAAAAGTGGTTACATCTTTCCAGAGTAATTCTCCCTCTCTCTCATTCTCTTGTTCTATCATAATTCAAAAGGTTAAACCTAGTCTATATTTATAGACTCAAATAAGAAACCTTATTCAATAAGATCTCTAACTAAAATAGATATTTACACATTAAAGTTGTAACACCCCGGTTTTGGGCCTAGCGGATTTAAGGTTTATTAGACGGTCCAATAGACCGGGTTAGAGATTCGAGTCAGATTCGGGACCGTATATTTTTCGGTAAGATAAAAATATGGAAAATTAGTTAAAAATCATCTTTTTAATATATATTGATTTTTGGTAGAATCGATTTTAGAAAAAGGAATTTGGAAATATGACATTTTGGGTTAGTGACCAAAATGCGATTTTTTGGAAAATTGTTTTTAAGTGACTAAAATCAAAAGGGTCAAATCCTTAGAATCCTTAAGGAGCTAATCTACCAAGTGTTTGCTGGTGGTTTCTCCCTTCAATTAAATCATTTTAAACATGTGTTTTAAAAGAGTGTTAATAAGGATTAAATATCTAAAGTTAGTTATTAGCTTTTAAAAGAAATTTATGTAACTTTTTCCTAAACCTTTTCTCTCAACTTCTTTTCTTCCAAACACTCATAATTTCATCAAAACCCTGAGGTGAGAGACTTTTTTCACTCAGATTATTGATTTTAATTTGATTCCTTAACTTTGTTTTGCAAAATCTCATTGAAATTTTATGTTTCCTTGGCTTTAAACAAGCCAATTGAGGGAGAAATCACATAACATGGGTAAGGTTCCTGATCTTCTCTGTTAAATGGTTCTTTATTGATATTCCCAAGTATTTGATCCTTGATTTGTAAGTTGTAATGTGATTTTAATGTTTTATCAATGTTTAATTGAGTTATTTTGGAAATGTTAATAAAACATGGTGATTTTCGACGTGGATCTGATTTCTAGTATTTGAGATTTATTTACTATATGTTTTGGATATGTTTTGATGTTGATAAGTTGTTTGGTTGCTTGTCGGGAGCTTATTTCGCGTTGGCAAGGAAGGCGAGGCGTATTAGTGAATGAAAACTGGTTTTAGATGCTTTACAAAGGTTTGTAAAGGTTGTTGGGAGTTTAGGGTAAGCGTGAGACACTTACCTAAGCTCGAAAGTAAGTTTCTCTTTTTTTACTCTTGAATATCGGCTTAGATATGAGCATGTTGTTTGCATGTTTTGGTGATAAACATGGTAAGATTTACTTACTGGTAATGCATGTCTTTGAGTACATATGTAGGGGATTGAAAGTATATTAAATGCTATTGAGCATTGGTTTACATTCTAGTTGGGAATTGTGTCATTGCATTGGCAATGAGATTTGCATATGTGATGTTTTATGCAATACATTGCAAAACAGTAAGTAAATGGTTTTGTAAATGATATATTGGCTGTGTGACAAGGTGGGAAAACAATCAGATATAGTTGGCATGCCATAGGATTAAAAGTGCACTATAAAATATAAACAAAATCAATCATGGACATGGGTCCTTGAGGTATGGCGGTGTAACGAGGCCACTCGGACTGTTGGGGACATCATTTGGGACTTGCAATTTAACTAGGCAACCCAAATTGAGGGTGTTCTTGCGGATTAACTAGGCAAGGTTGGTACACTTGCGGTTTAACTAGGCAAGGGTGATATCTCGCGGTTTAACTAGGCGAGGGTGTCAAATCTTGTGGTGTAACTAGGCAAGGTTTGGGATATCGTGCAGTTTAACTAGGCATGGTATGAGAGATCCGCATATCCGATATGTGTATAGGGTAGAGGTAGTCTATCTAGGTCACTATAAATGCCAATATATGTGGAAGTTCATATGTTTGAACCTTGTTCATAATGCTTTGGGATTTAAGCATAGTTTGCTTAAAATGTTTTGGAATTTAAGCATGGATTGTGTATGATGTTATATAAAGGTTATTACATTTTGATTAGGTTGGAATCATGGAAAGATACTTTGGTTGTAAGCATGTTTTGAGAAAAACAAGCATGTGGCTTTTAAATGTGTTTTAATGCATCATTGTTTTATGAACGTCCTCACTAAGCATGTGTGCTTACGCTCTATTTTTCGTAATGATGCAGAGCGTTAAAGTTCGGGGCAGCAAAGGCAAGGTTTACAAGGATCCAAAAGATAAACTACTTTTGAGTATGAACTCAGTTTACGTTTCTGGTTCATAAGGCAATGTGTTCGCCTTGGTTTTTGGGAGTTGTAATCCTGATTTCTTATAGATTTTAAGTATGTTTCTATGTTGGGTTTTGAGGATGGTTTGATATTGCTAAGCTTGATGTTAAAACTTGCTTGTAGTTGTGGATGAATGGTTGCTTAGGTATGCATCTAGAGTTTCCTTGATGATTGCCTTGTTGTGGTGGTTCGAGCAAGTTTATTATGTTGTGTGGGTTGTGTTGTTATGATGCATATACTGAGATTGGCTTATTTGTGTATTTTGGGATTTTTGGCAAAGTGATTTTAGGAGGCATGCCTTTAGAATATCATGGGATGTATGAATGCCAATTGGTTGTTGAACTTATGATGTTTAGGTTGCTGTTACATCTAGGTAGTTTTGTATGAGAGTTTGTGGCATGATGAAATGGTTTACTTTTGAAATAAGCATGTTAAACCAATCATTTGTGACCATTCAGGTCCAGACGTACTGGTACGCGTGTTCACGTATCGGTACACAAAGCCATTTAGAGCTTGTGGTTTCGGTACGGGGGCTAGGCGTTGCGATACAGAAATACTTTTAAAGAGTAGCGTACCGATACTCGAGTTTGAGTATCAGTATGGGAAGGCTGATTTTAGCATGAGGCTTCGGTATAACGGTTTGGGGATCGGTACGAGCCTTTGGTTTTGGTAAGGCGTATCGATGCGCAGGGTCGTACCCGTACGAGAGTTGGCTACTGGAATTTTTAGAATTCAAAATGGAAAGGGCGTACCGATAATCAAGTGTGTGTACCGATACCCGAGGCAGTTAAGTTAGTTAATAACTTTAGTGAAGTTCTGTTTTCTTTCATTTTGGTCTTTGATTGTTGTGGGCTCAATTGTGTGAGTTTGAAAGGTCTATTTGAGCTGACTTTTGACATGTAAGCTTGAAATATACTTAATTAAAGGCTGGTAACTTTTAAATTAGAAAAGTTCTTCCAAATTACTAAAATTACATTTTGGTCCCTAATTCGTGTTTGTGGCCAATTAGATTTCGGTAAACCTAATATAGCTTGCTTAGTTCGGTCTTGCAACTAGGCCGGGTCGAGGGGGTTACATTTGTTGGTATGAGAGCCAGGTTTGCGAAAAGTTAGGATGTTGTTGTTTGACTAGTTGATGTTGTTTGAATTGTACGGTGATTGTGTATATGTTCGGTGATTGTTTAATGTTCTGTTGTGGTATGTATTGGAAACACATTGCCTATTACCGAGGATTTTAAATGCATTTTAAAGTTAACTTGGATCATTTGCCTGGCGTTAGCCTAACTCTAATATGTTTTGATGCTTTTGTTAGGATGGCTCGACGTGAGACACGATCTATGGCTAATACTATTGGGGTTGGGCATAATAAGAAAGAAGAGAATCTCCCTCATGTTTTACCTCCTCCTCCTCCAGTGGTTCTTCAATTGACGTTGGGGTGGGTAAAGCACCCTAGGTTCACCAAGTGCCTATGTATGGTGATTTGACTCTGTTAGTTCATGCGATAACGAGAGCTTTTCAAGCAGCGATGGCGGGCGTGCAAGCCCAGGCACCGGTACCCGTTGTGGTGGCAAATCAAGGTTTACCCTTAGAGCGTTTTAGGAGTTTGAGAGGTAAGAAGTTTCAAGGTTTGAGCCTTAAGGCAGCTGAGGGTTGGTTGGAAAAGACAGTTCGCATCATGAATCAGATGGAATGTAATGAGGAACACAAGTTGGGTTACACTGTATCTCTATTGCAGAGGGATGCGTATCATTGGTAGGTGACCACAATTGCTGGCGTTCCTAAGGCGGACGTTACTTGGGAGTTCTTTCAGAGAGGTTTCAAGAGGAAGTATCTTGGTACCAGTATTTGGATATAAAAAAGCGCGAGTTTATGTCGCTATCTCAGGGAGGCATGTCTGTTGCTGAATACGAGGTGAAGTTTGTCCAACTGAGTCAGTATGCTTTAGAGTTGGTTCCAGATGGCCAATAAAGATGTGATAGGTTCCGTTATGGTCTTGTTAAGGACATCAAGACCTATCTCTTGGCTGCGGATTACACAGATTTTGATGTGTTAGTCAATCGGGCCAAGGATATCGAGCAGTCCTTGAGTGCACCAGTTCAGGCTGCGAGTGTGAACTTGGGTAAAAGAGTGGCGGATTCTAGCTATTCTGGGAGGTAAAATAGAAGGTTCAGGGATAAGAGGCATAAGCCAGATCTCAAGCGTGGTGGTGGAGTTGGCCAGGGTGCTCAAGGAGCTCGTGCTATATCGGAGTGTGAGCGATGTGGTAGGCACCACGCGGGTATATGCTAGGGTAATGTTGGAGCTTGTTGGATTTGTGGTTTATCTAATCACTTAAAGCGTGATTGTCCTCGGGCTGTGAGAGATGCACCAGCACAGGTTGCTGCAACTGCTAGAGGCCGAGGCCGTGGCAAGGGTAATTTTTAGAGGCGCGAGGATGGTCAGAGGAGTATGGCTCATGCTGCAGCGGTTAGACCTGAAGGTGGTGGACCGACTCGGGTCTTTGCTCACCAAGAGGGTCATAATGACACAGATGTGATCGCAGTTACTTTTACTTTGCAATCTTTGTCAATGTTATCTTTGATTGATTTGGGGTCTACGTATTCATATATTTTGAGTGAACATGCATCTTTTCTAAATGTTCCTGTTGAGATCTTAGATGTTGACATGCTAGTCACAAGTTCTTTTGGGGAGACAGATACAACAAGAAGGTTGTATCGGCGTTATCCTTTGGTAGTGCAAGGACATGAGTTTACCGCAGATCTGATGGAATTTCCATTACATGGTTTTGATATCATTTTGGGTATGGATTGGTTGAGTGAGCACAGAGCAGTTGTGGATTGTGAATCCAATAGGATTTTCTTGAGGTTGGCCAACAACTATGAGGTTTTGGTGGTTGTCAAAAATATTTTTTGTCCAATGTGGTTTCGGCTGTTAGGGCGGAGAAGATGATGTTTGATGGCTGTCAAGCTTATTTGGCTATTGTTATGAATTCGGAAGCCAAGGGTGTTCGAATGTAGGACATTCAGACCGTTTGCGACTTTCTTGAGGTTTTTCCTAAAGAGTTGTCGGGTTTACCCCCAGATAGGGAAATAAAGTTTTGTATTGAGACATATGGGGATACAAAATCGGTGTCCATTTCTCCTTATAGGATGGCACCGAAAGAATTAAAGGAGTTAATGTCACAACTTCAAGAGTTGTTGGACCATGGGTTCATTCGACCAAGTATTTCTCTATGGGTTACTCCTGTTCTCTTCGTGAAAAAGAATGATGGTACAATGAGTATGTGCATCGATTATCGTCAGTTGAACAAGTTGACAGTAAAGATCAAGTACGCGTTACCGCGAATTGATGACTTGTTCAATTAGTTTCGTGGAGCAGTGGTGTTTTCCAAGATAAATTTAAGATCAGGGTATTACCAGTTAAAGGTTAAGGATGTGGATGTGCATAAAATCGCGTTCCGTACGAGGTATGGGCATTATGAGTTTCTGGTCATGCATTTCGGTTTGACAAATGCCCCGACTGTGTTTATGGACATGATGAATAGAGTGTTCTATGAGTATCTTGATCAGTTTGTGGTGGTGTTCATAGATGATATTCTCGTGTACTCCCGTACCGAGAAAGAGCATGTTCGGCATTTGCGGATAGTGTTGCAAGTGTTGAAGGATAATCAGTTGTACGCTAAGTTGAGCAAGTGCGAGTTTTGGCTAAAGAAAGTAACATTCTTTGGTCATGTGGTTTCCGCGAAGGGTATTCGCGTTGATCCACAGAAAATTGAGGCTATTCTCAATTAGAAGCCACCTAAGTCTGTATCGGTTGGCTGGTTATTATCACCGTTTCGTTGAGGGGTTCTCGAGTATTGCAGCACCGTTGATAAAGTTGTTGCAGAAGAATGTTACTTATGTGTGGACGAAGAAGCAACAGCACAGTTTTGAGAAGTTGAAGGAAGTTCTGACATATGCTCATGTGTCGATTCAGCCTAAATCTGGGAAGGAGTTTGTGGTTTATAGTGATGCGGCGTATGTTGGCTTAGGCTGTGTGCTGATGAAGATTGGGAAGGTTGTGGCCTTTGCATCGAGGTAGTTGAAAGTTCATAAGCACAATTATCCAACTCATGATTTAGAGCTTGAGGTCGTGGTTTTCGCATTGAAAATTTGGCGACGTTACCCCTATGGTGAGAAGTTTGTGATCTTTATGGATCACAAGAGCTTGAAGTATTTGATGTCCCTGGAAGATTTGAATCTTAGGCAACGTAGGTGGTTGGAATTGCTTAAGGATTACGACTTGACAATTGAGTATCATCCTGTTAAAACCAATATAGTGGCGGATGCATTAAGTCGTAAGGTTGCAGTTAAGCTTCGAGTTATGTTTGCAAGGTTGAGTGTGACACGGGAGGGTGGTTCGCTGGCTGAATTGTAAGTTAAGCCTACGTTATCACAGTTGATTAAAGATAAGCAATCGTATGATGATTCATTGGTTGAGCATGTTAAGGACATAGCGGATGGTAATTCGACAAAATTTCATTTTGATGATGATGGAGTTTTGTGTTTCAAGGGTCGAATAGCAGTGCCGGATGATCTGGAATTGAGGCACACTATCTTGTCGGAGGCGCACTCTAGTCTTTTTTCTATGCATCCTGGTAGTGTTAAGATGTATTGTGATTTGAATGAGGTATACTACTGGGTTGGGTTGAAAATAATGTGGCTGAATTTGTTTCCAAGTGCATAGTATGTCAGCGGGTCAAGGATGAACATCAATTTCCATCCGGGTTGTTTCAACCGCTGACAATTTCGGAGTAGAAATGGGAGATAATCACCATGGATTTTGCAATAGGGTTGTCGATGACACCAGCTAAGAATGATTCCGTTTGGGTGATTGTTGACTGGTTCACAAAGTGTGCACATTTCTTGCCAATGCATACAACGTACACCTTGGACAAGTTGGCAGATTTTTATATAGCGGAGATTGTGCACTTGCATGATATACCTAAATCCATCGTTTTTTGATGGGATCCAAGGTTTATGACAAGGTTTTGGAGGAGTTTGCACCAGACCTTGGGTTCGAGGTTGGGTTTTAGTATTGCGTATCATCCTCAGTCGGATGGGCAGTCTGAGCGGGTTATCCAGGTTTTGGAGGATATACTGAGATGTTGTATTATCGAGTTTCAAGGAACCTGGGAGAAGCACTTGCCTTTAGTTGAGTTGGCTTACAACAACAGTTATTAGACGAGTATACAGATGGAACCTTATGAGGCGTTATATGGCCGGAGGTGTCATACGCCCTTATGTTGGGCTGAGGTAGGGGAAAAGCATGTTACTCTACCAGATGTGTTGAAAGACACATATGAAAAGGTTAAGCTTGTATGCGACCAATTGAAAGCGGCGGCGGATTGACAGAAATCTTACGCGGATTTGAAGCGTAAGGAGATTGAATATGCGGTGGGCGGTCGTGTATTCTTGAAAATGTCACCATGGAAAAAGGTAATGACATTCGAACGTAAGGGTAAGCTTAGTCCGAGGTTTATTGGACCATACGAGGTTATTGAGTGTGTGGGTCCTGTGGCATATCGGTTGAGGTTGCCTCCCGAGTTGGAGAAAATTCATAATGTGTTCCATGTTTCGATGTTGAGGAGATATCGATTAGATCCATAGCATGTTATGCCGATGAAGGATGTGGAGTTGAGGCTAGATCTATCATTTGATGAGGAACCTATAGAGATCCTCGATACCAGCAAAAAAGTCCTACGTCGTAAGACGATAGAGCTCGTGAAGGTCTTGTGGCGACATCGAGGTGTTGAAGATGCTACTTGGGAAAACAAGGCGGATATGAAGGAGCAATTTCCGCATCTGATTCCTATAGGTAATTTTGAGGACGAAATTTCTTAAGTGTGGGAGAGTTGTAACACCCCGGTTTTGGGCCTAGCGGATTTGAGGTTTATTAGACGGTCTAGTGGACCGGGTTAGAGATTCGAGTCGGATTTGGGACCGTATATTTTTCGATAAGATAAAAATATGGAAAAATAGTTAAAAATCATCTTTTAATATACATTGATTTTTGGTAGAATCGATTTTAGAAAAAGGAATTTGGAAATATGACATTTCGGGTTAGTGACCAAAATGTGATTTTTTGGAAAACTATTTTTAAGTGACTAAAATCAAAAGGGTCAAATCCTTATAATCCTTAAGGTGCTAATCTACCAAGTGTTTGCTGGTGGTTTCTCTCTTTAATTTATGTAACTTTTTCCTAAACCTTTTCTCTCAACTTATTTTCTTTCAAACACTTAGAATTTCATCAAAACCCCGAGGTGAGGAACTTTTTTCACTCAGATTATTGATTTTAATTTGATTCCTTAACTTTGTTTTGCAAAATCTCATTGAAATTTTATGTTTCCTTAGCTTTAAACAAGCCAATTGAGGGAGAAATCACATAACAGGGGTAAGTTCCATGATATCCTCTGTTAAATGGTTCTTTATTGATATTCCCAAGTATTTGATCCTTAATTTGTAAGTTGTAATGTGATTTTAATGTTTTATGAATGTTTAATTGAGTTATTTTGGAAATATTGATGAAACATGATGATTTTCGAAGTGGATCCGATTTCCAGTATTTGAGATTGATTTACTATATGTTTTGGATGCGTTTTGATGTTGATAAGTTGTTTTTATCAATAGAATCCTGAAACGCTTGAATCTCTAATTATTTATGTTGCTAGTTTTGAGTTATTGTGTAGGTAATCGAGTTTAATCTTTGCTGGAGGTAAAAGGATGTTAGAAAAGGGTTTTTGGATGTTGTTAGATGTTGGTTGATTGGTTGAAATGTTGTTTTATGGCTGGGTTAAGTTTCGGAAACGTTTGATAGTGTTTTCGGTATGTTTCAGATAGTCTTCGAGTGGGCAACTTGGGAGTTGCGGGAGATTGCTATTAGGTAATGGTTTGAATGCATTTATCCTCTGGTTTTATGTGTTTAAAACAGAGGATATCAAGGCGACGAAGCTTGAAGTTATTTGGTTGCTTGCCGGGAGCTTGTTTCGCGTTGGCAAGGAAGGCGGGGCATATCGGTGAATGGAAACTGGTTTTAGATGCTTTACAAAGGTTTGTAAAGGTATTTGGGAGTTTATGGTAAGCGTGAGACACTTACCTAAGCTCAGAAGTAAGTTTCCCGTATTTTGCTCTTGAATATCGGCTTAGATATGAGCATGTTGTTTTGCATGTTTTGGTGATAAACATGATAAGATTTACTTACTGGTAATGCATGTCTTTGAGTACATATGCAAGGAATTGAAAGTATATTAAATGTTATTGAGCATTGGTTTACATTCCGGTTGGGAATGGTGTCATTGCATTGGCAATGAGATTTGCATATGTGATGTTTTATGCAATGCATTGCAAAACAGTAAGTAAATGGTTTTGTAAATTATATATTGGCTATGTGACAATGCAGGAAAACAATCAGATATAGTTGGCATGCCATAGGATTAAAAGTGCACTATAAAATATAAACAAAATCGATATTGGCCATGGGTCCTTGAGGTATGACGGTGTAACGAGGCCATTCAGACTGTTGGGGACCTTATTTGGGACTCGCGGTTTAACTAGGCAACCCAAATTGAAGGTGTTCTTGCGAATTAACTAGGCAAGGTTGGTACACTTGTGGTTTAACTAGGCAAAGGTGAGATCTCACGGTTTAACTAGACGAGGGTGTCAAATCTTGCGGTGTAACTAGGCAAGGTTTGGGATATCATGCGGTTTAACTAGGCATGGTATGAGAGATTCGCGTATCCGATATGTGTATAGGGTAGAGGTAGTCTATCCGGGTCACTATAAATGACAATATATGTGGAATTTCATATGTTTGAACCTTGTTCAGAATGCTTTGGGATTGATTTTCTTAAAATGTTTTGGAATTTAAGCATGAATTGTATATGATGTTATATAAAGGTTATTACATTTTGATTCGGCTAGAATCATGGAAAGATACTTTGGTTGTACGCATGTTTTGGGGAAAGCAAGCATGTGGTTTTTAAATGGGTTTTAATGCATCATTGTTTTATGAGCATCCTCACTAAGCATGTGTGCTTACGCTCTCTTTTTTCGAATAATGTAGAGCATTAAAGTTCGGGGCAGCAAAGGCAAGGTTTGCAAGGATCTAAAAGATAAACTACTTTTGAGTATGAGCTCGGTTTACGTTTTTGGTTAATAAGGCAATGTGTTCGCCATGGTTTTTGGGAGTTGTAATCTTGATTTCTTATGGATTTTAAGTCTGTTTCTATGCTGGGTTTTGAGGATGGTTTGATATTGCTAAGCTTGATGTTAAAACTTGCTTGTAGTTGTGGATGAATGGTTGCTTAGGTATGCATCTGAGCTTCCTTGATGATTGCCTTGTTGTGGTAGTTAGAGCAAGTTTATTATGCTGTGTGGGTTGTGTTGTTATGATGCATATGCTGAGATTGGCTTATTTGTGTATTTTGGGATGTTTGGCAAAGTGATTTTAGTAGGCATGCCTTTAGAATATCATGGGATGTATGAATGCCAATTGGTTGCTGAACTTATGATGTTTAGGTTGCTGTTGCATCTAGGTAGTGTTGTATGAGAGTTTGTGGCATGATGAAATGGTTTAGTTTTGAAATAAGCATGTTAAACTAGTCATTTGTGGCCATTCAGGTCCATGCGTACCGGTACGCGTGTTCACGTATCGATACTGAAAGCCATTTCGGGCGTGTGGTTCCGGTTCGTGGGCTAGGCATTGCAATATGGAAATGCTTTTAAAGGGTAGCGTACCGATACTTAGGTTTGAGTATCGGTACGGGAAGGTTGAGTTTAGCATGGGGTTTCAGTACACGGGTTTGGGGATCGGTACGAGCCTTTGGTTTTGGTAAGGCGTATTGGTACGCAGGGTCGTACCGGTACGAGAGTTGGCTACTGGAATTTTTAGAATTCGAAATAGAAATGGAGCACCGATACTCAAGTGTGTGTACCGATACCCGAGGCAGTTAAGTTAGTTAATAGCTTTAGTGAAGTTCTGTTTTCTTTCATTTTGGTCCTTGTTTGTTGTGGGCTCAATTGTGTGAGTTTGGAAGGTCTATTTGAGCTGATTTTTGACATGTAAGCTTGAAATATACTTAAATAAAGGCTTGTAACTTTAAAATTAGAAAAGTCCTTCCAGATTGCTAAAATTACATTTTGGTCCCTAATTCGTGTTTGTGGCCAATTGGATATCGTTATGATGCCCGATTGAGATGAGTGCTCACTTAAGGACAGTATGAATATGTAGGAAAGACTTAATGTATCTAGACAAGATAAAAGAAAAAAATAGACGTGTTTTAGGTTTTATTTCCCCGGTTTACTTCGGTAAACCTAATGTAGCTTGCTCGGTTCGGTCTTGCGACTAGGCCTGTTCGAGGGGGTTACAAAAGTAAATCCTAATTACCAAGTAATCTTCAACCACTAGAATTACAATAAAACCCAACTTAATTACCAATAAGAATTTGAGTCAAAATATAGCAAATCTCCACCTTGATACAAATTCTATTCGAGCAATGCTCTTCAAGTCTTCCACAGTTCAATTTTTACGTAAGTCAAATATTCGTAGAAACATCACCGCCAAGTCTTCAACAACTCCAATTCTTACGTAGTATCCGTTGAAGCGCCATTAAATTTTGAGAATCACTCCCCCTACAACTGAAAGCTCGTTGCAGCAGTACTCCTCTAGCATGTCTCCAACATCGCACCGCAAAGTCCCCAGCAAAAATTCCTCTACAATCACGCAGCTCGAACCATAGCTCATGATACCATTTTTTAGGAATTTGATATATGGCAAAATAACCAAAGCGATAACGACATAGACCAAGACATGCACATGAGACAAGATTTAACGTGGTTCAGCATAGCCTACCTCCACGGACGAGAGAAACGAACAATCCACTAATAATGTAGAGAACCCAAATAGTACAAATACATGATAACCCATGTAATCCCAAAATTTGGTGTACAAATCCCATGACCCGATGGAACCAAAACACTCTTCCCAACATCCCTACAATATCTATCTCTACAACGTAGGTACAATAGTTGTAGAGATCCTAAAAGTGGTTACATCTCTCCAGAATAATTCCGCCTCTCTCTTATTCTCTTCTTCTCTCATAATTAAAAAGGTTAAACCTAGTCTATATTTATAGATCCAAATACTTGGTCACCAAGAAACCTTATTTAATAATATCTCTACCTAAAATAGATATTTACACATTAAAGTAAACCATAATTACCAAGTAATCATCAACCACTAGAATTACAATAAAACCCAACTTAATTACCAATTAGAATTTGAGTCAAAATATAACAGTACCGGTACGATGCGTCCCATACCAATACCCCTGTAATCTTTGAAATTTTTTTGACATGAGTACTAGTACAGTGAACCTCATACCGATACGACATGATGCAATTGCATATTATATACACTATGAGTACCGGTACAGCCTTGAGCGTACCGATGCGCAAAGCTCCATCAAAATTCTAGTGAACAACTTCAATACCGCTATGACCATTTGAGTATCGGTATCCCTTACTCCGTACCGATATATGACCTTGCGTACCGGTTAGTCTTGTATTACTACTGGTTATTTTTCTTTAAGGCAAGTATCGATGCGGGCCCTCATGTATAGATACCCACAGTTTTTAGACATCATTTATTGTGAGAAAAATTCTCTTGAACGACTTTATTTAATATCCTAACTATCCAAACAGTTAGAAATCAATGAAAGAAATCACTAGACTTTGACGTATAAGTCTAGTTGAAAGAGTAAGGTAATATCTTTTCCTAAAAGCAACATAAATTAGTGAATTTGTGAAATCATTAGTGTGGTAACTAAGATAGTGGACGTAGACTTTATTGAAGAAGTTGAACCACTATACATTTCTTTATAACTTTTTTTCCTTTACAATTTGCTCCCACATACTTTTAAATTACCAATTCACCTCCTCTTAACTAATAATGATAAATTAATACACAATAAAATATTTTTAAAATTTAAACTCGCATAATAATAATTAATGGCAATGGGTTAAAAACTAAAAATTTACAAAACTGTGACTTGAAAAACAGAAAGTATTGTTTCCCCTTTTTTTTCATTTAATTTCTCCCTCTATTGGGTAAATTTCAGATCCGAAGCCTGTTCTTCTCTGCTTTCTTGTCCCAAATCAAATTCATCACCTCCGATTCACACCGGAACTCAACTCTCTCGCTCTCCCACCACCACTCTTCGCCGCCGACGCTGCCACCCTAGCGCGCCAAGACACAAGATCTCATCTTTAAGAAGGTACGTTCTTTGGTCGAATCCGATCCCATCAATTAATCTCTGCTTAGATCCTCACATTTTGAGGAAAAAAAACATGAACTCCAATCACGGGAAAGGTTCATCCGGTTCGCTAAAAAGCTTCGATTTCGATCTCGGCCTTGGATCGGGCCGACCCAAATCCCTCAATGACCAAAAGAACAAGACTACTTCATATTCATCATATTCGTCTTATTCATCAACAACTTCTGCCCAATCGAAGCCCGGCTGGCAACCCAACAAGCCGTCGTGGACCCACCAACCCGCCCCGAATCAAGCCACCCAACCTGGCTTATCGGGTCCCACTTCCATGGCGGGAGACATTTTTGGGAAGAGCTGGGGCTCTTCGGGAGGTAATAACTCTGGGGTTGGGATCGTTAACAAGAACCCTAATTTGTTTGGAGATTTGGTTAGCTCTGCTTTGGGACAGGGGAAAAGTAATATTAATTCTAATGTTCCTTTGAAGAATTCAAATCAGACTTCAAATTCTTCGAGTAAAATCACATATTCAATGGGGAATTTGGCTGATTCATTGCCTAAAAGTACTGGGAATTGGGGAAATTCTAGTGGATATAATAATAACAGTGGTATTGGAAATATTAATGTTAATGTCAATATTAATAATAGTAAGAGTCAGAATCTTGGTGGGGCTCCGATGAAAAGTATGGCCGGAGGAGCAGGTGGAATTGGAGTTAAAAGTGGGATCGGTTCGAAGGACCCTTTTGGTTCTTTGCTTGATTTTTCATCAAAACCATCAGGTAGCCTTAATTCGGGAAGTAATAAAGGAAATAAGGCAAAGGTTGCAGATGATGGCTTTGGGGATTTTCAGAATGCTTCAAAACCGACCACAACTGCGTTTTCATCTAGTGGCTTCAGTTCAAGTAATAATGATTTTATGGGGTTGAATGTGGCTTCTGGTCTGAATATGGATGATTTTGGGATGCCTGCAAAGAATGTTGGATCTCAAAGTCAGCCATCCGTTCAAAGCTCGGGTGGTGATCCTCTCGACATGTTATTTTCATCGTCTTCAGCTTCAACCGGAGTTGCTGCTCAAGCATCTGGTGGTGGAGAGCAGCAATTTTCAGGAGTTGATGATTGGGGGTTGGACTCTGAGTTTGGAGGAGCTGGAGGAGGAAACGATGGCAGCTCGACAACGGAGCTTGAAGGGCTTCCTGCTCCCCCGACTGGTGTCACCGCATCTTCTGCAAAGAGCAAGGGTATCGACAACCAGAAGCAAGGCCAGTATGCTGATGCCATTAAGTGGCTGTCGTGGGCAGTGATTCTGCTTGAAAAGACAAACGATAAGGCTGCCACCGCTGAGGTTTTATCATGTAGAGCTTCATGCTATAAAGAGGTCGGTGAGTATAAGAAGGCTGTAGCTGATTGTTCAAAGGTACAAAGACTCTTCAAAACTGTTATATATTATAGTTCCTTATTAAATATTTATATTGAGAATTTATTACATGCACATAGTTTGCAAATGAATTTGTGAATTTACTTAATCCTATGTAAACCTCCTCCCTAATTGATAGTGTACCTAGGATACGAGTTGAGGTTTGATCTGATGTCGGCTCCAGCGCAAGCATGTAAAAGTTCATAGGGTTAGGGTAATTATAATTCTCAAACAAGTGTGAGAAAGAGGGAATAATTAGCATGGTACTCTATTTGCACACTGCAAGATCCTTTAATTATTTATTCATCTAGATGTTGTCGGTTGCATTAGTATTGATCACATCAATTGAAATCAATATATATTGATAATCTACTGGTTTTACCGATGAACTTATGTTGTCCATTTTCTATCCAGGTGCTAGAGCATGATGAAACCAATGTGTCTGTCCTTGTACAACGTGCACTCTTGTACGAAAGCATGGAGAAATACAAACTCGGGGCTGAAGATCTAAGAACTGTTCTGAAGATTGATCCCGGTAATAGAATCGCAAGAAGTACCGTCCATCGCTTGGCTAAAATGGCGGACTAGAAGGTTTGATGATTTTTTCCTTTGTATCATCATTCCTCATTTAGGTTGATACCTTTTCCCCCTCGTACTAAGAACAGAATTAAAGGGAAGTAATGTCTCATTGTGGAGGGTTTATGAGTATGGTGTGATTGGATATTATATATTGTTTTGATCGTGGTTTGGAAACGGCATATTCCTAAACAGCTTTGGTGTTTGTATTCTGTCATTTAATACTTGTTTGCTTTGGTATACCAACAGTTGTGGATTGTATTAGATGGTGTTCTGTTATGTTGTAACTGTACCTATGGTTTTTTTTTCTTATGTTTTTTTGGTTCTTTAATGGATGATGTTAGACCAACATAGAGAAGGTGAACCCGGGATCGGTTAGTTAACAGATTTAGAGAATTTTTACCTCATGCATGGTTATTATCTTCTTATATCTAAAATTACCAGGGCTGAATGAAGTTCAGAATCAGCAAACCACCTATTGGAAGGAGTAAGCATGGGAAAAGCATGTTATTCTAAACCATCCTGAAGATAATATGTTAACTGTATTCAGAGTCACTGCGTGTCCTATACGATTATATATTCGAAACGCGTATAGATTCAAATTCTTTTACACATTACTTCGTAAGCTACGGATGCAATATCTATATTCAAATGTGATTGGATGTAGATGTCGTGTTTCACGAAAAAAACAAACAATGGTTGGAACATAAGATGAACTTTATGGGCTCATAAACTTTGGTTGGTTCGAGCAATTTGTTTGTACGTGTTAAAAAAAACTGATAAATTTTATCAAACATATATTACAGTCGAAGTATCTTAAAAAGTTGTGTTATGTTAATGGTTGCAAGGTTTGTTCAAGTCAACATTGTCTGCTACACCTGTTTAAACCTGAAGGCATCATTCCAACAAGATACGTCGGATTCATAAAAAAAAGGTAGATCCAGAAACATCAAAGTGGAAACAACTTTTAATTTGTTTAATAATACAGCCGAATTTGAGTCATTAGATTGATGTAGTAAAACGAATGAAACGTCAAAAATTGCAATCACTGTTGCAACCTATCGTACTGTAAGATCTATTCAGAATATGTGAGTGTATGACAACTATTTACTTTCGTCAAAAATATGGTTTATAATTAAAAAAATTATAAATCTAACCCAAAATTTATTAAACATTATTTCCTAACTTGAATTAATGAATTTAACCTAGTTTTGGTTTTGTTTCAAACTAATAAGCAGAGGCAGATCCACGAATTTAAATTTGGTAGTTCACCGATCAATGTTATAATTTAGAATCAATTTATATTGTTGTAATAATATATTAATTATTGATAATTGTTGTGCAAGCAAACATGGTTTTTAATCAAAGACATATTGATATTGAAGAACCAATCCAGGTAAATATGTTTGAGAGATTAAAACTTATACTGATGTAATTGTGTTTTAGAAAGTAGAAAAACTTATTATAGTGAAAGTTAATTTTTAATTTCAATTGAGATTTTTAGTTTTGATTCACCAGTGTTAACCATCAAATCAAATTGAAACTAAACTATGTTAAACTTTTGACAAAACAAATCTTTTCGATCGTTGGGATTGATCAACGATTGTTTCGCTAATCGAAATTATGACCTTGGCAATGGCTGTAACTTAAAAAAAATTAGAGTTTTTTTTGGAAGAATACTTTAACGTGCCACATTAATATTTCTTAATAGGGTTAGCAACATTACAACAATGATCATAATAAATTTAAATTAAAAGTTTAATGGCTATAATAAAAGAAAATTCGATTTTAGTAACTAAAGTAAAAATATCTTAAAAATTTAGTGATTATCAAAGTAGTTTATCTTATTTTTTTAATGATGATTAACTTAACCCACCATGAATCATGGTGCATCCGCCCCTCCTAGTAACTCTTTTATTTGAAAAGGAAAATGGAGAAATTTGCACCAAATAAAGAGGCATATAGGTTAAATTATCATCTCCTAGCTTCCAACAAATAAAACACAAAAGACATGTCTGATAAGATGTGCAGTGTCACCGTTTATATATTCCAATACCCCTTTTTTGATGTGGGATTAATGTCTCTGCCTCTTCCCAGACGTGACATTCTCTCTCATTCAACCTCGTGACACCTTCGTCACTAGTCAACCACGTTCGTGATGGACCATTATCACGGTTGTCCATTCAGCCTACCCCACTCATGGGCACTCGGATTGACTTCAAGCAGTTAAAGGGTCGCTCTGATACCACTTGTCACGGGGGCATTACACTCTTCTCAAAAGACAAATAATGTAGTTCATTAATGGTTTTCTAATTTCAAGGCAACTGTAACTGAGTTCATTAATTTTTTCAACATCAACTGAGTTCATTAAACAACAACAAATTCAATGGCTCAAGTATTATCTTCCAAAATGATGAATCTAAAATGGACAACGCACACCGTTAAACACTACTAACGCAATACACCACTGAACACTATTAATTTTTTAATGACTTTTAAATAATTATTAAAACTCTCAAAGACTCGACATGTAATTAATTATATTTTAAAACAAAATTAGAAAAAATTATTCCATGAAGCATTCTCATCACATCATCTATGGTTCTACCCAATTAAATAAAATCACATAATCTTTATTTTTCATATAATATTTTTTTATAAATTAAATTTTACAAATCATCATCTTCTTCCTCATGCATCGTATATTTATTCTAACATTTAGCGAAATCGTTAAAACAACACCATAAAAGCTTAACCCACGAATCGAAAAGATAAAAATAAAACAATTAATTCTAATACGTTAGAAACTTTAAAATTTACGAGAAATTATATCATGGGTCATTTCCGCCACGTCATCCATGAGACCAACCAATAAAAATCACTCATCTTATTATTTTTCCCATGTCATATTTTTACCAAGTAAAAACTATTTTTAAAATTGATTTACAGTAAATATGAGTGAAGATTCACTTGGTAAAAATATGACATGAAAAAATAATGAAATGTGTGATTTTTATTAGTTGGTCCTATGGATGACGTGGCGAGAATGACCCATAATATAATTTTTCAAAATTTACATATACATTTTAAAAACTTTAAAATCTTTTTAAAGCTGAAAATAGAAAAAACTTTTCCACCGTTCTTTCCCGAGAAAATTTTATCCTTTTCGTGGATTAAGTTTTAAAGCTTTAAAAAAATTTATCCTTTTCTATGGATAATTTTTTTTTTCGAATTAGCGATAATCGATCAGACTAACGATTTCTCATGTACTAAGGGGAGCTTTCTTTTTATTCAATTAATTTTGATACTCTACTGTTATAATTTTTGTTTTTCTGAATTTCAGCATTAAAAAGATTTTAAAGCTTTTGGTACACTGATAAGTTTGAGGGCTTTAATGGAGGTGAGGTCCTGACTTGTTTGCCGACAGCTTCCATGGTTTTACAAGTTTTTAGGGTTTAAACGAATATATTAATCTTATCGTTTTTAACATATTAAAATTAATTTATTTTAGTTTCCAATATAATATAGTAGTGATTTTCATAAACTAGCCGCCTAGGTTATTTCCTCTGCAAATCGTTGCTTGCTATTTTTCATTTTCGAGTGATTTTCATGGCCGACCGCGGCACTAATTTTAATGTCGGTTGTCGATCTCCGATCACCTTCTTTTATTTATTTGCTTCGTTCTTTTAGTTTTAGGTCTTTTAATTCAATAAATTTTTATGACAAGCTTTTCTCTACTTTTTGGTATGTATTTTTTGTCTCTTGGCACGCTTTTTTGCCTCTTGACACGCTTTCTATTATTTATTTTTCTTTCAGGGTTAGATTTGACGTCGCTCTTTTGATTATCCTGTTGATCTCCCCGTTTGGACCCTCAAACTGGATCTAGATGCAAGTTTAGTCACCGCTCTTGTTCGCGATTGAGTTGTGGTAATAAACGTGTTGTCAATGTGCCCCAATTCTGTAATATGCATTTTTTAATATTATTTGTTGATGGTTTTTACCTTCATCGTCGAGCTTTGGTGATGTTTTGTATCTATTTTATTTCGAGTCTTTGAATTAGGTTTTTTACCTTTTCTTTCTTTGGTCTTGTTTATGATCTAGAGACGTTAGTTTTGGACTGTTTTAAGGAATATGTCATGATCAAGGTTGTTTACCTGCATTGTAAACTTTCATCTTGGATCTTTCCTTTTTTAATAAAACTGGTGTACTCATATTAAAAAAATTAATTTATTTTATTTTTATGTCTTTAGATTTGTGGGTTAAGCTTTTGGGGTTTTTAAACGATTTCATTAATATATTAAAATAAATATATATGGCATGAGAAAGAAGATGATGATTAGTAAAATTTAATTTATAAAAATATTATATGGAAAATAAAGATGATGTGATTTTATTTAATTGGGTAGGACCATAGATAAAGTGTGAGAATGATTCATGAAATAATTTCTTTTAATTTTATTTTGAAATATAATTAATTACATGTCGAGCTTTTGAGATTTTTAATAATTACTTAAAAATTATCAAAAAAATTAATAGTGTTTAATGATGTATTATATTAATAGTATTCAACCTAATATATTATGTATATCACATGTGAAAATATGAAGAAATATATATGTATATTATATATGGATATAGAAAGCAGTTAAATTAGAATCAATATTTATTATAACATTATAAGTAATTACAATTAAATTTGTATAGAAACTCGAAAACCTAACTCGATTCGAGTCAACTCAAATTTTATAAACTCAATTCGAAAAATTTTCAAATAAAGTTTGAATCGTAAAATATGACTTATAAACTCGAATAACTCGATTTTTTTTACTCGACTTGATCGAATGTTCTGCCCTAATGCAGAGGCTACAAGGACAACTTCTGAAGTAGCTCGATTCATGGGTCAACTTGTGAGATCTATTCATGCGACGGACAAAGAGATTCATTGGTTTTTGTGAGGGTTTTTGCTGAGGGGAATGAAAAGAAATAGAGTTGTCGTTAAAAAAGTTGAACTACAAGCGGCCAATGCCATAGTCATGGTGTTTAGAGAGCTAGAAAGCAATGAAGCACTGGTACTTCGATCTGGTGTCATACCATCTCGGGGAATAACATTAATTTTCAAGTCAATTTGGGTTGAATAGAATAAGTAACACTTCACATCGTGGTTGGGACGATTAAAATTTAGACATGTCTCGTCCCATCCGGTTCGGTTCCATTACCATCTTTACTCTCTGCTTCAATTTCCTTTTACTACGATTGAGTTCAAGGGGGAGTGGGGGAGAGACATGAGATGCCATTGGGGCCAAGTTCGAGAGCAAGTTCATATATATAGAAAGAGTGGTTAGAATCTATTTATATTGTGTAAACTCAATTATTTTTACACTATTTTTGAACCGTTGGATGAGAGTAAATAAATGACTAATTTTATTTTAATTCTTTCATATGCTAATCCTCACATTTTCTATTGTTAATCCCAATCATCCATTTACTTCCATCAAACCGTCCAAAAAAGTGTAAAGCATTCAAGAAACGGTTTAAAGAATGTGTAAAACTTTGTAACGATCCAATTTTTGGGTTAGTGAATCGGGTCTCAAACCCGGGTTATGGGCCTTTATTTTAGAAGCCCTAGTTAAGGATTTTATGTTGGGCCCATTATATTGGAAGAGTAGGTTTTGAATTTTAAAACGGATGGGGGTAGGAGAAAAATGGGATGTTATATTCGAAAATGAGAAGAGGTAAATAGGGAGAGAGAGGAAATGTAAAGTGGGAGAGAAAGTAAAGGGGGAAGATTAAAGTCTGATATACTACCGTTCAAGCATCCATTTGCAACACATTCGACATCGTTAGAAAGATCTTACCGAGATGAGTCAGTCGGTGGTCACCAAGTTGCCGTCGTCATTCACCAGGGTGGGAAGAAGCAAGTTTTGAGTTGTTAAAATAAGGTATTTTTGGTGGCCAAATCACGAAATAGAGGGCACACTGTGCTCACCAGCATTGGGACAATGAGACTAGAGCTTGCCGCCGTCGTTCGATCGCCGGAGCACCCCTCATGCGTCGTCCTTGCGCGTGGGCGAGGTGCAACTGCTATGGGCAGCTTATTCGACGGTTGGGCTTAGGCCGAGCTGAGCCAGCCTGTTGAGCTGACCCAAGCCGAGAACCAAGCCGGTCCACAAGCCGAGCTGAGCCACCATTGACTGAGCCGCATTGACCATTAACTGAGCCACATTGACTGTTGATCGAGCCGTTGACGTTTTCTAAGGGACCCTACTTGGGGGTTTCTCGATATTCTGAGTCTGATGGCGCAGTCTGTTTCACCAAATTCAAACTTGGTAAGCTATTTTTACGCGTTTATCCCCAAAAGTAGTCCGATAATGTGAAATAGCTTATGTAATCGTATTTATTTTATCCTAGGAATTTGTAGACTCGAGTATTGGGTTTAAAGAGATGTTTAGAGGAGCTCAGATGGGGATTTAACGCTTTGGCCTAAGATTAGTACACCTCAAACTCCTATTGTTTCATGAGCATAATAAATGTGATTGCTTTGCATGTTAGTATCTGCAAATTAGGTAGATGATAAATATGCATGTGTGGAGACCGATAGTATGAGACTCGATATTTATGAAATGCATGATGATGTTACGGATATGATGGGACTCATAGAGGCTTTAGAGACCGTGTAAGGCCGTTTGAGATGTTTATATGATTATTTTATAATTGTTTGTTTGATTGAAATAATTGTGATGTCTTGTATGCTTGTTCAAATAGATTGATGAGATTTGATGGGAATTATACTTAAGGGTTAAATACTCAATTAAATGATTATGAAGCTGGTAATTAATATTAATTAGGTAAATCCATTAGTAAACAAACCCTAATGACTTTCATAAGCTTTAGGGATCGAATAAGTGTTATAATATCATAATTTGAGGAAGTTGTATGAACCCGTGAATATGACATCGGCATGAGCTTTGGCCATACCGTGTAACCCTCTCGACCTGGCCTAGACACCTGACCGAACTGAGAGAACTACATTAGGTTTGCCGAAGCAAACCGGAGAAAGGTTAAGAAAAGTCGGTCTATTTTTTTCTGTTATCTTGTCTAGATGCAAATTATTAACCTTACATGTACATACTTGCAACAAGTGAATTTCTGAAGAAATAAATCACAACAAGGCAACCAATTGCATCACATTCATTACGAGGACTAAAATGTAAATCTTTTGAATTATAGGACCAAAATTAAAATTAAGGTTACCAATCTTTAATTAGTCCAATTACATGCCCACTTATCAAATTTCAGGTTAAGATGAACATTCATGCTCAAACAATTACATCTTTAACACTCAGGGACCAAAATGTAAGAAAACAAAACTGATTTCCACGACATTAATAGAAATAACAGCTGCCCGTACCGGTACGCGGTTAACCATATCGGTACGATGCTTTATTTCAACCAGCCAGTATCAGTACGTCTTGCCCGGTATCGATACGCTACAACTACCCTTTAAATCATTTTGACACTTGGAGTAATCGTACCGGTACGATGCTGAGTGTATCGGTACACGAGATTTCATCCAAAAAGTAACTTTTTAGTAGCGTATTTTTGTACTGATACGCATGTTCCCGTACTGGTACGCAAAGCTTAATTTGCTTGGCCGTACTGGTACTCAAATACTCGTACCGATATTGAATGCCTAGTTATGCCTAGCTGTACCGATACGGTCTCCTGCGTATCAGTACACATGGGCTTGTAATGTCATTTTCAGTTGATTTTTCAGTCAATTCTAGATGCATTTAGGTCCTAGCAACTTGCATACATATATATAAACATTCATCAGTACTTATATCAACACTTGCACCAATGTTTAGCAACAATACAAGCTTATGCTACCATATGGATCAGTCTATAGGCATGCTTCCTAAAACACTCCACAAAACATACCAAACTACTCAAATAAACATTTACCAACAAAAGCATCATACCAACATCACTTTAAGACCATATTCAAAATGTTAAGCTCATCAAAGCATGCCATCCAAGCAAAACTATCTAGATGCATACTTAGGTGACCACAAACCATCAACCATATGTGTTGATGCACAAAGTGCATAACAACATCAATCAAACTCCAAAATCACAGCATTACACATGCCAAAAACTAGGGAAAACAAAATTATATATCCCAAAATCCATGGCGAACACATTGCCTTATTAACTGAAAACTAAAACTGAGTTCATACTCAAGTAGTCTTGCCCTTGGATCACTTAGACCTTGCCTTTGTTGCCTCCAAACCTTAATGCTCTGCATCATTAGGGAAAAGAGAGCGTAAGCACACTTGCTTAGTGAGGATGCTCATAAAATAATGATGCAATTAAAAACCTTTAAAGTCTAACACTTGCTTTCAACTCATGCTTATGACTAATGCATTAAAACAATTTGCCATGCTTAAATCCCGAAGCATTAAATTATATACCATGCTTAAATCCCAAAGCATTACAAAGTAGATTCAACATAATAACTTTCATATATTGGCAATTACAGTGACCCCGGATAGTCGTCCACTATCCTTGATTAGCCGACCGCTAATCTTTAGTTAACTGACCGTTAACTTTTCACATCGGATACACGGATCTCCCTTAATGACCGACCATCATCAAGACTACACCATGTCAACCGTATGATCTAATAACTTTGTCGACCACAAGTTTTACACCAACAAGGGGAACCGACAGCTCAACCCAAGTGATAACAACATAGTCCGAGTAGCCGACCGCTATACCTCAAGGACCCTTAACCACGATCGATTTTTAAACATATTATAGTGCACTTTATCCTATGGCATTCCAACTATATCTGAATGTTTTTCACCTTGTCACATAGCCAATATATCATTTACAAAACAATTTACCACTATTTTACAATGCATTACACAAAATCCCCACATATGCAATTCGCATCGCCATAGCAATACCATATTCCCGACCGGAATAAAAACTAATGCTCACTAGCATTTAATATACTTTTAAGACACTGTATATGTACTTAAAAATCATGCATTTACAGTAGGTAAACAAACCATGTTTACGACCAAAACATGAATCACACATACTCATATTTGAACCGATATTAAAGAGCAAAGGATGGAAACTTACTTACAAGCTTAGGTAAGTGTTTCAAACTTCACCTAAACTTCCAAAACCACTTTCAAACCTTTGAAAGACTTTTAAAACCGTTTCCACTCACCGATTTCACTTCGCCTTGCTTGCTAACGCGAAACAAGCTCCCGGCAAGCCTCAAACCACCTCAAGATGCTACGCCTTGATTATCCCCTGTTTTGGCCACACAAAACTAGAGGAAACATGCATTAAAATGCATCCAACTCTCTATTTCAAACCAAAAACCCGCAGATCTCAAGATGCCCACTCAAAACTCATCCGAAACTTACCGAAATCAACCTCAAACACTTCTCAAACTTAACCCAGCTATAATGCAACGATTCAATACACCGAACTTCATCAAATAACATCTAAAAACCCTTTCACAACATCCTTTTACTTCCAGCAAAGATTACACTCCATAAACAACCGAAAACCTTTAGCTAACAACCTAAATAATTAGAGATTCAACCAATTCTGGGATTCCATTGATAAAAATAACTTATCCACATTATAATACATCCAAAATAAGATTGAAATCAATCCTCAACACTGGAAAAAAGATCCAATTCAAAAATCACAAGATTCCATCAATTAAACCTCAATTAAGTAAAATTCCATAATTAATTAATTAAAACCTATTAGAAAACATATGTAAAGAGTCAAGAACTTGGAAATTTCAGTAAAGAACCTTTCATTAGAGGAGAAGAACGAAACTTACCTCCAATGAATGAGTGTCCCCTTAATTGGATGTTTTCCTCTTGAAAAACAACGAGATTCAAGAAGATTTTTGGAAAACAAGTTAAAGAATCTTTTAGCAAATCAAAGAATTAAGAAACAAGATCATTACCTTGAATCTCTGATAAGAAAAAGAGTGTTTGGCTGAGATTATTTTGAGAGAAAATATGAGAGGAAGAAAGTTACGTCAAATTGTGATTTGGAAAAATAACCACCTTTTAACTAAATCCTTTTTAATTCCCTTAATTAAAACTCTTTTAAAAATAGTCCTAATTAAGAGAAAACTCATATTAGACCAAATGGTAAAATAGCTCCTTAAAGATTCAAAGTTTTGACTATTTACAAAACAGTCACCTTTAAAATAGTTTTCTAAAATTACATTTTGGTCACTAGCCAAAATGTCACCCTTCCAAAGCTCATTTTCCAAAATTGCTTTCAACAATATTTTTAATATATTAACATATCATTTTTAACATTTTCCACATTTTTATCTTTCAAAAAAATATTCGCTCATGAATCCGACTCTAATCTCTAACTCGGTCCAGCGGACTGCCTAACTAGCCTTAAAACCGCTAGGCCCAAAACCAGGGCGTTACAACTCTCCTCTCTTAAGAAATTTCATCCTTAAAATTTACCTGGAGGAAAAAGATGCGCAAATTTCTCCAACAAATCTGTCTTGCTTTCCCAAGTGGCTTCATCAACACCTGATGTCGCCATAAGACTTTAATCAGTTCTATCGTCTTACCACGCAGAACCTTGCTGCTGGAATCAAAGATTTCCAATGGCTCCTCATCAAAGGATAGATCCGGTCTCAACTTAATATGCTCCACTCGCATAACATGCGAAGGATCTGACTGATACCTCCGTAACATAGATACATGGAACACATCATGTATTTTCTCAAGCTCGGGATGCAACCTCAACCAATAAGCCACAGGACCAACATGTTCCACGATCACATATGGTCCAACAAACCTCAGACTAAGCTTACCCTTACGTCCGAACCGCATCACCTTCTTCCACGGTGACACTTTCAAGAATACACGATCGCCTATCGCATATTCAATTTCCTTACGCTTCAAATCCGCGTAAGATTTCTGCTGATCCGCAACTGCTTTCAAGCGATCACACACAAGCTTAACTTTCTCATCTGTGTCTTTCAACACATGCGGTATAGAAATATGCTTTTCCCCTACTTCAGCCCAACACAAGGGCGTACGACACTTCTGGCCTTACAATACCTCATACGATGCCATATGAATACTCGTTTGATAGCTGTTGTTATAAGAAAATTCAACCAAAGGTAAGTGCTTCTCCCAAGTTCCATGGAACTCAATAATACAACACCTTAACATATCCTCCAAGACCTAGATAACACGCTCAGACTGTCCATCCGTCTAAGAATGATACGTGGTACTGAAACTCAACCTCGAACCCAAAGCTTGATGTAAAAATCTCCAAAACCTTTCTCTGAACCTCGAATCTCTATATGAAACAATAAACTTTGGTACCCCGTGCAGACGCACAATCTCTGCTATATATAAATCGGCCAGCTTGTCCAAGGTGTACGTCGTATGCACTGGTAAAAAATGTGCATACTTTGTAAACCGATCAACAATCACCCAAATAGAATCCTTTTTAGCCATGTCAACAACAACCCTGTCATGAAATCCATAGTGATTCTCTCCCATTTCTATTCTAAAATTCTCAACGGTTGCAACAACTAAAATGGAAATTGATTTCAGCTTTAACCCGCTGACACACCATACACTTGGACACAAACTCTGCCACATTCTTTTTCAAACCAACCCAATAGTACCTTTCCTTCAAATCACGATACATCTTGGTACTACCCGGATGCATAGCAAAAGGATTAGAATGTGCTTCCGTCAAAATAGTATGCTTGAGCTCTGGGACTTTCGGCACCACTATTCGGCCTTTAAAACATAGAACACCATCATCATAAAAATGAAAATCTATCGGATTACCATCCGCTATGTCCTTAACATGAAGAACCAAAGAATTATCAAACGGTTGCTTAGCCTTAATCATTTGTGACAATGTAGGCTTAACTTGCAATTTAGCGAACAACCCACCTTCTCTCGTCACACTTAACCTTGCAAACATCGCCCTAAGCTCAACCGCAACCTTACGACTCAATGCATCCGCAACAACATTGGCCTTTCTAGGATGATACTTGTAGCGATGTCCTTTTTTGCTAAAAAGCAGGTTTTCGAGGTATTTGTGATTTTTCGGATATAAAATATTTATTTCGTGGGGTTTTAAAAAACGCGTTATATTAGAAATTGGAGTCGTCACTGGCCACTTAGGTAGGCCGGACACCATAAAACCAGAGATTTGAAAACTATTGGGTTCGAGAGTCGGTTACGGATGGGGAAGGATTAGCACCCCCACACCGCCAAAAATTGGTACTTTAATAATTACCGCTATATTAATATTAGACTTTCCGGATTAAAGTGATGACTAGTTTAAAATTCAGTTATAATTGCGAATAAATTTTAAAGGCCCCGTTATCCGAGAGTAAACACCCAACCACTATCACTACGCCTGATACTGGCCCCGTTTACGCTCGGATAAAAGGGCACCGCATTGACAATTTATATATCTGTTATGCAACCTAAAACATGGCGAATATAAATACAATGCGATAAAATATAAATAAATACTAACATAATAAAATACTAATCTAACACAAGTAAAATACTACTCTAAAACATATATACATATATATATTAATCCTACTCATAGATAAGAACAAATTTAACACATCACAATAACAAGGCATGAATAAATGCATACGAGAACGAAAACACATACCACAAGAAGACATACATATTAAAAAATAAAACACATTGTAACATATATAGAACATAGTATTATGCATGGCAAAGAAAACATACTAACTCATAACCTAAAGTCACAGAGAACATGCAATACATGCTAAAACACGAAACAAGTTATATACGAGCCGACTAAAATATTAATCGAATATGTGTGGTACGACAGATCAAATAAAAACATAAAAACATAATCACCATGAACTGAGCACACATATACATATAAACATGAAAATACGAAACATGTACAAGAGACGTATGAGCAGGCAAAAAGGCTACACCAACATATACGATCATAATAAATGAACATGAACATTTAAATATGGAACAGGACTGTAATGAGAAAAAAATAAACATAAGAGATAGAAATTAAAAGGAAATAATATGCGATTTAGGGACGAAAATGCAAGCTGAATCGAATTTGAAAGGACTAAAACTGTAATTGGACCAAGGGGCAGGCTTGAAGTGAAAATTTCAAAACACGGTGGGACTGGTGAGGTAATTTCGCCATTTAAAAACTGATTCAATTTAATTCAGGGGTTGGATTGCAAGATTTTAGAATATAAGGGGGACTGGAATTGTAAATATCCCATGCAGCGAGATAGAAGTGAAAATATCAAAAACGCGGGGGGATTTATTTACGAATTTAACCATTTCACAAAATAAAATAACTATAAAATCCTTTTTTCAGCCCGATTCCATTTTTTTCTCATTTTTCCTTAACTGGTTTTATAATAAACCTTTTCTTTCCCATTTTCTCTCAACTCACCATCCCCAAACATTGATGAACTTGAAGAATGACTCTCCGGACGAGATGAAACCTCGATCGGTGAACCAAAAGAAACACCCAAAATCAAGCTCTCTTCCAAACCGAACCCGAATATGACCTTAGATTTACGCTAAGACTCACCCCTTTGCCTAGATCTAAGGGTCCGAAACGAGAAAAGGTTTTTTTATGTTTAACCGAAATGAATTCAAAAGAGACCTCCCACTCCTTTGTGTTCACCATGTTCACTTGGGAAAGCAAGATATTTTCCCTCCTTGGTGAGGGAGATCCATCGTTGGAGGTAACATCTTGATCCAACGGCTCTGGTTGGTTGGCTGCGCAAAGACAAAGTGATTAGGTTAGATATCCGATGTATTATTGTTCTGCTGGGGTTTTGGGCTTGGGCCAACCGGGCCTTGTAATTTATAAGTTTTGTAATAATATGGACACTTAATTTAAGTGGTTTTTTATTTTTTTCAGATTTATCCATATATATTAATAATAATATATTAATATAATAGTAAATGCATACACATACATACTTACGTACACATACATACAATTGTAATAAAATACATTCACGTAAATAAATAATAATAATAATAATTTATGCAACATTCATTCGTATACATTCAATAATAACAAGGACATTAATAATATATACATGCAAACATATATAAACCTACTCATAAATGCACATATACTAACATACATTATACGATACTCCTAACATAAATATAACCATATCACACACATATTAATAGGTACGTAATACACAACATAAATATATGCACCATGCATACATTCACACATAATCATTATGTAATATTAATAACATATACACGCACACATATATATGTAACCATGCACTAATATATTAATATGATACTTAGAGATTAGATAAAAATGAGTGATTACAGTTGCCCCTCTTTGCTTGTTCTCGTGGAATGGGAACAAAACAAAGATTCATAAGCACTCATTTTTATCCGACTTCCCTATTTGTAGCTTCGAAAACACGTGCTCTTCTAGAACTCTCCGCTTTTCCTCGGCTGAATCTTCGGGCTCGTAAGTCCTTTCTATATAACTTCTTCCCCCTCCGATCTTAGAGCTACAGGCTCTTCCTATATGGAACCCTTCGCTGTGAAGCCTCAAGTTATGAGTCCCTCCTATATAGAATTTTCATCTTGAGACGGTAAGGCTCGGAGTCCTTCCTATATAAAACTCTTTGCCTTCAACGCGGCTGGTTTTTTCTATATACAACCTTTTGCGCCTTTGATGGATTCTTCCGACTGGGAGTTCTTCCTGTATAGAACTGCTAGTCTTCAAACCCTGGAGCCGTCAGTCCTTCTTATATAGAACTTTTAGCTTCTGAAATCTCAGAGCTACGAGTTCTTCCTATATAGAACCTCTCACTCTAAGACAGTAAAGCTCAGAGCCCTTCCTATATGGGACTCTTCGCTTTCACAATAGGTTTTCCCTATATAAAACCTTGTGTATCATGGGTGAATTCCTTCGGCTGGGAGTTCTTCCTACATAGAACTGCTAGTCTTCACCTTGGAGCTTCAAGCCTTTCCTATATAAAACTTTCAGCTTCTGAAATCTTAGAGCTACAGGTTCTTCCTATATAGAACCTCTCACTCTAAGACAGTAAAGCTCAAAGCCCTTCCTATATGGGACTCTTCGCTTTCACAATAGGTTTTCCCTATATAAAACCTTGTGTATCATGGGTGAATTCCTTCGGCTGAGAGTTCTTCCTACATAGAACTGCTAGTCTTCACCCTGGAGCTTCAAGCCTTTCCTATATAAAACTTTCAGCTTCTGAAATCTCAAAGCTACGGGTTCTTCCTATATAGAACCTCTCACTCTAAGACAGTAAAGCTTAGAGCCTTTCCTATATGGGACTCTTCGCTTTCACAATAGGTTTTCCCTATATAAAACCTTGTGTATCATGAGTGAATTCCTTTGGCTAGGAGTTCTTCCTACATAGAACTGCTAGTCTTCACCCTGGAGCTTCAAGCGTTTCCTATATAAAACTTTCAGCTTCTGAAATCTCAGAGCTACGGGTTCTTCCTATATAGAACCTCTCACTCTAAGACAGTAAAGCTCAGAGCCCTTCCTATATGGGACTCTTCACTTTCACAATAGGTTTTCCCTATATAAAACCTTGTGTATCATGGGTGAATTCCTTCGGCTGAGAGTTCTTCCTATATAGAACTGCTAGTCTTCACCCTGGAGCTTCAAGCCTTTCCTATACAAAACTTTCAGCTCCTGAAGCCTCGGAGCGGCGGATTCTTCCTATATAGAACCTCTCTCTGCAGGCGCTCGGAAACATAGGCCTTTCGTATATAGAACCTTCATCTTCACATTTGGGATTCACACCACGATGGCTACCGATGTCTCTTTGAATCTACCGATGGCTACATGATGCATGAGTGTCAATATCTTGGTGGGCCTGCTTTAGTCTTCAGTATATCTCGACTTCGCATTGTTCACTTTCTCCCTTTTTTAGCGGCGATACCCTTTTTCACTGTTGGGTTCAACCATTCCAACCTTTCTTTTTCTGAATTTCTGACTTGGGGTTCTAAAGTGCCCTTTCGAGTTTTCGCTTTAGAGGGTTTTTTAGGGGGTGCCCTTCTGGGTTTTCACCTGGGAGATCTCTCTTGTTATCTCGCATACTTTCTTTTGAATAAGTAGGGCGTACGCCATTGGTCATCCTATCCTGTTGCTTGAAACCTTCCGCCTTCCCTATCAACAGCCGTTATGTAGGGAGTTAGAGGGCAAAGTTAACATTGTTTTCTAATCACCTGCATCTTTAAGGTTAGATCACAGTAATGCTCAGAAATCTCTTGTTTACCATAAGCCTATGTTTGCTTATTTGCCTGAAATTAACAAGAAGGCAAGGAATGGATGCTCAAAAACACGATTTTATTACGATTAAGGGTTTGGGATACTTTAAGAGAGTTATGACACACATGAGAAAGAAGAAAAGTTAAATATGAAATACAAGATCCCTCATTATCTTCGGTATGAATGATACATGATCCTGTCAACCGGCGTAGAATCTTTTGCGTGAAGCTCCCTCTTCACAGTGTTCATGAGGATGACCCTTCTCTTCGGATATCCAACCTTTCAATTTATCCGAGCCCCCCTTTACGGGTTTTCAACTCGGGTCTTCCCTTTGCTTCAAGACGCCCTATTCTGGGTTTTCGCCCTAAGCTCTCCATTTTTGTTCTTTTCTTCTTTTTCTTTTTTCTTTTCTCTTTTTTTCTTTTTTTTCTTTTTTTTTCTTTTTTTTTCTTTTTTTTCTTTTTTTTAAACATAGTATTTCTTAACAGCATCAGAATTTACAGGGCTTTTCAGCTCGTCTCCATCCATTTCAGTTAAGATTAGGGCTTCTCCTGAGAAGGCCTTTTTTACCACGTACGACCCTTCCTAGTTGGGCATCCATTTTCCTCGAGAATCTTTCTGAATCGGGAGGATTTTCTTGAGCACCAGATCCCCCTCTCTGAATTCTCTTGGGCGCACCTTTTTGTTGTATGCCCGCATCATCCGCTTTTGGTACATCTGACCATGACAAATGGCCTTTAGTCTCTTTTCTTCAATGAGATTTAGTTGGTCGAGTCTGGAGAGACGGGATCTCTACCTCAATGGGGAATACTGCTTCGGTACCATACACCAAGGAGTAGGGCGTTGCCCCTGTTGATGTGCAAATGGACGTCCTATAGGCGAAAAGGGCAAATGGCAGCTTCTCATGCCAATCTCTGTAGGTATCCGTCGTCTTTGCTATGATCTTCTTTATGTTCTTGTTTGATGCTTCCACTGCCCCATTCATTTTAGGACGATAGACTGTGGAATTATGGTGTGTTATCTTGAATTGAGTGCACACGTCCGTCATCATTTTGTTATTCAAATTGTAAGAGTTGTCGGTGATGAAAACCGTATCGACAAATAATCTCCTTCTTTAAGAACTTACATACTGTAGTCCTTGTGATGTTGGTGTAAGATGCTGCCTCTACCCATTTAGTGAAATAGTCTATGGCGACCAAAATGAAACGGTGTCCGTTGGAAGCCTTTGGATGAATCTGCCCGATGACGTCCATGCCCCATACGGCAAAAGGCCATGGAGAATTTATTGTGTGTAAAGGCGATGGGGGTGCGTGAATCTTGTCAGCGTAAATTTGGCATTTGTGGTATTTCCTGGCGAAATCGATACAATCTCCCTCCATGGTCAACCAGAAATAGCCATATCTCATAATTTTCCGGGCTATAGACAGCCCGTTGGCGTGCATTCCACATAGCCCATCATGTACCTCGGCTAAAATCTCATTCGCCTCCCGGGCATCCACACATTTCAGCAATGTCTGATCATGACTTCTCTTATATAGGATCTCCCCATCTAAGACATATCCTATTGCCATTTTCTGAGTGTTTTTCTGTCATTGTCATTTGCCCCTTCGGGATATTTTCGAAGCTTGACATATTGCAAGATGTCATAGTACCATGGGTTTCCATCAATCTCTTCCTGCACATTACAACAATGAGCAGGCCTTTCAAACGTCTGCATCTTAATGGGCTTCATTTCTGCCCCAGTGTTTGTTTTAAACATGGATGCCAGGGTCGCCAAGGCGTCTGCCATCTGATTTTCTTCTCGGGGAAGGTAATTGAAGCTGACCTTTTCGAACTCCTTGGTGAGCTCTTGAATCAATTCATAATATTTGACCAACTTTGGGTCCCTGGTTTCCCATTCCCCACGTAACTGGTAAATTACTGGGGATGAATCTCCGAATACTCGAAGTTCCTTAATCTTTCTTTCAATTGCTGAATTTAGCCCCATAACGCAAGCTTCGTATTCAGCTATATTGTTGGTGCAGTAGAATTCTAATCTACTGGTGAAGGGATAATAAACATCCTCAGGAGAAATTAGCACAGCTCCTATCCCATGTCCGAGGGCGTTAGAGGCTCCATCGAAGTAAAGCTTCCATGATTTATCCTCTAAAACCTTTTCCTCGGTTGTAATGCACATCAAGTCTTCGTCCGGGAAATTAAAGTTCAACGCCTAATAGTTGTCCGAAGCGCGACTAGCTAGGAAATCTGCTACGGCACTCCCCTTTACGACTTTCTGGCTCACGTATACAATATCGAATTCGGATAAGAGCATTTGCCAGCGGGCCATCCTTCCCGTTAGTGCTGGCGCTTCCATTAAGAACTTCAATGGGTCTAGCTTGGATATCAACCAAGTAGTATGGTACAACATATACTGCCTAAGCCGCTTGGTAGCCCAAACTAGAGCACAACAGAGCTTCTGAACCGGCGGGTACCGCGTTTCGCAATCATTGAACTTCCTGCTTAGGTAATAGATGGCTTGCTCCCTTTTCCCTGACTCATCGTGTTGCCCCAATACGCATCCCATTGAATTCTCAAAAACTGTCAGGTAGAGGATTAATGGTTGATCTGGTACTGGCGCGACTAAAATCGGAGCATTTGTCAGGTACCTTTTGATCTTTTCTAGGGCCCCTTGACATTCCTCATCCCACACACCAGGATTATTCTTTCTAAGAAGTCTGAAGACCGGGTCACATTGGTCGGTTAATTGGGAAATGAACCGAGAGATATAATTCAACCTCCCCAGGAAACTGCAAACTTCCTTCTGAGTGTGGGGTGGTGAGAGATTCTGGATGGCCTTCACTTTAACTGGATCGATCTCAATCCCTCTTCTGCTTACCACGAACCCTATGAGTTTTCCAGAAGTAACGACGAAGGTACACTTGGCAGGATTAAGCCTCAGCTGGTATTTTCGTAGTTTTTGGAATAGTTTTCTCAAGTTCTGTAGGTGCTCCTCCTCTATTCGGGACTTGGCAATCATGTCGTCCACGTATACTTCTATTTCTTTGTGCATCATGTCATGGAAAAGAGTCACCATTGCTCTTTGGTACGTTGCCCCTGCATTCTTGAGTCCAAAAGGCATCACTCGATAACAAAAAGTGCCCCACATGGTTATGAACGTAGTTTTCTCCATGTCGTTAGAGTCCATCTTTATCTGGTTATACCCTGAAAAGCCGTCCATAAATGAAAACCATGAATGTTCTGCGGTGTTGTCAACCAGCGTGTCAATATGTGGTAAGGGGAAGTTGTCTTTAGGGCTGGCTCAGTTTAGATCCCTATAATCTACACACATACAAACTTTCCCGTCCTTCTTTGGTACTGGTACGATGTTTGCAACCCATTCGGGGTATTTGGCTACCTCCAAGAAACCAGCGTCAAACTGTTTTTTTACCTCTTCTCTGATCTTCAACAACATGTCTGGTCTCATTCTCTGAAGTTTTTGCTGTATTGGTTTGCACTCCGGCTTTGTTGGCAATTTGTGCATCACTATGTCAGTATTCAATCCTGGCATATCTTGATAGGTCCAGGCGAAAACATCCTTAAATTCTCGAAGTAGGGTTATCAGTTCGTGCTTGGTTTTTGAGGAAAACATCGTCCCTATTTTTACTTCTTTTCTCTCTTCTTCGGTCCCCAAGTTTACAATTTCTATTTCTTCTTGGTGGGGCATGATCTATCTTTCTTCGTTGGTCACCATCCTCTTTAACTCTACCGGGACCTCACATTCTATCTCATCATCTTCTTCCTCAATTCCCTCTGAGATCTCAGGGCATTCAAAATTCACTCCGGGATTGGATCCGGTGTCATTCATATAGTCAATCATGAGCAACCTGCATTAGATGAGAATGAATTGTATTGGGAAGATGATGGCTTTATACGAAGTGAATGAATCATGAAGAATGCATGAATGAAATGTTGGTCATTCAGGAAAGCGGGGATATTTTTATTTCAACAAAAAAAAGTTAACATAGGTTCCCTATACAAAAGATCCCTATCGTTTAAGGGCAAAAACAAAAGGTTGATTCGGAGCATTACTCTGATCTATTCCTAAAAACCACAGGTAGATCAATGCAGCTCCAGTTATCAAGTGTTTCCCCGGGACGGCAGGGGCGGATGTTGGTCAACATTTTGCTGCCTTGGCCCTTTCCAGCTATCATGTTGATGTACATCCCTTCAAGTGATTCATTGAATGTCTCCTCCTGGTTGAGTACGTCATTTTCCTTAATTGCCTCTTCAACCTCTTGACCTGGTTGGTATAATCCTCCGGAGACAAAAGTGGTTTTCAAACTAGGAAAGGACATTGGTCTCCACGGAATGTCTTCTCCTTTAAATCTGGCTTTTCTTTGCTCTTCTTTTCTCTTGTATTCCTCTTTTCTCTGTTGGACACTTGGTTTGTAACCCAGCCCAAAACGGTCCTTCTTGGTTATCATACTTTTGGCTCTTAGGCTCCCTTGTAATCTCTTCCCCAACCCTCTTCCTACCTTGGCTCCTTGGCCCAAAGTTTCTGCGACGGTCATCTTGGTACAATTAGATAACCTGGGATAGGGGATCCGACTTCCCTCCGCGACGAATGTGTTACTCACTAGCTCTAAGGCTCGAAAAGAACATTCTACAGCATCCTCGTCATTTTGAATATAGGGGGCATCTGATGTCACTGATGCAACAATTTCCTGCTCAGCCTCTACCGTGACCAATTTGCCTTCAACTACAAATTTTAATTTCTGATGCAATGACGAGGGGACAACTCATGCGGAGTGGATCCATGGCCTTCCCAATAAGCAGCTGTAAGATGGTTTTATGTCCATTACCACAAAATCAATCACATACTCAGTCGGTCCGATCAATAGGGGCACCTCAATTTTTCCCATTGTTCCTCTTTGTGTACCATCAAAGGCTCTTACGGAGTTATGGCAGGGCTTTAGGTGAGAGCCATCTATTGGTAGTTTCTGCAAGGTCACCATAGGCAACACGTTCAATGCTGACCCGTTGTCAATCAGTACCCCAGGTACTACATACCCTTTGCAGTGGGTTGTGATGTTAAGGGCTTTGGTGGACCCCATTCCTCCCTCGGGGATCTCATCATCACTGAATGTTATTTGATTATAGGCTGTGATATGCCCCACTATCCTATCCAGATTTGTCACAGAAATATCCTGGGGCACAAAAGTTTGATTTAGTACTTTTAATAGTGCCTCACGGTGTCTTTCTGAACTCAAGAGCAACTCCAGCACTGTGATCCTAGCCGGTTGCTTTCGTAGTTGTTCCACTACGCTATACTCGCTATGTCTCAGGAACTTCAGAAATTCTTTGGCCTAGGCCTCAGTTACCGGATCATTCATCTTTGGGGGACGTTCTTCACCGAATATCTGCGTGGGGCTAACCGCTGTATTCTTTCCCTTATCTTTGACCGCTTCAGCTGCTCTTAAAGCCTCAGAGGAATAACATCTACCGCTCCTCGTGAAATGGCCCACCTCACCAACATTCACTTCGTTCTTGCTTTGTTCGTCTTTTAGCGTAGGCTCTTTTACTTGACCATATTCTAGCTTTTCTGGCGTGGTTACATTTATAGCATAGTTCCAGGGAGTTTGCCACATATCCTTGAATGGGAACGGGGATGGTGCTGAAATGATGATCTTGGGATTTATCTTAGTGGTTTCTCCTTGGGAGGCACCTGCATTCCCTGGCCTGGAAGAGATGATAAAAGGTCTATCCCTCCCGTATTTAGCGTTGGGGCTATCCGTCATATGTACGTCCGACCCCTTCTTTCCCATGGGCTCTTCGAAGAATTCTATTTGCTTTCCATTCATCAATTGTTGTACCAATCTCTTGAACTCATCGCATTTTTGGATGTCATGCCCTTCGTCCTGATGGAATTCGTAATACACTTCACATCCCTTATGCCTTATTATTATGCCTTTGTCGATCACATGGGCCATGCATAATTGTTGAAATACCCACCGCAAAGGAGATTTGATTTCTGACACATCATCCTTAATCTTCCTGGTAAAGTATTCTTCAATAACATTTACTCCTCTGTTCCCATGATTAGGTAGCGGGTTAGTAGCTACACTTGGTTCTTCAAACTTCAATATCCCAGAATCAATTAAGTTCTGCACAAGTTTTTTGAAGGCAAGGTAGTTCTTGGTGGGATGTCCAGGGGCACCGGCGTGATAGTCGCAATGCGCGTTCGGGTTATACCAAGAAGGGAATGGCGGTTTGAAAGGAGTAACGATATATGGACGGACCAGGTCTGCTTCATACAACTGGGAGTAAAGCTCCGAGTACGGAACGGGTAGGGGAGTAAAAGTTTTCCTCTCTTTCTCTTTTCTGGAGGTTCTCTCCTCTCTTTGATTCGAGTTTTGTGCTTTTCCCACAGGTGCTTGTGGCTGTGAGACTGTAAAATTCTTCGGGGTGGTGTAAGTTCTGGTGGCGTTTACTTCATTCTTCTTGTTGTATTTCCGAGACCCTTCCCCGCTATCAATTCTACCACTCTTAATTGCCAATTCAAGGGACTCCTCAGTCCTAATTAAATCAGCAAAACACTGTGTTGTGTTATTAATGAGGCGATCGAAAAGTGCCCATTTCAAAGTATTAACAAATAACGGCGTAATTTCATGTTCCGGGAGAGGTGGCTGAATTTGGGCGGCCACTTCCCGCCACCTTTGAGCATATTGTCGTAGACTTTCGTTGGACTTCTGCCCCATATTTTCCAACATAATTCTACTGGGGGTCATATCTGTTACATGCTTATATTGCTTAATGAATGCTCTTGACAGATCTTTCCATGTCTTGACATTTACCTTGCTCAACTGGGTGTACCACCGTAACGCCGCTCCAGTTAGGCTGTCTTGGAAACAGTGGATCAGTAGCTTCTCGTCCTTAAGGTAGGCCGCCATCTTTCGACAGTACATTGTTATGTGCGCGGAAGGACATGTGGTTCCATCGTATTTGTCGAGCTCTAGCGTTTTAAATTTTGGCGGTAGGACAAGATCGGATACCAGACTTAGGTCACTAGCGTCATTTCCTGACTCTTCCATAGCTTGTATCGTTTTAAATTTTTCCTCCATGAGGCGAAACCTTTCCTCCCACTTTTTTCTCTACTTCTGTCCTGACCCTTTCGACCACATTCAGGTCTGGCACTTCCTCTTCATAGAGTGCTTCAGTGTCGAGGGGTTGAGTTTCAGGTGCCCCTATCTGAAGACTAGCTGACATTCCTGCAGGGTCGATATACACCTTTCTAGTCGGATTTGGCGCAGCTGGTTGAACCTTATAGTGAATTGGGGTACCCTCTGGTTCTTGAACGGTTTCTCCTTCAACTCTCTTTCCAAGACTTTTAGCCAACAATACGGTTATGTCGGATACTATCGATGCTTGCGACTGAGCAATCTAGTCACTGAGGCTTCTTTGAGCCTCTTCAAGCCTTGCCTCGAGCTCTCTTTGCCCCTTTTCTAGATTGATTATCCTATCTTCCATGAGCTTGCTTTGTAATCGGGTAAGGTATGGATGATAACTGATTGCGGGTTAACTTCTATTTTCACACTGCCACAATATTCATAACATTAATATGGTTGCAAGAAAAATAAATGCATGTACAATGATGCGAATGTCATGATGCAATGCAATAATGTATGCAGATAAGGTACTGATTCCGCTGGTAATCACCCTTTTGAACTACTTCTACGAGAATTAAAGGGTCTAAATTACAACAGAGTTCATATTACAAAATGAAGATCCCTAATACAAAAGAGCTAATTACAACACAGAGCCCTATAGATAAGTCCTAGCTCTATCTCCTAATCTTTCAATTGCCCTGAGCAACTTGATGAACCTAGGAGCTTCTTCCATTTCTGGGACTACGAAAGGTCGGAGTGTTTCAGCCTTGAAGGCCAAATCATTCACATGCCTGGCGACTCTCTGTATGTCCACCATCAGGTTTGCGTAATATTGGTCCCTATCTTGTACCGTCCGGGCAGCGTCACGCAGTCTCATTTGCCAATAAGTGTTCCCTCCTGCCGTAGCCTCTTCGAATACACTAATTCTTTCCTTATAATCTTCAACAGTTGCTTCAAGGGACTTAATTCGGGTTCGTAACATGCCTACTTCGCGTTTTCTTTCTTGTAGCTCAGTGAAGCCATTCCTCTGGCAGTACGTTTGAAAGGAGAGTTCTACTTCTGCCACCTTTTCTCTCAGTTCGACATTCTGACTTCGGCTTTGATCCAGACTTAGGATAGTGTCGTCGTACAACTTTTGTATCTCTAACAGTCTATTTCGACTAGTCATGGACTTTTTTTCCATACGGTGACATTCTCTCTCTCGTGATTAACTGCTTGTTTTCCCTTGCTAATTTCTTGCCTGATTCTTTCCTTTTCTTGGTCAATGGCCTTCTTGGAGAACTGTCTTTCTTCCTCAATAGCCAACTGGCAGCTTTCTATCTCCTTCTCGATTGCTCTCTTGCTGGTTTCTCGTTCTTCTTCCACCAAACGAATACCATTCATTCTTTCTTTTTCCACGGCTATGATCTGACTTCGGTCGGTCTTCTGTATTTTCGCTTGTAGTAGAAGGGCATCCTTTTGGTAAAGAGCGTTCTTGTCGCTCAAATCCGCATTTAATTTATTCAACTGCCTAATGATCCCATCCCATTCGTCGACCTCTAAGCTTGCCTTATAGAGCTCACCCGCATGTTGAGTCTGTTGGGTGTCCATTTTCTTTTTAATTTCTTCGAGTTCATTTCGTAAGATATCAGTTTCAGACGGTACCACCCTTGTAAGCTCCTCGAGCGACACCGCTGGTCCTTGATCAGATTCAAGAATCACATTATTAACCCTCAAACGTCTCCAAAGATCGTAGTCTGGGGTGGTCATGTGCTCGGTGTCGCCTTCCACCCTGATCTGGTAACAATGGTCCCAAGCCCTCATGATAGTCTGAACTTTTCCTTTGAACTCCCCTTTGAAAAGAAATTCAGTTTGGATTAAGCCGACGGTATTGGGAATGAACTGTCGTGATCCGAACTGTCGAGACACCAAAAGCGGAGCACAAGCAATCCCTCCGTGCAATCCCAACATCATCAGCCAGTTGAAATCGCCGCAACTGTATAAAAAGTAATTAACTTTGCCGAGCCGTGGGACCTTCCATGCTATGTCTTCGTCTTGAATGTTCCTGAAGAAACTAGTCCACATTTTTGTTTTCAAGTCTTCTCGCCATTCTTTTGCTAAGTACTCCCGTAAAGGCGAAAAACCTTGGAAGGATATCCCCGCCAGGACCCTCGTCGGCGTCTTCCACATGTGACTCGAATCCACACTGTAATAATTTGTGCACATCCTCGAAAACGTCCTTCTTCATGCTTCCGACTAGCATTTAAAGAAATGAAGGTCTCGCCAAGATTGCTGGTATCGGGTTTGCTCTCCGTTTCACACGCTCGAACAAGTCCAGAATGGCTATGTCAATGTTCCCAAGTACTCTCGGAAAGATCACCAAGCCATATATTCCTAAGGCGAATAGGTCCATCTTCTTTGCCTCATCTGGATGTGTCGGTATGATGTCCCGAATACTTTCCCATGCAAAGATCAGATTGTGTCCTGAGTGAAGCAGGCCATTAACCCAATCGTCACTCATCCCCGCAAGGTTTTGAGCTTCAAGTGTAATTACGATTCCTCGGAGGCTTGCGTAGATCCAATCTTCCTGAATGTTCTTCTGGTTAAGTAAAGCAGTGTATTCTTATACTATAGGCATCATGTCCTGCCCATTGAAGGTGAAGCAGCAAAAGACAGGATTCCAGAACTGAAAAATAGCTCGGAGCATAGGCTGGTTGACCCGAACATATAACAGTTGTGCAATGTCACCATAACCATCGCAGAACAAGTCCTGTAGTCTTCGGTCCCATCTTTCCCAAATGCTTTGAAGATCCCATAAGTTGTTCTGTTGGAGACTCACATAGGTGTACCCTGCTATTACGCGTTCGTTCGGCGAACTGTTCCCTTGGGCTTTCTGGTTGACCTCTGACCAATGTCTGACTGACAAATTAAGCTCTTCTTTCCTAAGACACCTTTTTTCCATGGTGAAAGACTTTCTGATCGGGCAAACCATTTGATCCAGTACTTTTATGTGATGCAAGTGTATGATGTATGAAAAAAACAAAAGCGAAAAAGAAAACAAGTCAGTACCAGATAAAATTAATAAATATATAAATAAAAGGACAAAATTAAACAGAATAAACACATAAAACAACCCTATTTATCCCGTCTAAAACCTAAGGTTATCCGCATGGCTCTAAAGGGGTAGGTTTCTATGTATTCTCTACATGCAGTCTTGGTTCTAGGAGGTGCCCGAATTGTCCTTGCTTTCCTCTACTAAGAGTAGCAAGGCCCCCGATCATCACCCATTATAGGCTCCTTTCAACCGGGTTCATTCAGGGGGACCCATTCGCTTATGCCCATACGAAGGAACGATATCCTTACGAAAGCATAAGGTACTCGAGCCCCGAAGGTACTTGCTAGGCCCATACGGGAGAACGATATCTCCATGAAAGCATTAGCGTTTTCCCCCCACTTAAAAAACGGGTTTATATGCCATATTTTAAATGCGTTAAAATAAACACGCAATTATAACCGAATGTTACTTTAATGGTCACTTTAATCCGGAATTTCCAATATTAGTAAAGCGATAATTATTTAAAAAAGATCAACTCTCTTATTTTTTGAAAAAACAAAAAATGTCCCCAGCGGAGTCGCCATCTGTAGCGATGTCGTTTTTCACTAAAAAGCAGGTTTTTGAGGTATTTGTGATTTTTCGGATATAAAATATTTATTTCGTGGGGTTTTAAAAAACGCGTTATATTAGAAATTGGAGTCGCCACCGGCCACTTAGGTTGGCCGGACACCATAAAACCAGAGATTTGAAAACTATTGGGTTCGGGAGTCGGTTACGGATGGGGAAGGATTAGCACCCCCACACCGCCCAAAATTGGTACTTTAATAATTAACGCTTTATTAATATAAGACTTTCCGGATTAAAGTGACGATTAGTTTAAAATTCGGTTATAATTGCGAATAAATTTTAAAGGCCCCGTTATCCGAGAGTAAACGCCCAACCACTATCACTACGCCTGATACTGGCCCCGTTTACGCTCGGATAAAAGGGCACCGTATTGACAATTTATATATCTGTTATGCAACCTAAAACATGGCGAATATAAATACAATGCGATAAAATATAAATAAATACTAACATAATAAAATACTAATCTAACACAAGTAAAATACTACTCTAAAACATACATACATATATATTAATCCTACTCATAGATAAGAACAAATTTAACACATCACAATAACAAGGCATGAATAAATGCATACGAGAACGAAAACACATACCACAAGAAGACATACATATTAAAAAATAAAACACATTGTAACATATATAGAACATAGTATTATGCATGGCAAAGAAAACATACTAACTCATAACCTAAAGTCACAGAGAACATGCAATACATGCTAAAACACGAAACAAGTTATATACGAGCCGACTAAAATATTAATCGAATATGTGTGGTACGACAGATCAAATAAAAACATAAAAACATAATCACCATGAACTGAACACACATATACATATAAACATGAAAATACGAAACATGTACAAGAGACGTATGAGCAGACAAAAAGGCTACACCAACCTATACGATCATAATAAACGAACATGAACATTTAAATATGGTACAGGACTGTAATGAGAAAAAAATAAACATAAGAGACAGAAATTAAAAGGCAATAATATGCGATTTAGGGACGAAAATGCAAGCTGAACCGAATTTGAAAGGACTAAAACTGTAATTGGACCAAGGGGTAGGCTTGAAGTGAAAATTTCAAAAGCACGGTGGGACTGGTGAGGTAATTTCGCCATTTAAAAACTGATTCAATTTAATTCAGGGGTTTGATTGCAAGATTTTAGAATATAAGGGGGACTGGAATTGTAAATATCCCATGCGGCGAGACAGAAGTGAAAATATCAAAAAACGCGGGGGGATTTATTTACGAATTTAACCATTTCACAAAATAAAATAACTATAAAATCCTTTTTTCAACCCGATTCCAAATTTTTCTCATTTTTCCTTAACTGGTTTTATAATAAACATTTTCTTTCCCATTTTCTCTCAACTCACCATCCCCAAACTTTGATGAACCCAGAACCCGGCGACTCTCCGCCGTCTCTTCCGCCGCCGGACGCCGCTAGCTGGCGCCGGTGAACCAAAAGAAACACCCAAAACAAAGCTCTTTCCAAACCGAACCCGAATATGACCTTAGATTTACGCTAAGACTCACCCCTTTGCCTAGATCTAAGTAAACACGAAACGAAAAAAGTTTTTTTTTTATGTTTAATTGAAATGAAACCAAAAGGGACCTCCCACTCCTTTCAGTTCACCATGTTCAGCTTGGGAAAGCTGAAGAGGATTGTCACTGGTGAGGGGAGATCCATCGACGACGAAGGTAACAAATCTACATCCCTTTTTTTGTTATTACTTCCTATTTTTGTATGCATGCAAAGAAGTAAGAAAAAAGAAAAGAGAGTTACCATTGAAAACTTTGTGCTTTTCCTTTTTTATTTTTCTCTCCGATTACAACTGGACTGCCTTACAATTACTTGTTTCATACATATATCACTCTCGTTTTTGGTTTGGTAGCAAGTACTGTAAAAATATTTTTGATCTGGACTGATACTGACATCCCTCTTTTTTTGTGTTGTTCTTTGATACTGCCCCCGTTATTGCCTGAACTAACGGAGTTAAATCACGAAAAAATGGCACTTGATGAGCCTGTGGTACACCATCGCCCCAACACCGACATGAGGAACCAGCGGAGGAGGAGGAGGTAAAAGGTTAGGGGATTCTCTTCCTCAACGTTGTTCTACCCAATTCTGGCATTACCAGCCATTGAATGTGTCTCACGTTGAGCCATGCTAACAAAAGCATCAAAACACATTAAAGTCAAGCTAACATAAGGCAAATGATCCAATACCATCTTATATAATATTTTAAAACCTCGGCAATAGGCAATGTGTTCCCAATTCATACCCCCAACATGATGTAAATCAAACACCGTACATATACACAATCACCGTGCATAACAAACAATAATATAAAATCAAGCAACAACATCCCAACCTTTCGTAACTTGGCTCTGATACTAATAAATATAACCCCTCGACCTGTCCTAGATGTTTGACTAATCCGAGAGAACTACATTAAGTTTGCCGAAGCAAACCAGAGAAAGGTTACAAAAAGTCAGTCCATTTTTTTCTTTTATATTGTCTAGATGCAAATTATTAACCTTACATGTACATACTTGCAGCAGGTGAATTTCTGAAGGAAACGAATTACAGAAAGGCAACCAATTACATCATATTCATTACGATGACTAAAATATAAATCTTTTAAATTAGAGGACCAAAATTGAAATTAAGGTTACCAATCCTCAATTAGTCCAATTACACGCCCACTTATCAAATTTCAGGTTAAGATGAACAACCATGCTCAAACAATTACATCCTTAACACTCAGGGACCAAAATGTAAGAAAACAAAACTAATTTCCATGATATTAACAGAAATAACAGCCGCCCGTACTGGTACGCGATCAACCATATCGGTACGATGCTTTACTTCAACCAGCCAGTATCAGTACGTCTTGCCCAGTACCGGTACGCTACAACTACCCCTTAAATAATTTTCACACGTGGAGTAACCGTACTGGTACGGTGCTGAGTGTATCGGTACATGGGATTTCATCCAAAAAGTAACTTTCCAATAGCGTATTTCCATACTGATATGCTTGTTCCCGTACTGATATGCAAAGCTTAATTTGCTTGGCCGTACCAGTACTCAAATACTACCCATACCGATACTGAATGCCTTGTTTTGCCTAGCCGTACCGATACAGTCCCCAGCGTATCGGTACGCATGGGCCTGTAATGTCATTTTTAGCTGATTTTTCATTCAATTCTAGATGCATTTAGGTCCTAGCAACTTGCATACTTGTATATAAACATTCATCAGTACATATATCAACACTTGCTCCAAGGTTTAGCAAATATACAAGCTTATGCTACCATATGGATTAGTCTATAGGCATGCTTCCTAAAACACTCCACCAAACATACCAAACTGCTCAAGTAAACATTTACCAACACAAGCATCATACCAATATCACTTTAAGACCGTATTCAACATGTTAAGCTCATCAAAGCATGCCATCCAAGCAAAACTATCTAGATGCATACTTAGGTGACCACATACCATCAACCATAGGTGTCGATGCACAAAGTGCATAACAACATCAATGAAACTCCAAAATCACAGCATTACACATGCCAAAAACTAGGGAAAACAGAATTACATATCCCAAAATTCATGGCGAACACATCGCCTTATTAATTGAAAATTAAAACTGAGGTCATACTCAAGTAGTCTTGTCCTTGGATCACTTAGACCTTTACTTTGTTGCCTCCAAAACTTAATGCTCTGCATCGTTAGGGAAAAGATAGCGTAAGCACACTTGCTTAGCGAGGATGCTCATAAAACAATGATGCAATTAAAAACCTTGAAAGTCTAACACTTGCTTTCAACTCATGCTTACGACTAAAGCATTAAAACAATTTGCCATGCTTAAATCCCAAAGCATTAAATCATATACCATGCTTAAATCCCAAAGCATTAAAAAAAATAGATTCAATATAAGAACTTTCATATATTGGCAATTATAGTGACCCCGTATAGTCGTCTACTATCCTTGATTAGCTGGTCGCTAATCTTTAGTTAACCGACCGTTAACTTTTCACATCAGATACACGGATCTTCCTTAATGACCGACCATTATCAAGACTACACCATGCCGACCGCAAGTTTTACATCAACAAGGGGAACCGACCGCTCAACCCAAGTGATAACAACATAGTCGGAGTAGCCGACCGATATACCTCAAGAACCCTTAACCACGATCGATTTTTAAACATATTATAGTGTACTTTATCCTATGGCATGCCAACTATATCTGAATATTTTCTCACTTTGTCACATAGCCCATATATATCATTTACAAAACCATTTACTCACTATTTTACAATGCATTACACAAAATCTCCACATATGCAATTCACATTGCCATAGCAATACCACATTCCTGACCGAATAAAAACCAATGCTCACTAGCATTTAATATACTTTTAAGCCACTGCATATGTACTTAAAAATCATGCATTTACAATAGGTAAAACAAAACATGTTTACGACCAAAACATGAATCACACCTGCTCATATCCGAGCCGTTATTAAAGAGCAATGAAAGGAAACTTACTTCCAAGCTTAGGTAAGTGTTTCAAAATTAACCTAAACTTCCAAAACCACTTTCAAACCTTTGAAAGACTTTTAAGACTGTTTCCACTCACCGATTTCACTTCGTCTTGCTTGCTAACGCGAAACATGCTCCCGGCAAGCCTCAAACCACCTCAAGATGCTACGCCTTGATTATCCCCTATTTTGGCCACACAAAACCAGATGAAACATGCATTAAAATGCATCCAACTCTCTGTTTCAAACCAAAAACCCGCAGCTTTAAAGATGCCCACTCAAAACTCATCCGAAACTTACTAAAATCAACCTCAAACACTTCTCAAACTTAACCCAGCCATAATACAACGATTTAATACATCAAACTTCATCAAATAACATCTAAAAACCCTTTCACAACATCCTTTTACTTCCAACAAAGATTACAATCCAAAAACAACCAAAAACCTTTAGTTAACAACCTAAATAATTAGAGATTCAACCAATTCTGAGATTCCATTGATAAAAAAAATTATCCACATTATAATACATCCAAAATAATATTGAAATCAATCCTCAACACTAGAAAAGCAGATCCAATTCGAAAATTACAAGATTCCATTAATTAAACCTCAATTAAGCAAAATTCTATAATTAATTAATTAATTAATTAAAACCTATTAGAAAACATATGTAAAGAGTCAAGAACTTGGGAATTTTAGTAAAGAACCTTTCATTAGAGGAGAAGAATGAAACTTACCTCCAATGAATGAGTTTCCCCTTAATTGGATGTTTTTCTCTTGAAAAACAATGAGATTAAACAAGATTTTTGGAAAACAAGTTAAAGAATCATTTAGCAAATCAAAGAACTAAGAAACAAGATCATTACCTTGAATCTCTGATAAGAAAAAGAGTGTTTGGCTGAGAGTATTTTGAGAGAAAATATGATACTAAATCCTTTTTAATTCCCTTAATTAAAACTCTTTTAAAAATAATCTAATTAAGAGAAAAATCATATTAGACTAAATGGTAAAATAGCTCCTTAAAGTTTCAAAGTTTTGACTCTTTACAAAATAGTCGCCTTTAAAATAGTTTTCTAAAATTGCATTTTGGTCACTAGCCAAAATGTCACCCTTCCAAAGCTCATTTTCCAAAATTGCTTTCACCAATATTTTTAATATATTAAAATATTATTTTTAACATTTTCCATATTTTTATCTTTTAGACAAATATTCGCTCTCGAATCTGACTCGAATCTCTAACCCTATCCACTAGACCGCCTAACTAGCCTTAAAACTGCTAGGCCCAAAACCAGGGTGTTACATACCAATACTTGTAAAAATTAAGGATTTTCAGTAAACCATTGTAATCCCCTAGACCCGGCTATGCGACACACATAAATCTAGGAGGTCACATTAGGGTCACCGGAGCGACCCACAAAAAAATAAAAGAAAAACTATTAGAAATAAATTTAAAAGTGTAAAATAACATTTCTGTTAAAACTATATTAAAATTTCGTGTAAACAAACTGAAATCCAAAAAACAAAATACAGACTCAATCATAAAATAAATCGTTTCATACATGCCCACTAATACATAGGTATTGTACTCCACGCGCAACGCCAAGGGAACTCCAAACTGATATCGGTCATAAATCTATAATCAAATTTCTCTAACATTCAATGGTGAAACAAAGTGAGTTTGAGAAAGCTTAGTAATACAAAACTACCAAATGATGATGTTGACAAATGCATGTAAGGTAAAACAGATGCAAGGTATAGTATAGAACTATCATGATGTTCCAGGTATCCACGGGTTCCAATTATGGTTCATTTCAAATTCTTATCTATCCTCAAACTGAACTCCAATAGGCAGTTTTCCAAGACTGCATCTATAAGGCATTTACCCAGGCCTATTGGACGTGGGTGCTGACCTAAAGGGGTCTATTGGGTCCAAAAGAATCGTCCTAATTGAAGTATTAAGCTTGAATGCAGAATATATTACCCTAGCCGAAGCGTAAGAACCTGATACAGTAGTCATAAGAAATTACCCTAGCCGAAGCGTAGGAACCTGATACAGTAGTCATAAGGAATTACCCTAGCCGAAGCGTAGGAACCCGATCTGATAGTCATAAGGAATTACCTAGCCAAGCAGGAAACCGATGAGTAGTCATAAAGAATAACCCTAACTGAAGCGTAGGAACCTAATATAGTAGTCATAAGAAATTACCCTAGCCGAAGCGTAGGAACCTGATACAGTAGTCATAAGGAATTACCCTAGCCGAAGCGTAGGAACCTGATACAATAGTCATAAGGAATTACCCTAGCTGAAGCGTAGGAACCTGATACAGTAGTCATAAAGAATTACCCTAGCCGAAGCGTGAGAACCTGATACACTAGTCATAAGGAATTACCCTAGCCGAAGCATAGGAACCTGATACAGTAGTCATAAGGAATTACCTTAGCTGAAGCTTAGAAACCTCAAACAGAACATGACAAATTACTAGCCGGGTTAGGGCTGAACCTAAAATAGGCAGAATTACCAGCTTGATTAGAGTTGAACCTTCGGTAACTTCATACTCTATCCCAAGTACCCCAATAATAGTCTAAGTAGTGATAATAGTAACAACAGTAATAATCAGTATTAACAGAAATTGGTATTAATCAGTAATAACAGTAGTAACAATAATTAGTAATAAGTAATGACAGCAGAAGATACAAAGCAAACCATTCAATCAGATAGGTACACCTTAAGTATTCGTTTCTCAAAACTAACTATAGTGTATTGCAAAGTAGATCACCTTCACTAATTAACCACCGCACGAACTACGAGAAATTGAACATGTATTCAAGCGGTATTTTCCAAGTATTCGAACATGTGCATTGCACCCGAACTCAATCCATAACATCGAAGTACCTTGAAGAATATGTTACTCTTCCAATATCATATTAGTATCCGAAATGACTAAAAAACACGGTCGTATATTACCACTCTTAAAGCTAGTCTATTTGTTTGGCTTTACTGGTATTTCTTATCCCAAGTCTTAGAGGTATTTTCAGTCATTTTAGTATTCGAGGGTATTACAAACACTTCGATGCCCAAGGGTGTTTCAATAATTAAGATACTTTTGGTATATTCCAAACAATTCGTTAATTTCAATTCTCGAAAGTTTATCTATGATTTTAGTTAATTTGATAATTTCAGTGCCTGAGGTTATTTCGGTCATTTCTATCATTCCAATCAATTCATTTACTACTATCATTTAGATCAGTTCAGGAATACGTAAAATCTTCCCGTAAATTTATCTTCATGTGTTTGTCCAGAGTTTGGGTAATCCAAGTGTTTTATTATCATACATATTTGCAATCTTGATAACGAATTCTTTCCCAATAGAACGAGGATTTCAGATAAAGTAATCATTTATCAGATCGAGTGTAAAATTTTAGGACATTTCCTTTGTTAGGGGTATTTAAGTCATTCTTATTTCTCGAGTGTATTATCGTCATTTCTTAACGAAATATTTCAAATATCATATTATTTAACTCTATTTATCAGATTAGGAGATTATGTCTTACTAACCATTTACTGAACTCAGGATCTTTTCGGTATATTAAATTCCTCTTTCGAATAATTCGATCTTATCCAAGTTACCATTCTATTATCTTATAATTTAATTGACTCAAGCAAAGTTAAAAGTACACTTAATCGTACTCACGAAAACTAGCCTAGAACCAACATGTATCGTAAAGCATACAAGGGGTAGTAATGTATTACCTTAAGTCCTTGCTATATCGGTCGACCCTTGAAACGACATTCAAACACTCTCAAACCTGAATTCGACGTCCCTCAACAGCTCATATACAAAGAACTGTGAATACCCTAAAAATATTCGTCGACCGTTCACCATTTCTGGTCACCGGACTTATAGTCGAAAAGACGCCGACCACCCTAAAACGCTCGAATCTAAAATGCAAGGGACAGTCAGAAATGGCGCGTAGCTCTAATAAAGCCTCTCTCGGTGTCAGAACAATAATTGGCTGGATGAGTTTTGATCGTCGCAACGCCATGAACATAATCTGGTGGCCGTATCTTGAACAAACATCAAGGATGGTCGAAAAATTGTAAAAACAAAGGCGGCGAGTAAAACTTATGGCTGAATCTTTAGTCAGGCTTTCATGGCAAACGGGCCGATGGTTTTGCGCGGGATGGCCGGGGTTGTGCTCGAGTTGGGACGACGGTCAAAAGGGTAATGGCGGTGTACAACACCACCGAGCGGTGACGGAGACTCAACGGCGGTAGGTTTGGGTAGGTGAGGGGGTGCCAAAAGAGAGAATAAGGGTCTGGAATTTTGTTTTCAAAAATCCCAATGGATAGGTGAACGGGTTATTATTATTATTATCGAACCTTACCAACAGACATACCTCCAAAAGGAAACTGGTGCAACAAAGCAACAAGAGCTGTCTTAGCTCAGTTGGTCGAGTATGTGGCATATAAGGCCACTAGTCGTGGGTTCAAACCCCCACAACTACAAACCTTTTTTTATCCTTAATTAAATTAGGGGTGTTAAAACCATACTAGTATCGATACACGTATGAGTATCGGTACTCAAGGGTACTGCATTGATACTCGTGTTCGAGTATTGGTACTCACTGAACGAGATAATCTATAATGCTTATAAAAAGATAAGAAATTGACGTGGGGTGTAAATATGATGGCATGGATTAATAAGATAATTAATGTGGATGATTAATGTACTCTTCCATAATTTATTAACAAGTTGGTAAACTTTATTGGGTGACTTGTTACAATAGCAACCATAGGAGATCCTTGGGGGATCGAGTTATGTTGTGTTTCGTTTGGTAATCGTGTCAATGCTGTTTGCAGTTTGGACACTTGGTTGGTTGAGTCATCTTTGATTGATGGGATCAGAATACCCAGAGAAATAGTGTTGCAACATCATGGTTAGAGATGCCAAATGTAAACTCTTGACGTTGTGTGACATCGGGCCTCATTCGATAAAACTCAAAGAGAGATACCGAGTATGGGTGTATGTTCCCGAGGTTGTGTGACATTGGGCCTCACTCTAGGTTTGTGATGATGACATTGTGTGTTTTGCTCAGATGATCTGGTGGGATCTTGAGTATGGTTGGGCCTTGTGTGTCATGTATGATGCTTTGCATGATGAGAGCATGTGTTTAGGCAACCAGTGGTAGCACCACGTGCTTATTTATCTATCCTTATTGTTTGTACTATCTTGTATGCTTATGTTTATAATTAGCATGAAGTATAGTAAAGTAGATGTGTACCACTGAGCTGTGTAAGCTCAGTGCTCAAAATTTTTATTTTCGTGTGTAAGTTGATCGTCGGATCGTGGGATCGAGGAGCACTATCAGTACAGGATTCTAGCATGTGGTGATGTCTAGAGTACGTTACTTGTGTTTAGTGGGCTATGTATTTATAGGACCTTACGTGGTGGAGTCTGTAATTCTTATTTTTGTAATGGTATTAATCAAACCATATGTTTAAATGTTTTAAATTTATTGGAGCTCTTTTATACCGTTTTGATTATTTAATTGTATTTTCAACTGTGGGCGTTTTTGAGAAATACCTTGTTGGGCTAAACCCAGTTTGAAAAATTTTATGGTTTTTAGGTTGGGCTTGATGCCAAATATGACATCTGCTTTGAGGGTGTTATAACAGTGGTATCAGAGCTTAGGATTAGCCAGTTTTAGGAAACCCCAAAGTAGTATAGGTATTTTAGTAAGGTATCTAGTGAATACAAACCCTTAAATTAAGTTTGTACTCCTTGAGACTAGAATTCTAATGGTACGTCCAATGTTTCGATGCTAAGATGGTTACGATCATGGCCGAGAGGTCCGAGCTAAGTATTGAGCCGCTCATGGATGTGATATCAGGGGGCAAAGTAACCCCGAATTATTGAGATGTGAGTTAGTTGAATGATGCTGGAGTCGAGGATGTGTCCTCCTCTTGCCACCTGAATAGTGTCTTCGTTGTGTGTTGTAGTAGTTCTAGAGCCTTCGAATACGTTATAAGAGTTTTTGGTAAAGAATCTTCATTGTTATACGTGAATAATATTTGTGACACAAATATGGATAACCCACTTCTAAAATCGATCAGTTGATGCACGTTGGTTAGAGGACCTTTGTTTGCTTAAAGGTAGTCATGATGATACTTGGGAAGTATTATCGCCCTTTTTAAATACATTTCTTGGGGATAGTAAATTTGGGATCCACTAGTTCATTAGAGTGTGATCGAATTTAGACATTCTACAGTTTTGATAGAGCTACCTTCTTGGGAGTTGTTGCACCTTGGAAATTGCTTTGGTTAATCAAGCGTGATGCTAACCAATAATGTCGAGGGTAAGCTCGAGGTTTTGAGACCTCATGGAAACCCAACCTTTGATAATGAGAATATTGAACCGTTGCCCTTTCTATAAGGATTTTCATTATAGTTGTTTGGAGAATTGCACAACGGGGTTGTGGGACATGTTTGATCATTTGGCAGATGCCAAAGTGTATAATTTAATGCTCAAGAGCTTCCGGATTGTTAGAGCATTTGTTTATGCTTTTTGAAGGGGTTATTAGAACTTTTTCGCTGTCAAGAACTTGAGTAGGTGTTGAGGTAAGACCGAGTGGGACGTCAGTACCCATCACCCTTGTTAGAGGACACCAACCCAGTTGAGAAAGTCAAAGGTTCAATTGTGAAGGCGCAACCCGAACGAGGTTTCTTTTGTCTAAGTATTTCGCCCAAGAAATAACCGAGCTTGTTTGTTAACAAGAAGTTGGTTCGTTGAGGTGATGTTTAAATCATTGATAGCTTGTCAAGTAACAGTGATGGACTGTTATGAGTTTCCTAAGGTGGATGGCTTGTTTAATCAATTGTGAAGTACCCCGTGTGTTTTCCCAAATTGGTTAATAAGATGGTTGCGGTTAAAGTGTTAGAGGCTTGTAGTTTTGAAATAAATTTTGGCATAAGGATTTCTCTCTTTAGGGCGTTTCGTGCTAACGTTTGATGTCTGTAGTGACGTTTGAAGCGTTTCAACTATGATAAGGTAGGGGTCATCGTGTTGTCTCTCGAATGTAAGTTCATGCTTTGCTTGACACGTGTGAATGTATAAGAATATGGAAATATGAGCTTTGACGAGATAATGACCTCGTGTATGAGAAAGGTTTGTTATCGTGTAATCAGTTAAGAAAGCAAATGTTAAGACTTCGTAAATGCTTTTGATTGTATCATAGTTCCTTGGGATAAGCCGAGGAGCATTGGTGGAGATTCAAGCTGCGTGAGACTGTTTTGTTGTGACAGTGGTGATGACTCAATTAAAGCCGAGTAAGATTTTGAAATCTTTGAGGATGTTTTATTGTTTTGTCAAGGTTGTATTTTTGTGTAATAAGAAGGAAGTATGTGCTTACCCTAATAGTGTGAAGTTTTGAGTACTTGTTCATTAAGGAGTTTGAGATTTGGATAATGACATGAGTTGAAGTAATTAAGGGTTGTTGATTGTGTGTGATTGATCACCACCTAAGTAAAGTGAACTTGATAAGTGATGGATTGTACGAAGTTAGTTCGGGTTAGAGTATCATGTTGCCCATGTAGGGCGATCAAGGATCGCAAGTTGATAAACCTATTTGATTTTGATATAACTTTAAAAAATGTTTTTGGACTTGTACAAATTTGCAAAAATATTTCAAAAGTCCATAAACTTGAAAAATATGTTTGAAATGTTTGCAATGGGTTTTTGACATGTTTTAAGTGTTTTTAAGCCAAAGTGTCAAAAGCTAGTCTTGAGTTCCGATACGGTTTGACCCATACCGATACCTAGAAGACCACGTACCGATACGATTTTGAGCGTATCGATATGATTTTTGATCCCCAAGTTTTCCAAATTCTAGTAGCCATTTTCTGTACCGATATAGGCCTAGCCATATATATACGAAAGGGTTCGTATCGATACGCTTGTGAGCGTACCGATACCCTACGTATTAAATGCTCCAATAGCTCTTTCTGTGTAAGGCAGGTACCGATACTAGTGCCCGAGTACTGATACGCCCTACTTTAGAACTGCATTTATGGTTGAAAATAAAGTTCCCAATGACTCTTAACAACCCCCAATGGCTTGTAATGGCCATGAAGTTATTAGAGGGTATAAAAGACACCTCCAAGCATCCATGAAAGAATAAGAAACATCAAGACAACATTCTATGATTAAGAAAAGTGTTTTTTGCTTTTAATTGTCATTTTCTTTGTAGAACACACTTGTGAACTTAGTTTTCATATATGCTCAAGTGTTAGGTTTTGGGTGAGTGCTTAGAATTGCAAACAAATCAGCCTTGTGAGGTTTTCCTAGTTTGCTCTTTGTATTTCTCTTGTAAGATAGGGTTTTCTCAAAGCTTTAGGGTATAAGCTTTGAGGTTGTAAAGGTTTCCTCTTGAGCCGAGAAAAAAGGAAGAAATTCATAGTGAATTTGGGAAAAATCCTTAGTAGAAAGCTAAGGTAGTGGATGCAGAGCTTGGTTAGAAGCTCGAACCACTATAAATTCTTGTGTCTAATTTTAAATTCCCTTTGCTTCTACTACAAACACTCAAAATCCAATTTACCCTTATTGGCTACTCGGTTGATCGTACGAGCCTCTCCAACACAAATGATGGTCGAGTAAGGGAGTATCGATGTTAGCTCTATGCAGTATCATTACACGTTTATTTCATTAGTTAATGTAACCCCCTCGACCCGGCTTAGTTGCAAGACCGACCTGAGCGAGTCATATTAGGTTACCGAAGTAAACCGTGAAAAGAAACCCAAAACGCTACTATTTTTTTCTTTTATCTTGTATAAAGACGTAATTAATAACCTACATGTTCATGCTGACAGCGAGTGAAAACAAAACTCAATCGGGCATCGATTCGACATCCAATTGGTTACAATTTCAATTTAGGGACCAAATTGCAATTTCAACAAAATACAGGAACTTTACCAAATTTTATGTTACCATCCTATAATTAAACAGGTTTCATGTTCCCATGTTAAATATCATCTCGATACGATTATCTATACCCACTCAATTGTGTTCACCACATTCAGGGACCAAAACGGAAGAAAATAGAACCTCATTTCCAAGAGAATAACAGATTAACGGCTATGCGTACCGATACTCAACCAGTTGTACAGGTACGCAGGTCCACGTAGACAGCCCATATTGGTAAGGGCCAAAGGAGTATCGGTACTCGAGTTTCGATCCAAAAAGTAGATCTCCAGAAGCCAAGTCTCGTACCGATACACATGTTCTTATACCGATACCCTAAACTCAAAAAGACCAACCGTAGAGATACGCAACCCGAGTATCGGTACGCTATACCTGGTAAAACCAAGCCGTACCAATACAGGGTCTCGTGTACCAATACGCAAGCACCAAATATGTCACATTTGCTGGTTTAAACATGCATTTCATCAAACCAAAGCACACTAACTTGCCTCTAACAAGCAACCAACATAACCAAGAGGCAAAACACATCATAGCATCACAATTTCAACAACTATTCATGGCATCTTGCATCAAATGTAAATCTCTAGGCATGCATCCTAGATAACCATCCAAGCAATATATCAAACCATAAACCATTACCAAAATCAAACTATAGAGGCCATTTACAAGTCAAGGCAATCAAAAAAACTTGCTCAAATAGGGAGTTTAACAAACATCTCCCAAAACCAAAACAAGTACCTCATTGCCCTTATTACTTATAGTCTAATTCAACATACTTTGGTAAACAAGTCTTGCTAGGATCCCTTGCTTCCCACTGCTTCCCAAACCTTTAATTCCCTGCATTGATGGACAAAAAGAGTGTAAGCACACTAGGCTTAGTGAGGAGTGCTCAAATGCAACACACCATCAATGCATTTAAAACTGTTTTCCAATAACACATTGAAAATCTCATGTCAAACTACGATTATCAACATGAAAACATCACGCCTTTAAAACCATGCACTTCATCACTTTCAAAACCATCATATTAAACCATATGCAACATGTATCATTAACCGACAACAAATCCTATTGCTAACCTCAATTTAAGCCTTCTCGTTCATAACAACCATATGCAAAGCTTAAAGAGTAACACGTATAAATCACATTATACAACATAAACTTTACAATGATACTTCAACAATTATATTGGCATACAAGTGATCCTTAAACCTGTCCATCAACAAAATAGTTCATCGGATACACGGATTCAACAAGTGTTCAACCAATACTCCAAGCCATCTCAACTGGAATAGCGATACAATAACAATCGCGGTACATTACCAACCGGGTACACCTTTCAACCCATGGGGACACCAACCCCAATCATCGGTTAGACACTTAATCTACTAATGGGAGTCTACGGTACTGTTTAACCCCTCTACCGTTAGGGTACTCGGATGGAGTTTTCGGTACACGAATTTAAACCCCTCAACATCCAAGGTGACTTATTATAGTGCACCCAATCCTATTGCCGGCCAACTATATCCGATAACAATTTTAAAACCACATCACTTGCCAATATAATTAACCATTTTACCTTTAGCTCACTGTTTTAACAAGCATTAACCAAACTTTTTTCCAAAGCATCAACCATGCTTTAAACCACAAGTATAACCGTATACTTACAAGGAACACTTACCATTTGCATCCTTCAGCATTTCATGCTAAAAATAGCATCTCAAATACTTTAAAACATGCTTAAATAGTAGGTAATATGCAAATCAAAACAAGTGCATTAAACCATTAAACACTAGCACGACCAAGAGGGAAAGTCCACTTTTACTTACTTCCGAGTTTAAACCAGCGTATCAAGCTAAGTTTAAACTTACATAAACCACCTTTAAAACAGTCCAATGCTGGAATCGACATTCTCACTCATCGATATGCGAAGCCTTGATTTGTCGACGCGAAATCAAGCGTCCGAAGCCTCCAATGCTACACCATGAACTAAATCTATTTGGCTAAGATTATTGTGTCTTGTGGTTGTGAGAAACTATTGGATTTTGTTTACGTAATAAGAGTTTGCACTTTTCTATTCAAGGTTTATTCATTCTTGGTTCTTATTCTTGTTTGCGAGTGAATTGGGAGAGGATCTCGTAACTTCATCTATTTATCTAATATTGGGAGAGTTAGATTCAAGAAACGAAAGAATGTGATCTTTATTCAATCTATTGATGGTGAAGATTAATCCGGCTTAGAAATAAGTTAAGGATTTCAACGGCTAAGAGGAGCGCAAGATTGGTTATTGTTCACCCTTGATTCACGCAGAGATGTATTATCAAGGCATGCACAAGTAGCTAGAGTTTCAACTTAGGGATAAGAAGAAACCATTGAAGAACGCTCTGTCGAACCTTGAAAGTTGCTGCCCAGACGCCCAAGTAGTTGCCCAACTAGTCGCCCAGGCAACCATCGATTAGTTGTCAAGGCAACCCCGTTGTGTAAGTTGCCATGGCAATTGAGTTGCCCTTGCACTCTTTTACCAAGACGATCCAATCGGCTATCACACCTCAACTCACGATAACCTGGCCTATCTCTCTCATTTGATCTCATATATTCTTTTACTTTATTGCTTTCTAGTTTAGTTCTTAGTTAAACTCCTATAATCTTCTATTTGTGTTTTTACTTTTTATAGTGCAAGAGACTAGATTCTTGAAGTGGCACCAATCCCTGTGGAGACGATATCTTTTATACTATAACTTGCGACGTGTATACTTGCACAATTGCGTAGCACTTATTAAGTGCAACAAGTTTTTGGCACCGTTGCAGGGGATTGGCAATAGCGACTTTGTTTTTATTTTCTTGCACTTTCTTTTTACTTTTCTTGTTTAAGATTCAAAGGGCTAACAAACTTTGGTTTTGCATTGGTATATGACCAGGGCGAGACCGATTACACCAAAATATCCCTTTGATCTAGAAATCGAACGAACCTTACAAAGACTTAGACGAAGGTTAAGAGTAGTAATGGCTAATCAAGACGACAATATGAATCAAGATGTTCCAGCAGGAGGAGGAGTGATTCTTGCACGAAACAGAACTATCCGATACTATCTTGAAGAAGATCTTGATGGACTTAGTCCAGGAGTTGTCGAACCTGAAATTGAAGCTGACCACTTTGAGTTGAAACCGGTGATGTTTAATATGATCAACACAATTGGTCAATTTGGTAGCTCAGCAACTGAAGATGCACGGCAACATCTTAAATCTTTTCTCGAGATTTGCAACGCGTTCAAAATACACGGAGTCACCCCCGATGTTTTACGATTATGATTATTCCCCTATTCACTGAGGGATAGGGCAAAAGCATGGTTGAATAGCATTCCTGCCGGATCAATAGGATCTTGGACCAATCTTTGTCTTGATTTCCTTGCTCGGTTTAATCCTACAAATTTGACTAATAAGCTTTGTAACGACATTACTTCTTTTCGGCAGGCAGATGATGAATCCATGTACGAGGCTTGGGAGTGATATAGAGAATTTCTTCAAAAATGCCCCCTACACGGATTCCCAGTGTGGACACAAGTAACAATGTTTTACAACACCGTGAATACACCAACAAGAATGATGCTAGATGCCTCAGCAAACGATATACTCCAAGATAAGTCGTCGGAGGAAGTAATGCAAATTCTAAACAGTCTTGCCAAGAATGATTATCAATTCCCCTCTACTAGACGAGGAGGAGTTAGACGCCAAGCCATAATACATGAACTAGGATCATCAGACTCAATTTCGGCACAATTGGCCACTTTAACCAAGATGGTCCAGAACATGTAGAAACCAAACAAAACATTCTTTTGTGAGTTATGTGGTGGTAACCATGATTCTTCTGAATGTATGCAAAATCCAGAATCCAGCTTCTATGTGGGGAATTACAACCGGAACAACAGTATGATGTCCAGTACATACAATCCAGCTTGGAAGAAGCACCCGATTTTTTCATGGAGTAATCCCAATAATGCTCTAAACTAGAACAATCAGAATGCACAAGCATCGGGATTCCAACAGAATATGCCACGGCAACAGTTGCCACAGCAACAACCAACAATATCTAGTTCTTTGGAAAGTTCTCTAAATGCTTTTATGATGAAAACTGAATCTTATATGGCTGAGAATAGTAACTTCATAAAAAGAACTGATGCTTTTATTAACAGGACCGAGATGAGATTGCAAAACCAAGAGGCGGCAATCAAATCATTGGAAAATCAAGTCGGACAATTTGCTCAAAACCTGAATACTAGACCGCAATGAGGTTTACCTAGCGATACTGAAGTCGCAAGAGGAACTGGCCATGAGCAATGTAAGGCGATCACCACTAGAAGTGGCCAACAACTTAAAGAGGCTCAAGCCCACTCATCAAGCAAAACTCTACAAAAAGATCAAGACAAACCTAGCGGCAAAGCCTCAGATGTTGAACCAGGAATTGTCGCAGCAACCGGCAATAAGCATACCTCGGTAACCAACGATAAGCATGCCTCGACAACCAACGATAGACACGCCACGGCAACCCAGTTGATGAAGCCTCGGCAACTCCAGTTGTTCCAGCAATGTCGTCAATCAGGTTTCAAACCAATGAAAGGATCGAAGATATCCGACTTCCACCACCATTCCCACAAAAGGTTGAAGCGACAAAAGCAAGAATATCAATTCAAGAAGTTTCTTGATATCCTAAAGCAAGTCCACATCAACTTGCCATTGGTGGAAGCAATTGAACAAATGCCGAACTATGCCAAGTTTCTTAAAGACATTATGTCCAAGAGAACAATGCTAGGAGAGTTTGAAACAGTTGCCGCAACAGAGGGATGCATGGCCATGTTGCACAATCTTATGCCACCTAAGTTGAAGGATCCCCGAAGTTTCACAATACCCTGTTCCTTTAGAAACCACTATGTCGGGAAAGCATTATGCGACCTTGGGGCTAGCATAAATGTTGCACGTAATAAGTGCTACGTAATTATGCAAGTATACACGTTGCAAGTTATAGTATAAAAGATATCGTCTCCACAGGGATTGGTGCCACTTCAAGAATCTAGTCTCTTGCACTGTAAAAAGTAAAAACACAAATAAAGGATTATAGGAGTTTTAACTAATAACTAATCTAGAAAGCAATAAAGTAAAAGAATAAATGAGATCAAATGAGAGAGAGATAGGCTAGGTTATCGTGAGTTGAGGTGTGATAGCCGATTGGATCATCTTGGTAAAAGAGTGCACGGGCAACTCAGTTGCCGTGGCAACTTGCACAACGGGGTTGCCTTGGCAACTAATCGATGGTTGCCTGGGCAACTACTTGGGCATCTGGGCAGCAACCTTCAAGGTTCGGTAGAGCGTTCTTCAATGGTTTCTTCTTATCCCTAAGTCGAAACTCTAGCTACTTGTGCATGCCTTGATAATACATCCCTGCGTTAATCCAGGGTGAACAATAATCAATCTTGCGCTCCTCTTAGCCGTTGAAATCTTTAACTTATTCCTAAGCCGGATTAATCTTCACCATCAATAGATTGAATAAAGATCATATTCATTCTTTTCTTGAATCTAACTCTCCCGATATTAGATAAATAGATGAAGTTACGAGATCCTCTCCCAATTCACTCGCAAACAAGAATAAGAACCAAGAATGAATAAACCTTGAATAGAAAAGTGCAAACTCTTATTACCTAAACAAAAACCAATAGTTTCTCACAACCACAAAACACAATAACCATATCCAAATAGATTTAGTTCATGGCTAGGTTCCAAAGAAACACAAGATAAACAATCCCTAGCATGAACCCAATCGAACAAGAAAGAAAAAGATGAAGAAGGAGGTTGTCGAAATCCTCCTTGCCCTAGATGTTTGTCAAAAATTCTCTCCTCTTGCCCTCCTTGGACTTGTCAAAATTCCCCTATCTTGGTCTCCTTTGATTGTCGAAATCTCCTTCCTATTTATAGGGCTAGGCCAAAGTCCTTCTTAGAGGAGGAAGTTAAGTTGGAATTAAATTATCTTTAAAGAATATAATTCTTTATTATAATTGTATTCCTACTAGAACTTCTTCTATCTTCTTGGAATTTAATTCTTCTTTAATCTCTGCATGGCAATCAAATTCCTTTGGGTTTGGGCTTTGCTCCACGTCATCTTGGGCTTGTATAGTCATCAATTTCGACTACCATATCACCTTTTCTCTTATCGACAATTGCCATGGCAACTGGCTTGGCGTCTCCTTCATGCATTGCCCTGGCAACTAGTTCGGCATATTCTTCATGTATTGCCCTGGCAACTAGCTCTAGCCTTGCTTTGGCAAGTGAACCTGGATATACACACAAAACACACCAAAGCAGCATCTTTTCCCACAAAAACTACCAAGTTATGTAATCAAGCTCAACGATGGAAGGAAACATGGATTAATGCATGAATGGCTAATTATGCAACTAATATGAGCCTAAGTCTAACAATAATATGAGTAAAAAGGGTAAGAAAAGTAGTACTTTTGAACACTTATCACACTCCCAAACTCGAACTATTGCTTGTTCTCAAGCAATGCAAACTAATAATTACCTGCCAAGACTTCAATTTTCACAAACTTAGCTTTGAACTTGATTTCAATTCTCTGAACCGGGGCACAAATTATGATTGGCTTTTTATTTTTCGGAAAACTTAGGAGTTACTCGGAATCAAACTATAATTCTCTGAACCGGGGCACCTCTAGTGTTTTGTTTTTAGTTTTCATAAGTTAATTTATTCGACTAGAGCCGGTTTCGGGCACCTCTAGCAATCAATTTTTTAACACATACTAGAGCCAGTTTCTGGCACCTCTAGTGATTAATTTTTTTAGCACATGCTAGAGCCAATTTCGGGCACCTCTAGCATTCATCCAATTTTTATTCTAATCCCCCAATTTGTTAATTATTGACCTAAGTTCACTAGAATTCCTTAAATCAATCAAACCACAACAGTGTTTCATCAAATTTAGCATCATAGTAAAATTCTAAGTTTTTCCATGGTTATCCTAGAATAAAAATTCTATCAATTAAGTGCATTGGCAAAGTCATCATCGAATATTCATCAAATCTAAGCAATTCTTGTTCCAATTAAAGGCATGGCAAGCAATTTATGTATCCTAAATGCAATACTTAAGATGTATGTAACTAAACATGGTAACTACTAATAACAATCCCCCCAAACTCGAGTGAGGCATTGTCCTCAATGCATGCATTAAAAAAATAAAAATAACGAAAAAATAAAATGCATAGGAGGACTTACTCCGAGAGTTCGTCACTGTAGATGATTCGTTTCCTTTTGGTCGGTGTCTTGATTCTCTTGCTTGAACGTGATGGTTGTTTTCTTGTTGCCGGTGGTAGAACTGATACTCGTACGGGGTTGTTCTCATCGTCCTCTTCATCAATGTCATTGGATTTTCGCTTGGAGGATTCAATTGGTGTGGTCTTTGTTGGTTCAATGGAGGACTCGTCTGAATCTGAAAAATCAGAAAAAGATTCCGTAGGAGTTGATTCGGGCATAGGTGTTTTACCTTTGGCTTTTGCAGTGGTTGCCGGGATATCTTTAGCTTTGGTTGTCGTGGCATCTTCAGGGTTGGTTGCCGTGGCATCAGCTTGTGTGTTCACGATGTAGGTTGCCGCGGCATCATCTGTTACGGTTGCTGTGGCGACTGCTTCATTGGTTGTCGGGGCAAGGATCTCAGCAGGAAAGATTGGGAACGGCACGCGATTGTCCGGGTACTTTTCTAGGATGACTTGGGTGATGGCATTGTTGTGCTCCTTCATGTACCGCATGAACATTAGTTGCCGGTGTTCAATTTGCCTTAGATGGCTTGCCAATGGGTGCAAAAGTGCTTCAAAGTGTCCCGGGGTTGATGGCTGAGTTGCCCTGGCGTTAGGTGCTTGGGCATCATGGATTGCCGGGGTGGCAGGAGTTGCTGTGGCAATTGGAGGCCTTGAAGAATCTCCCGGTGCCTCTCCCATTAGCTTTCGGATTAGTGCTTGATTCCAACCAGACTTGGGTAGGGCCTTTTCATCGGTGGACTCACTTGGGACATGCATCTCCTTGCAAAGATTAGAAATTAAGCAAGGGAAGAAAGAGAACCCTTATCTTTTGAGCTGCATACAAAAATCTCATCACAAATAATTTTTCCAATGTTAATGATGCGATTATACAAAATAGAATGTATGAGCAAAAGACGTGGTATATCAACGGTAGTGTTGTGTGTGGTGGGCATTAAAGAAGTTTTAAAAAACTTATTCCATAGTTTTGCCTCGGGTTTAAGCCGAAGACGATTTACCGTGCCCTTGTATTTATCGTCGTTCCAATGAGTTCCCGGTTGAGTGAGTTCTTGAAGCACCTTGTCGAGTTGCTTGGGAGTGATTTGATCAACGAAGGCTTGATGCTCGTCCTTCTCAATGTAAAGCTCGTAAAAGGTGTTGACGTTTTCGGGACTTATGAGTATGGCCTTGTCACGAACAAAAACATAAGGTTTATCCGGGTTAGGTGAGTGGGCATAGAATTCTCTTACCCATGAGATGTTACCCGGTTCCGGTTGATGGCAAAAGATTTGCCACTTTTGATGTGCAATCCTCTCGAAGATGAATGGTTCAAGGCTGAAATCTTGATGAGAGTTGGAGCATTCAAAGCCTTGTTCTTCATGAATCTTCCGGCTTTCAAACTTGGATTGAAATCTTTCTTGAACCACCGGTGTAGCAAACTTCTTGTATCTTGGTTCTTTGGAGGAACTTGGATGAACTAAAAATTTAATCTTGGATGCCATGGATGATCTTGGTTGTGAGTTTTGTAAAAACAAAGAAAAGAAAAGAAAAGAAAAGAAACTAAAGAGTTGCAAGATAGAAAGTAGGAATAGGTTAAGGGTGATGGGTTTTATAGAAAAGATAGGTGGGTGGGATTAGGGGAAAATGAAAAATGGTTTAGGGTGAGGGAGAAGTTGACGACAGGGGTTTGTGCTTAGGGTGAATTGGAGGCTTTATATAAGCCTTAGATTCAGCCCATTAGTTTCCTTGTTGAAGATGTTTTCCTACTTGGATTAAAATTCCTCTTTATCTTGAACTTTTTTCCTACAATTCAAAGACAAATCAAATAAGGATTAAAATTAAAGATAAACTAATAAAGAAAATAAATAAAGATGTGTAATAGGATTCTTAAACTTAAATAAAAAAATCTATCCTAAAGAAAATTAATAATAATCAGAAATATATAAAAAAATAAAAAATAAAAAATTCAAATAAAATAAAATAAAATAATTAATTAATTGAAAATAAAAATAAAAATAAATAAATAAAAATAAAAATATCAAAAGGGAGAGCATGCTCATGCATCTCCTAAGTTGACCACTTCCTTGTTACGTTCCACATGGGCACCATTATAGTGCTTCAATCTTTGTCCATTAACTTTGAATTCATGGTTGTCAGAGATGGACTTGATTATCACAGCACCATGGGAGAATGGTTTGACGACTTCGAATGGTCCCGACCATCTTGATTTCAGCTTTCTCGGGAAAAGTTTTAGCCGAGAATTGAATAGGAGAACTAGTTGCCCTGGCATGAATTGACGTGGGAATAGTTTCTTGTCATGCCATCGCTTTGTTTTCTCCTTGTAGATTCGTGCATTGTTATAGGCGAGTGCATGGAATTCTTCTATCTCATTGAGATCCATCAAACGCTTTTGTCCGGCACTTTCCCAATCCATATTCACGGTCTTGATTGCCCAGTATGCCTTGTGTTCGATTTCCACCGGTAGATGACATGTTTTACCATAGACAAGTCGGAAGGGGGACATACCTAAGGGTGTTTTGAATGCAGTGCGATATGCCCAAAGCACGTCATCTAGTCTTAATGACCAATCCTTCCTAGAGGGATTTACAACTTTTTCAAGTATACCCTTCAATTCCCGGTTGGAAATTTTTGTTTGCCCGTTGGTTTGTGGGTGATATGTCGTGGCGATCTTGTGTGATATGCCGAAGCGTTGCAACATCTTGGCAATTAGTCTGTTGTCAAAATGCTTGCCTTCGTCACTGATAATTGCTCTCGGCATCCCAAACCGTGTAAATATGTTTTTCTGCAAGAATCGTTGCACGGTCTTGGAATCGTTGTTGGGAACTGCAGCTGCCTTAACCCATTTAGACACGTAGTCGACGGCAAGTAGAATGTAGAGGTTGCTGAATGAAGATGGGAAAGGTCCCATAAAATCGATCCCCCATACATCGAACAGTTCCACCTCGATGATGTTCTGGAGTGGCATCTCATATCGTCTAGAGATATTGCCCGTCCTCTGGCAACGATCACATTGCTTGTAAAAGTCTTGGGCATCTTTGTACAATGTTGGCCAATACAAACCGGATTGCAAAACTTTGGGCGCGGTACGAGTTCCCCCAAAATGTCCTTCATAGGGTGAAGAATGGCATTGTCGGAGTACATTCTGTTGCTCTTCCTCAGGGGCACATTGGCGTATAATTTGATCTGCACATTGTTTAAACAAAAGAGGCTCATCCTAAAAGTAATGCTTAGCATCATGGCGGAACCGCTTCTTCCCTTGGTGAGTAATGCCATAAGGTAAAATACCACAAACAAGGAAATTAACTAAATCCGCGTACCAGGGTATTACCGAGGCATGTGCTGCCGTGGCGACTGCTCTCAGAATTGCCGAGGCGTTTGCATCCATGGTTGCCGAGGCGTAGAGGGTTGCCGAGGCATGCGCGTCCATGGTTGCTGAGGCAACTAAAAGTTGTTCATCCGGGAATGCATCGCATATCTCTAGATCCGCGCCCTCCTCCCTATTGCGTTCCAAACGTGATAAGTGATCGGCCACTTGATTTTCTGTTCCTTTCCTGTCCTTAATTTCAATATCAAATTCTTGTAAAAGTAATATCCAAGGAATCAAACAAGGTTTGGCATCCTTTTTAGCAAATAGGTATTTGATTGCCGAATGGTCCGTATGAACAATTACCTTTGTACCAATCAAATAGGATCAGAACTTGTCAAATGCGAAAACTACAGCTAGTAACTTTTTATCCATTGTTGTGTAATTCACTTGAGCACTATTAAGAGTTTTACTAGCGTAGTATATCACATGGAAGGTCTTACCTGTGCGTTGGCCTAGGACTGCTCCTACCGCAAAATCACTTACATCACACATGAGCTCAAAAGGTAGCGTCCAATCTGGTGGAACGACAATGGGTGCCGAGGCAAGCTTTTTCTTTAGGGTTTCAAATGCTTGGGTGCAAGAATCATCAAAATCGAAGACTTTATCCTGTTCAAGCAAATTGCACAAGGGTTTAGTGATTTTAGAAAAATTATGAATGAACCTCCTGTAAAAACCTGCATGTCCAAGAAAACTTCGAATTCCTTTAACCGAACTTGGTGAGGGTAATCTCTCGACCACGTCCACCTTAGCTTTGTCTACTTCAATTCCCTTGGATGAAATCTTGTGGCCGAGCACTTCTCCCAATTGAGGACTAGATCAGTTTCTTCACATCTTGCCAACACCCTTTCTAAATTGCCGAGGCACTGTCAAAGTCATTACCAAAAACAAAAAAATCATCCATGAAGATCTCAAGGAAGTCTTCGACCATGTCTGAAAAGAGTTCCATCATGCATCTTTGGAAGGTTGCCGGGGCGTTACACAATCCAAACGGCATCCTTCGGAAGGCATAAGTATCGTATGGGCATGTGAAGGTTGTCTTTTCTTGATCTTCTGGTGCTATGGCAATTTGATTGTAACCTGAATAACCATCAAGAAAACAATAAAAGGGTTTACCTGCAAGACGGTCAAGCATTTGATCAATAAAGGGTAATGGGAAGTGATCTTTCCTGGTGGCTTTGTTTAGCTTTCGATAATCCATAAAAACCCTCTAACCGGTCACAGTCCTGGTTGGAATGAGTTCATTATTTTATTACTTACCACTGTTATACCTCCCTTTTTCGATACACATTGTACCGAACTTACCCACGTACTATCAGAGATAGGGTATATAATGCCGGCGTCAAGCCACTTGATGATTTCTTTCATTACAACCCCTTTCATGGCATGATTCAGTCTCCTCTGGGCCTCAATTGAAGGTTTATGATCATCTTCCAACAAAATCTTGTGCATGCACACTGCCGGGCTAATTCCCTTCAAGTCGGCAATTGTCCACCCTATTGCCTTTTTGTGTAGCTTCAACATCTTGATTAGCTTCTTTTCCTACTCAGGCTGTAACTTAGAAGAAATAATTACAGGCAATGTATTATCGGTTCCTAAGTATGCATATTTTAGTTGCTCTGGCAATTGTTTCAACTCAAGAATCGGTGATTGTTCAATAGAGGGTTTTTCGATCTTACCTGAGTAATCCAGTGGTTCAAAGTATGTACCTGGTCGATTGACTAGCCAATTTGCCTCTTCTTGTTGTTCCTCATCGACCGGTTCTTCATACTCCTCAGGTTCCTCTTGATCGGCAATGTAGTTATCGAGGCAACTAAATTCCTCGTCGAAGTTAAACTCTGTCGTGGCATGAAGAAGTTGGCATTCTTCTGGATCATCGGCATGCCTTAGTGTTTGGAACACATTTAGTTTAACTTGCTGGTCATTCACCCTCATTGTGAGTTCTCCCTTTTCAACATCGATCAAGGTTCTCCCTGTTGCTAGGAATGGTCTCCCGAGAATGATGGGTGCATGCTCATCTGCTTCACAATCCAAGACAATAAAGTCAGCGGGAAAAATAAATTTATCAACTTTTACCAGTATGTCCTCGATTTTTCCCTCTGGATGTACATAGGATCTGTCGGCTAGCTGCAGCATAACTGTTGTAGGTCTTGCCTTCCCGATTCCTAGTTTCTGGAAAACCGATTTTGGCATCAAGTTTATGCTAGCCCCAAGGTCGCATAATGCTTTCCCGACATAGTGATTTCCAATGGAATAGGGTATTGTGAAACTTCCGGGATCCTTCAACTTGGGTGGCATACGATTATGCAACATTGCCATGCATCCCTCTGTTGCGGCAACTGTTTCAAACTCTCCTAGCCTTGTTCTCTTGGACACAATGTCTTTAAGAAACTTGGCATAGTTCGGCATTTGTTCAATTGCTTCCACCAATGGCAAGTTGATGTGGACTTGCTTTAGGATATCAAGAAACTTATTGAATTGGTATTCTTGCTTTTGTTGCTTCAACCTTTGTGGGAATGGTGGTGGAAGTCGGATATCTTCGATCCTTTCATTAGTTTGAAACCTGATTGACGGCATTGCCGGGACAACTAGAGTTGCCGAGGCGGTATCAACTGGGGTTGCCGAGGCATGCTTATCGCAAGTTGCCGAGGCATCTTTATCGTCGGTTGCTGAGGCATGCTTATTGCCGGTTGCCGCGGCAATTCCTGGTTCAGCATCTGAGGCATTGCTGTTAGGTTCGCCTTGATCTTTTTGTGGAGTTTTGTTTGATGAGTGGGGTTGAGCCTCTCTAAGTTGTTGGCCACTTCTAGAAGTGATCGCCTTACATTGCTCATGGCCGTTCCTCTTGCGACTTCAGTATCGCTAGGTAAACCTCCTTGCAGTCTAGTATTCAGATTTTGAGCAAACTGTCCGACTTGATTTTCCAATGATTTGATTGTCGCCTCTTGGTTTTGCAATCTCATCTCGGTCCTGTTAATAAAAGCATCAGTTCTTTTTATGAAATTACTATTCTCAGCCATATAAGATTCAGTTTTCATCATAAAAGCATTTAGAGAATTTTCCAAAGAACTGGATGTTGTCGGTTGTTGCTGCGGCAATTGTTATCGTGGCATATTCTGCTGGAATCTCGATGCTTGTGCATTCTAATTGTTCTGGTTTAGAGCATTGTTGGGATTACTCCTTGAAAAATTTGGGTGCTTCTTCCAAGCTGGATTGTATGTATTGGACATCACATTGTTGTTCCGATTGTAATTCCCCACATAGAAGCTGGATTCCGGATTCTGCATACATTCAGAAGAATTATGGTTATCACCACATAACTCACAAAAAGAATCCATTACCTTGACCTCATGTGTGTTGCTTTGTTTTTGCATGTTCTGGACCATCTTGGTTCAAGTGGCCAATTGTGCCGAAATTGAATCTGATGATCCTAGTTCATGTATTGTGGCTTGGCGTCTAACTCCTCTTCTAGTAGATGGGAATTGATAATCATTCTTGGCCAGCCTGTTTAAAATTTGCGGTGCTTCCTCCGGCGGCTTATCTAGGAGTATGTCATTTGCCGAGGCATCTAGCATCATCCTTGTTGGTGTATTCACGGCGTTGTAAAACATTGTTACTTGAGTCCACACCGAGAATCCGTGTAGGGGGCATTTGTGTAGAAGTTCTCTATATCGCTCCCAAGCCTCGTACATGGATTTATCATCTGCCTGCCGAAAAGAAGTAATGTCGTTACGAAGCTTATCAGTCAAATTTGTAGGATTAAACCGAGCAAGAAAATCACAACAAACATCGGGGGTGACTCCGTGTATCTTGAACAAGTTACAAATCTCGAGGAAAGATTTCAGATGTTGTCGTGTATCTTCAGTTGCTGAGCCGCCAAATTGACCAACTGTGTTGATCATATTAAACATTACCGGTTTTAACTCAAAGTGGTCGGCTTCAATTTCAGGTGCGACAACTCCTGGATTAAGTCCATCAAGATCTTCTTCAAGATAGTCTCGAATAGTTCTGTTTCGAGCACGAATCACTCCTCCTCCTGCTCGAACATCTTGATTCATATCGCCGCCTTGATTAGCCATTGCTACTCTTATCCTTCGTCTAAGTCTTTGTAAGGTTCGTTCGATTTCTGGATCAAAGGGATATTCTGGTGTAGTCGGTCTTGCCCTGGTCATATACCAATGCAAAACCAAAGTTTGTTAGCCCTTTGAATTTTAAACAAGAAAAGTAAAAAGAAAGTGCAAGAAAATAAAAACAAAGTCGCTATTGCCAATCCCCGGCAACGGCGCCAAAAACTTGTTGCGCGTAATAAGTGCTACGCAATTGTGCAAGTATACACGTTGCAAGTTATAGTATAAAAGATATCGTCTCCACAGGGATTGGTGCCACTTCAAGAATCTAGTCTCTTGCACTGTAAAAAGTAAAAACACAAATAAAGGATTATAGGAGTTTTAACTAATAACTAATCTAGAAAGCAATAAAGTAAAAGAATAAGTGATATCAAATGAGAGAGAGATAGGCTAGGTTATCGTGAGTTGAGGTGTGATAGCCGATTGGATCATCTTGGTAAAAGAGTGCACGGGCAACTCAGTTGCAGTGGCAACTTGCACAACGGGGTTGCCTTGGCAACTAATCGATGGTTGCCTGGGCAACTAGTTGGGCAACTACTTGGGCGTCTGGGCAGCAACCTTTAAGGTTTGGCAGAGCGTTCTTCAATGGTCTCCTCTTATCCCTAAGTCGAAACTCTAGCTACTTGTGCATGCCTTGATAATACATCCCTGTGTGAATCCAGGGTGAACAACAACCAATCTTGCGCTCCTCTTAGCCGTTGAAATCCTTAACTTATTCCTAAGCCGGATTAATATTCACCATCAATAGATTGAATAAAGATCATATTCATTCGTTTCTTGAATCTAACTCTCCCGATATTAGATAAATAGATGAAGTTACGAGATCCTCTCCCAATTCACTCACAAACAAGAATAAGAACCAAGAATGAATAAACCTTGAATAGAAAAGTGCAAACTCTTATTACCTAAACAAAAACCAATAGTTTCTCACAACCACAAAACACAATATCCATAGCCAAATAGATTTAGTTCATGGCTAGGTTCCAAAGAAACACAAGATAAACAATCCCTAGCATGAGCCCAATCGAACAAGAAAGAAAAAGATGAAGAAGGAGGCTTGTCGAAATCCTCCTTGCCCTAGATGCTTGTCGAAAATTCTCTCATCTTGCCCTCTTTGGACTTGTCGAAATTCCCCTCTCTTACTCTCCTTTGATTGTCGAAATCTCCTTCCTATTTATAGGGCTAGGCCAAAGTCCTTCTTTGAGGAGGAAGTTAAGTTGGAATTAAATTACCTTTAAAGAATGTAATTCTTTATTATAATTGTATTCCTACTAGAACTTCTCCTATCTTCTTGGAATTTAATTCTTCTTTAATCTCTGCATGGCAATCAAATTCCTTTGGGTTTGGGCTTTGCTCCACGTCATCTTGGGCTTGTATAGTCATCAATTTCGACTACCATATCACCTTTGCTCTTGTCGACAATTGCCATGGCAACTGGCTCGGCGTCTCCTTCATGCATTGCCCTGGCAACTAGTTCGGCATATCCTTCATGTATTGCCCTGGCAACTAGCTCTAGCCTTGCTTTGGCAAGCGATCCTGCATATACACACAAAACACACCAAAGCAACATCTTTTCCCACAAAAACTACCAAGTTATGTAATCAAGCTCAACGATGGAAGGAAACATGGATTAATGCATGAATGGCTAATTATGCAACTAATATGAGCCTAAGTCTAACAATAATATGAGTAAAAAGGGTAAGAAAAGTAGTACTTTTGAACACTTATCAATAAACTTGATGCCTAAATTGGTTTTCTAGAAACTAGGAATCGGGAAGGCAAGACCTACAACAGTTATGCTACAGCTAGTCGACAGATCTTATGTGCATCCAGAGGGAAAAATCGAAGACATACTGGTAAAAGTTGATAAATTTATTTTTCCCGTTGACTTTATTATTTTGGATTGTGAAGCAGATGAGCATGCACCTATCATTCTCGGGAGACCATTCCTAGCAACAGGGAGAACCTTGATCGATGTTGAAAAGGGAGAACTCACAATGAGGGTGAATGACCAGCAAGTTAAACTAAATGTGTTCCAAACACTAAGGCATGCCGATGATCCATAAGAATGCCAACTTCTTCATGCCATAGCAGAGTTTAACTTCGACGAGGAATTTAGTTGCCTCGAAAACTATATTGCCGATCAAGAGGGACCTGAGGAGTATGAAGAACTGGTCGATGAGGAAAAACAAGAAGAGGCAAATTGGCTAGTCAATTGACCATGTACATACTTTGAACCACTGGATTACTCAGGTAAGGAAGGTAAGCTCGAAAAGCCCTCTATTGAACAACCATCGATTCTTGAGTTGAAACAGTTGCCAGAGCAACTAAAATATGCATACTTAGGAACCGATAATACATTGCATGTAATTATTTCTTCTAAGTTATAGCCTGAGCAGGAAAAGAATCTGATCAAAATGTTGATGCTACACAAGAAGGCAATAGGGTGGATAATTGCCGACTTGAAGAGAATTAGCCCGGCAGTGTGCATGCACAAGATTTTGTTGGAAGATGATCACAAACCTTCAATTGAGGCCCAGGGGAGACTGAATCAAGCCATGAAAGGGGTTGTAATGAAAGAAATCATCAAGTGGCTTGACGTCGGCATTATATACCCTATCTCTGATAGTACATGGGTAAGTCTGGTACAATGTGTACCGAAAAATAGAGGTATAATGGTGGTAAGTAATGAAAACAATGAACTCATTCCAACCAGGACTGTGACCGGTTGGAGGGCTTGTATGGATTATTGAAAGCTAAACAAAGCCACTAGGAAAGATCACTTCTCATTACCCTTTATTGATCAAATGCTTGACCGTCTTGCAGGTAAACCCTTTTATTGTTTTCTTGATGGTTATTCAGGTTACAATCAAATTGTCATAGCACCAGAAGATCAAGAAAAGACAACCTTCACATGTCATACGGTACTTATGTTTTCCGAAGGATGCCGTTCGAATTGTGTAACGCCCCGACAACCTTCCAAAGATGCATGATGGCACTCTTTTCAGACATGGTCGAAGACTTCCTTGAGATCTTCATGGATGATTTTTCTGTTTTTGGTAATGACTTCGACAGCTGCCTCGGAAATTTAGAGAAGGTGTTGGCAAGATGTGAAGAAACTGATTTAGTCCTCAATTGGGAGAAGTGCCATTTTATGGTAGATGAAGGAATAGTGCTCGGCCACAAGATTTCATCCAAGGGAATTGAAGTAGACAAAGCCAAGGTGGACGTGATCGAGAGATTACCCCCACCAAGTTTGGTTAAAGGAATTCGAAGCTTTCTTGGACATGCAGGTTTTTACAGGAGGTTCATTCATAATTTTTTAAAATCACTAAACCGTTGTGCAATTTGCTTGAACAGGATAAAGTCTTCGATTTTGATGATTATTGCACCCAAGTATTCGAAACCCTAAAGGAAAAGCTTACCTCGGCACCCATTTTCGTTCCACCAGATTGGACGCTACCTTTTGAGCTCATGTGTGATGCAAGTGATTTTGCGGTAGGAGCAGTCCTAGGCCAACGCACAAGTAAGACCTTCCATGTGATATACTACGCTAGTAAAACTCTTAATAGTGCTCAAATGAATTACACAACAACGGAGAAAGAGTTACTAGCTGTAGTTTTTGCATTTGACAAGTTCTGATCCTATTTGATTGGTACAAAGGTAATTGTTCATACGGACCATTCGGCAATCAAATATCTATTTGCTAAAAAGGATGCCAAACCTCGTTTGATTCATTGGATATTACTTTTACAAGAATTTGATATTGAAATTAAGGGGAGGAAAGGAACAGAAAATCAAGTGGTCGATCACTTATCATGTTTAGAACGCAATAGGGAGGAGGACGCAGATCTAGAGATATGCGATGCATTCCCTGATGAGCAAATTTTAGTTGCCTCGGCAACCATGGATGCGCACGCCTCGGTAACCCTTGACGTGCATGCCTCGGCAACCCTCGACACCTCGGCAACCATGGACGCACATGCCTCGCCAACTCTCGATGCCGCAGCAGCCCTTGACACACACACCTCGGCAACCATGGATGAGCATGCCTCGACAACCCTTGACACTTCGGCAGCCCTTGACGTGCACGTCTCGGCAATTTTGGGAGCAGTCGCCACGGCAGCACATGCCTCAGCAATACCCTGGTACACGGATTTAGTTAATTTCCTTGTTTGTGGTATTTTACCTTATGGTCTTACTCACCAAGGGAAGAAGCGGTTTCGCCATGATGCTAAGCATTACTTTTGGGACGAGCCTCTTTTGTTTAAACAATGTGCATATCAGGTTATACGCCGATGTGTCCCTGAAGAGGAGCAGCAGAATGTACTCTGGCAATGCCATTCTTCACCCTATGAAGGACATTTTGGAGGAACTCGTACCGCGGCCAAAGTTTTGCAATCCGGTTTGTATTGGCCAACATTGTACAAAGATGCCCAAGACTTTTATAAGCAATGTGACCGTTGCTAGAGGACGGGCAATATCTCTAGACGACATGAGATACCGCTCTAAAACATCATCGAGGTGGAATTGTTCGATGTATGGGGGATCGATTTTATGCGACTTTTCCCGTCTTCATTCAGCAACCTCTACATTCTACTTACCGTCGACTACGTGTCTAAATGGGTTGAGACAGCTGCAGTTCCCAACAACGATTCCAAGATCGTGCAACGATTCTTGCAGAAAAACATATTTACACGGTTTGGGATGCCAAGAGCAATTATCAGTGATGAAGGCAAACATTTTGACAACAGACTTATTGCCAAGATGTTGCAACGCTTCGGCGTATCACACAAGATTGCCACGGCATATCACCCACAAACCAATGGGCAAGCAGAAATTTCCAACCGGGAATTGAAGGGTATACTCAAGAAAGTTGTAAGTCCCTCTATGAAGGATTGGTCATTAAGACTAGATGACGCACTTTGGGCATATTGCACTGCATTCAAAACACCCTTAGGTATATCCCCCTTCCGACTTGTCTATGGCAAAACATGCCATCTATCGGTGGAAATCGAACACAAGGCATATTGGGCAATCAAGACTGTGAATATGGATTGGGAAAGTGCCGGACAAAAGCGTTTGTTGGACCTCAACGAGATAGAAGAATTCCGTGCACTCGCCTATAACAATGCACAAATCTACAAGGAGAAAACAAAGCAATGGCATGACAAGAAACTATTGCCGCGGCAATTCACGCCAGGGCAACTAGTTCTCTTATTCAATTCTCGGCTAAAACTTTTCCCAGGAAAACTGAAATCAAGATGGTCAGGACCATTCGAAGTTGTCAAACCATTTTCTCATAGTGCCGTGATAATCAAGTCCATCACTGACGAACATGAATTCGAAGTTAATGGACAAAGATTGAAGCACTACAACGGTGCCCATGTGGAACGTAACAAAGAAGTGGTCACTTTAGGAGATGCATGAGCATGCTCGCCTTTCAATATTTTCTTTTTCTTTTTATTTTCATTTTTATTTTTAGGAGATATTTTATTTTTCTTCATTATCTTTAGTTTCCAGGTTTTCTTTGTTTTCTTTTCCGCAACAAGACTCACAACCACCATGCTAAGGAAATTCACTACCGACTACTTGCCACGGTAACTGCAACAGAGGATGCCCCGGTAACCAACCCTGAAGATGCCACGGCAACCAAAGCTAAAGACGTCCCGGCAACCATTGTAAAAGCCAAAGGTAAAGCACCTATGCCCGAATCAACTCGTACGGAATCATTGTCTAATTTTTTAGATTCGGACGAGTCCTCCATTGCACCAACAAAGACCGCACCAACTGAATCCTCCAAGAAAAAAGCCAATGACATTGATGAAGAGGACGATGAGGATAACCCCGTACGAGGATTGATTCAACCATCGGCGACAAGGAAACAACCATTACGTTCAAGCAAGAAAATCAAGACACCGACCAAAAGGAAACTAATCATCCACGACGATGAACTCTCGAAGTAAGTCCTCGTTTGTATTTTATATTTCTTTATCTTTAATGCATGCATTGAAGACAATGCCTCACTTGAGTTTGGGGGGATTGTTATTAGTTAGTTACCATGTTTAGTTGAATTCATCTTAAGTATTGCATTTAGGATACATAAATTGCTTGCCATGCCTTTAGTTGGAACAAGAATTGCCTAGATTTGATGAATATCCGATGGTGACTTTGCCAATGCACTTAATTGATAGAATTTTTATTCTAGGATAACCATAGAAACACGTAGAATTTTACTATGATGCTAAATTTTGATGAAACACTGTTGTGGTTTGATTGATTTAAGGAATTTTAGTGAACTTAGGTCGATAGTTAAAAAAATTGGGGGATTAGAATAAAAATTGGATAAATGCTAGAGGTGCCCAAAATTGGCTCTAGCATGTGCTAAAAATTTGATTGCTAGAGGTGCCCGAAACCGGCTCTAGTATGTGCTAAAAATTGATCGCTAGAGGTGCCCGAAACCGGCTCTAGTCGAATAAATTAATTAACTTAAGAAAATTAAAAACAAAACACTAGAGGTGCCCGAAAACGGCTCTAGTTAAAACATGCTACAAAGAACCCAATGAAGTAATTTGAAAACCTCTTGTTTGCATAGAATCCAAAAAATCAACTTGCACACAACTCTGCACACACTCACAAGCATTATAGTTTGATTCCGAGTAACTCCTAAGTTTTCCGAAAAATGAAAAGCCAATCATACTTTGTGCCCCGGTTCTGAAAATTAAAATCAAGTTCAAAGCTAAGTTTGTGAAAATTGAAGTCTTGGCGGGTAATTATTAGTTTGCATTGCTTGAGGACAAGCAATAGTTCGAGTTTGGGGGTGTGATAAGTATTCAAAAGTACTATTTTTCTTACCCTTTTCACTCATATTATTGTTAGACTTAGGCTCATATTAGTTACATAATTAGTCATTCATGCATTAATCCATGTTTCCTTCTATCGTTGAGCTTGATTGCATAACTTGGTTGTTTTTGTGGGAAAAGATGTTGATTTGGTGTGTTTTGTGTGTATGTGCAGAATCACTTGCCAAAGCAAGGCTAGAGCTAGTTGCCAGGGCAATGCATGAAGGAGATGCCGAGCTAGTTGCCAGGGCAATGCATAAAGGAGACGTCGAGCCAGTTGCCAGGGCAATTGTCGACAAAGAATAAGGTGATATGGTAGTCGAAATTGATGACTAGACAAGCCCAAGATGACGTGGAGCAAAGCTAAATCCCAAAGGAGTTTGATTTCCATGAAGAGGTTAAAGAAGAATTAAATTCCAAGAAGATAGGAGAAGTTCTAGAAGGAATATAATTATAATAAAGAATTATATTCTTTAAAGATAATTTAATTCCAACTTAACTTCCTCCTCAAAGGAGGACTTTGACCTAGCCCTATAAATAGATCACCAAGCCGTCAACTCCAAGGGAGAGAGAGGGAAGAGAGAATTTTCGACAACATCAAGGGCAAGGAAGATTTCGACAAAGCTCCATCCATTCTTCATCTTTTTCTTTCTTGTTCAATTAGGTTCATGCTAGGGATTCTTTATCTTGTGTTTCTTTGGAACCTAGCCATGAACTAAATCTATTTGGCTAAGGTTATTGTGTCTTGTGGTTGTGAGAAACTATTGGATTTTGTTTAGGTAATAAGAGTTTGCACTTTTCTATTCAAGGTTTATTCATTCTTGGTTCTTATTCTTGTTTGCGAGTGAATTGGGAGAGGATCTCGTAACTTCATCTATTTATCTAATATCGGGAGAGTTAGATTCAAGAAATGAAAGAATATGATCTTTATTCAATCTATTGATGGTGAAGATTAATTCGGCTTAGGAATAAGTTAAGGATTTCAAGGCTAAGAAGAGCGCAAGATTGGTTGTTGTTCACCCTTGATTCACGCAGTGATGTATTATCAAGGCATGCACAAGTAGCTAGAGTTTCGACTTAGGGATAAGAAAAAACCATTGAAGAATGCTCTGTCGAACCTTGAAAGTTGCTGCCCAGACGCCCAAGTAGTTGCCCAACTAGTCACCCAGGCAACCATCGATTAGTTGTCAAGGCAACCCCATTGTGCAAGTTGCCACGGCAACTGAGTTGCCCTTGCACTCTTTTACCAAGACGATCCAATAGGCTATCACACCTCAACTCACGATAACCTGGCCTATCTCTCTCATTTGATCTCATCTATTCTTTTACTTTATTGCTTTCTAGTTTAGTTATTAGTTAAACTCCTATAATCTTTTATTTTTTTTTACTTTTTATAGTGCAAGAGACTAGATTCTTGAAGTGGCACCAATCCCTGAGGAGACAATATATTTTATACTATAACTTGCGACGTGTATACTTGCACAATTGCGTAGCACTTATTACGTGCAACAACAACCTCCCCTGTTTAAACCACATAACAACAGAGGATTAATGCATCACGATGCATTTACAACACTGCAACAACAAGCCCTCACAAATCCTTGCATTCACCTCACAATTACCCAACCATAACAACCGAAAACTTCAATTAATCCTTTCCAAACACAACCCAGCCATAACCTAACAATCTAGCACCACTTTTATCAACAATTAACACCTAGAAACATAATCAAACCAACCTAACACCTCCAGAATACACTCAGCCACCAAAAAAAAACTCAAGAACACAAATCTAGCAACCTAACAATTAGAGATTCAAGAGTTTCAGGATTTCATTGATAAAATTGACTTAAAAACATCATAATACATCCAAAATATGTTTCAAAACAATCTTAATCATTGGAAAACATATTCAATTCGAATCTTTTACTATTTCATCAATTAACCCAATTAAATCAATATAAACACCAAAATCATATTATAAACTATAGAACAAGGATCAAATGCTTGGGAATTTCAATAAAGAACTAATCAATAGAGGAGCTCACGGACCTTACCCCTATTGAGTGATTCCCCCCTTAATTGGCTTGTTAAAATCTAAGAAAATACAAGATTACAATGAGGTTTAGCAAAACAAAATTGAATAACCAAATACAAATCAAGAATCTGAGTAAAAATAATGTCTCACCTCTGGTTTTTGACAAAATCTTGAGTGTTTGGCAGAAAATGAGTTGAGAGAAAAGATATAGAGAAAAGTTATGTAATTTTCCTTTTTAATCAATAACTAACTTAATAACCAAATCATTTTTAAATAAGCTTTTAAAACACATGTTAAAATGATTTAATTAAGGGGGAAAATCACCAGCAAAAATATGGTAAAATAGCTCCTTAAAGATTCTAAGAATTTGACCCTTTTCATTTTAGTCACCTTTAAAACCAGTTTTCAAAAATCGCATTTTGGTCACTAATCAAAATGCCATTTACCAAAATTGATTCCACCAAAAATCAATATATATTAAATGATTATTTTTAACTATTTTTCCATATTTTTATCTTACCAAAAAATATACGATCCCGAATCTGACTCGAATCTCTAACCCGGTCCACCGAACCGTCTAATAAACCTCAAAACCGCTAGGCCAAAACTGGGGCGTTACAACTCTTCCTCACTTAAGAAATTTCGTCCTCGAAATTTACCTAGAGGAACAGATGCGAAAACTGCTCCAGCATCTCCGACTTGCGTTCCCACGTAGCCTCATCAACACCGCGGTGCCTCCAAAACACCTTCACAAGCTCAACCGTCTTGCCACATAAAACACGCTCAACAACCTCGTATGGTCCAATGAATCTCAGGCTAAGCTTCCTTTTCACCCAAAATGCATTACCTTCTTCTAAGGCGATACTTTTAGAAACACTCGGTCACCAACAGCATCTCTATATCTCTATCCCTCAAATCCGCATAGAATTTCTGACGGACCGAAGCTGCTCTCAAGTGATCACACATCAACTTAACCTTCTCATTGGTGCCTTTTAATACATCCGGTAAGGAAAGATGCTTCTCCCCAACCTCAGTCCAACACATTGGCGTATGACACTTCCTCCCATACAACGCCTCATATGGTGCCATCTTAATACTAGTCTGGTAACTGTTATTATAAGTGAACTCCACCGAAGGCAACTGCATCTCACACGTCCCCTGAAACTCAATAATACAACATCTCAACATATCCTTGAGGACCTGAATCACGCGCTCCAAATGACCATCCGACTTGGGATGATACGAAGTGCTGAAATTCAGTCTAGTTCCCAGAGCACAATGTAAGCACGTCCAAAACATCACCGTGAAACGTGGATCCTTATCCGAAACTATAAATTCAGGCACCCCATGCAAACGCACAATCTCAGAGATGTACAGCTCAGCCAACTGATCCAGAGTGTACGTCGTATGCACAGGCACAAAATGTGCACACTTCGTAAACCGATCGACAATCACCCAAATAGATTCCTTCTTGGCCGGTGTCACGGGCAACCCTGACACAAAATCCATGGTGATCCTTTCCTACTTCCATTCTGGTATCCTCAACGGTTGCAACAACCCGGAGGGAAACTGATGCTCAGTCTTAACCCCCTGACATACCATGCAACGAGAAACAAAGTCAGCCACATCCTTCTTCAGCCCAACTCAATAGTACTCCTCCTTTAATATACATTTTAGTACTGCTGGGATACATGGCAAAAGGGCTAGTATGTGCTTCGGTTAGAATGGTACGCCTCAACTCATCATCTTCAGGCACCACAATGCGGCCCTTAAAACACAACACCCCATCGTCATTGAAATGAAACTCCATAGGATTCTCGTTCAGGATATCCTCCACATGCGGTACAAAATAATCATCATACGAATGCCTCTCCTTAATCAACTGCGAAAAGGACGGCTTCATCTGCAACTCTGCCAACAACCCTCCGTCACCCGTCACACTCAGGCGAGCAAACATAGCTCTCAACTCGATAGCCACTTTTATACTCAAAGCATCTGCCACAACATTGGCTTTTCCCGGATGATATTCAATGGTCAAATCATAATCCTTAAGAAACTCCAACCATCTTCGTTGCCTAAGGTTTAACTCCTTCTGCGACATCAGATACTTTAGGCTCTTATGATCTGTATAAACCACACACTTCTCGCCATAAAGGTAATGTCTCCAGATTTTCAAGGCAAACACAACTGCGGTAAGCTCAAGGTCATGAGTAGGGTAATTACGCTCATGCACCTTCAACTGCCTAGACGCATACGCAACTACCTTACCTTCCTACATCAACACACAACCAAGCCCCACGTATGAGGCATCACTATAAACAACAATCTCCTTCCCCAATTCAGGTTGTACCAAGATTGGAGCATGCGTCAACGCTTCCTTCAACTTCTCAAACGCTCGCTGTCTATCTTCTGTCCATTCAAAGTGAACATTCTTCTGCAACAACTTGGTTAATGGAGCCGCCAAACTAGAGAACCTTTCCACGAACCTACGGTAGTAACCAGCCAAACCAAGGAAACTCTGAACCTCTGTCACAAACTTGGGCACCTTCCAACTTATCACAGCCTCTACCTTGTGCGGATCAACACGAATTCCCTCGGCTGACACAACGTGCCCAAGAAAAACAACCTCCCTATGCCAAGACTCACATTTGCTTAAGTTGGCATACAACCGATTAGCCAATAATGTCTGAAGCACAACCCACAAATGTCTATTATGATCCTCCTCAGTAGATTACACAAGGATATCATCGATAAAAACCACCACAAACTGGTCCAAAAACTCATGGAACACACAATTCATCATGTCCATGAAAGCAGCCAGTGCATTGGTCAAACCAAACGGCATCGCAAGGAACTCATAATGCCCGTATCTCGTACGAAAAGCGGTCTTGGGCACATCCACATCCTTCAACTGGTAGTACCCAGACCTCAAATTGATCTTAGAGAACACTGAGACACCCCTGAACTGATCAAACAGATCATCTATCCCTGGCAACGGGTATTTATTCTTTATCGTCAACTTATTCAATTACCGATAATCTATATACATCCACAATGTAGCATCTTTTTTTTACAAACAACACCGGTGCACCCCACGGTGAAATACTCGGTCTAATGAACCCACGATCAAGCAACTCCTGCAATTGCGTTTTCAACTCCTTCAACTCTTTCGAGGCCATACGATACGGAGCAATAGACACCGGTGCCGTATCCGTATAGGTTTCAATGCCAAACTCTACCTCACGGTCAGGTGGCAATCCCTGCAATTCTTCTAAAAAAATACCCGAAAACTTATATATCGTGCGGATATCCTGCACCCTCAACTCCTTTGAACCATGACTCATCACATAGGCCAAGAAAGCTTGATATCCAGAATCCAACATCCGACTCACTTCCAAAGCCGAAACAGCATTAGGCACGAACTTGGCATTCTCGCCAACACCTTGAGATCATTCGACAACCTCAAAAATATCCTTTTGGTCTCAAAATCCACCATGGCTCGATGCTCGGTCAACCAATCTATGCCCAAAATAACATTAAAGCCATAGAATGGCAACTCCATCAGGTCCACAACAAAAATATTACCTTGAACCATCAACGGGAACCTACGATACAACTTCCTAACTACCACCATCTCCCCAAGAGAACTTGTCACTCTAACACCCACATTTAAGATTTCAATAGGTATATCAAGCAACTGGGCATGCTCACTCAAGATGTATGAATGGGTAGAACCAGAATCAACCAAAAAATATAACGGCAAAGACTGTAAAGAGAAAGTGCCTGTAATCACATCGGTGTCATTGCGACCCTCGCAGTGCTCATACACAATAGTCGATCCACCTCCCTCATGCTGAATAGCAACAGTGTGAGCCACAGTCTTTTCCCAACATCCCTACGCTGAAACGGCTCGCGGCCATGACCATGGCCCCGCTGCAGAGCAACAACAGGTGCAACACCTTGCCCACCTCATGCCAGCAATGGACAATCACTCCTCTGATGGTCACCAGACCTGCAACTCCAACAAGCATTGGCTATAACAGGCGCAGGCGGCTGACCCTCCCTAGCCAGATGTGAACAATCTCTCCTTAGATGATCTCGGGATCCACAAACCCAGCAGGTGTTAAATGACGCTCTAACTATGGCACCCTGCCCTTGGACCCCACATCCCACAACACCTTTGTCGTGCCTCAGCTCTGGGTGAAACCTCATGTCACAGTGTTTCTTAGCCTAACCACCGCTAAACCCAGAATCAGCAGCTCTCTTACCCGATCTAGAGCCCCGCGACCCAGAAGCCATACCCAGATTCTGCTCTACATCATTGACCCGCAAAACCAACATATCAAAATCGGTGTAATCAGCAGCAAGCACGTATTACTTAACCTCCTGCACAAGCCCGTGGCAGAATCGATCACATCACGTACGCTCATCAGGAACCAACTCAGGTGCATACTGACTCAACCTCGCGAATTGTACCTCGTACTCTGCAACAGACATACTGCCCTACACCAAAGCCATAAACCCACGCTTCCTATCGTCCTGGTATCGAACTCCTAAATACTTCTTCCAGAAAGCTCCACAGAAGAACTCCTAGGTTACATCATCGGTTGCCATACTAGATATCGTGGTAGTCCACCATGTATAGGCATCACCCTATAGCATGGAAACAACACAACCCAGCTTACGAGCATCGGTACAACCCATCTGGCCCAATATCCTTTCAGTACTGGCTAACCAACTCTCATAAGCCCTAGGCGACAACCTTCAGAACTCAACTTTGCCCAAACTACGAAGACGCTCAAGCGACAAACCCTGCCCAACTGCCGGTGGTACCGGCATATGTACACCTGCAACTGTTGTCTAGAAAGCATCAGTCATGGCCTGTATTAACGGCGCCATATCATCCATCCCTAGCCCAGCTGGCGCAGGTGGTACTTGCTCCACTACCTTAGGTGGATTAGGTGGGGGCGGCGGCACCCCTCCAAGAGGTATAACATTCTCCTCAACATCCTGCCCAATGGCAGCAGCAATCATACCAGATCGCAACTCTCTCCTCGGTCCCATCATGCTAACAATATATCTAAGCCATAATAATCATTTCAAAAACAAAACAATTAAGTCAGCTTCGAGCAAGGATCCAAGACTTCCACTTCAAAAATCAAAACTTTCTAGACTATTTCCCAAATTCCCCCCAACATGGCATAAACAATCAACTTGCATATTTCAACCACCGTGTATATCAATATCAAATTATAGCTCATAACAACACCACAATAATCATAACAATCTTCCAATTATCACCAAACATAACAGACAAGCACCGTGCATAACAAGCAACAGCAAATGATCAAATACAACATCTCAACCTTTTACAAAATTGGCTCTAATACCACCAAATATAACCCTCTCGACCTGGCCTAGTCGTAAGACCGACCCGAGCGAGTTACATTAGATTTACCGAAGTAATCCGAGAGAAGAAACCCAAAACTCAACCATTTTTTCTTTTATCTTATCTAAAGACGTAATTAATACCCTACATGTTCATGCTGACAGCGAGTGAAAACACAACTCAATCGGGCGTCGATTCGACATCCAATTGGTCACAATTTTAACTTAGGACCAAATTGCAATTTCAGTAAAATATAGGGACTTTACCAAATTTTATGTTACCATCCTTTAATTAAACAAGCTTCATGTTCCCATGTTAAAAATCAACTCGATACGATCATCTATACTCACTCAATTGCGTTCACCACATTTAGGGACCAAAACGAAAAAAAAAACATAATCTCATTTCCAAGATAATAATAGATTAACGGCTATCAGTACCGATACTCAACCAGCTGTACTGATACGTAGGTCCACGTAGATAAGCCATATCGATACGGGCCAAAAGAGTATCAGTACTCAGGTTTCGATCCAAAAAGTAGATCTCTATAAGCCAAGTCCCGTACCGATACACCTGTGCTCGTACCAGTACCTTAAAACTCAAAAAGACCAATCGTACTGAGATGCAAACCCGAGTATCAGTACGCTATGCCTGGTAAAACCAAGTTGTACCGATACAGGGTCTCGTGTACTGATACGCAAGCACTAGATAGGTCACATTTGCTAGTTTAAACATGTCTTTCACCAAACCAAAGCACACTAACTTGCCTCTAACAAGCAACCAACATAACCAACAGGCAAAACATAGTATAGCATCACAATTTCAACAACTATTCATGGTATCTTGCATCAAATGTAAATCTATAGGCATGTATCCTAGATAACTGTTGCGCGTAATAAGTGCTACGCAATTGTGCAAGTATACACGTCGCAAGTTATAGTATAAAAGATATCGTCTCCACAGGGATTGGTGCCACTTCAAGAATCTAGTCTCTTGCACTGTAAAAAGTAAAAACACAAGTGAAGGATTATAGAAGTTTTAACTAATAACTAATCTGGAAAGCAATTAAGTAAAAGAAAAGATGAATTCAATTGAGAGAGGTAGGCTAGGTTATCGTGAGTTGAGGTGTGATAGCCGATTGGATTGTCTTGGTAAAAGAGTGCACGGGCAACTCAGTTGCCGTGGCAACTTGCACGACGGGGTTGCCGTAGCAACTAATTGATGGTTGCTTGGGCGACTAGTTGGGCAACTACTTGGGCGACTGGGCAGCAACTTCAAGGTTCGGCGGAGCGTTCTTCAATGGTTTCTTCTTATCCCTAAGTCGAAACTCTAGCTATTTGTGCATGCCTTGATAATACATCCCTGCGTGAATCAAGGGTGAACAACAACCAATCTTACGCTCCTCTTAGCCGTTGAAATCCTTAACTTATTCCTAAGCCGGATTAATCTTCACCATCATTGGATTGAATAAAGATCATATTCATTCGTTTCTTGAATCTAACTCTCCCGATATTAGATAAATGGATGAAATCACGAGATCCTCTCCCAATTCACTCGCAAACAATAATAAGAATCAAGAATGAATAAACCTTGAAATAGAAAAGTGCAAACTCTTATTACCTAAACAAAAACCAATAGTTTCTCACAACCACAAAACACAATAACCATAGCCAAGTAAATTTAGTTCATGGCTAGGTTCCAAAGAAACACAAGATAATTAATCCCTAGCATGAACCCAATCGAACAAAGATGAAGGAAGAGGCTTGTCGAAATCCTCCTTGCCCTTGATGCTTGTCGAAAATTCTCTCCTCTTGCCCTACTTGGACTTGCCAAATTTCCCTCTTGCTCCCCCTTGAATTGTCGAAATCTCCTTGATATTTATAGGGCTAGGCCAAAGTCCTTCTTTGAGGAGGAGTTTGAGTTGGAATTAAATTATCTTTAAAGAATATAATTCTTTATTATAATTTTATTCCTATTAGAACTTCTCCTATCCTCTTGGAATTTAATTCTTCTTTAATCTCTCGCATGGCAATCAAATTCCTTTGGGCTTGGACCTTGCTCCATGTCATCTTGGGCTTGTAAAATCATGAATTTCGACATCCATATTGCTTTTGGTCTTTGTCGACAAATGCCATGGCAACTAGCTTGGCATATCCTTCATGCATTGCCCTGGCAACTAGCTCGGCATTGCTTTGGCAAGTGATCCCGCACATACACACACAAAAACACACCAAAGCAGCATCTATTTCCACAAAAATCACCAAGTTATGTAATCAAGCTCAACGATTGAAGGAAACATGGATTAATGCATGAATGGCTAACTATGCAACTAATATGAGCCTAAGTCTAACAATAATATGAGTAAAAAGGGTAAGAAAAATAGTACTTTTTGAACACTTATCACACCCCCAAACTCGAACTATTGCTTGTCCTCAAGCAATGCAAACTCATAATTACCGCCAAGACTTCAAATTTTCACAAACTTAGCTTTGAACTTGATTTCAATTTCGAACGGGGCACAAAGTATGATTGGCTTTTTATTTTTCAGAAAACCGAGGAATTACTCGGAATCAAACTATAATGCTTGTGAGTGTGTGCGGAGGAGTTGTGCAAGTTGATTTTTCGGATTCTATGCAAACAATAGGTTTTCAAATTACTTCATTGGGTTCTTTTTAACATGTTTTAACTAGAGCCAATTTCGGGCACCTCTAGTGTTTTATTTTTAGTTTTCTTAAGTTAATTTAATCGACTAGAGCCGGTTTCGGGCACCTCTAGTTAAATTTTTTTTTACGCCTCCTAGAGCCAGTTTCGGGCACCTCTAGTGATCAATTTTTTTAGCATATGCTAGAGCCAATTTCGGGCACCTCTAGCATTCATCCAATTTTTATTCTAATCCCCCAATTTATTAATTATCGACCTAAGTTTACTAGAATTCCTTAAATCAATCAAACCACAACAGTGTTTCATCAAATTTAGCATTATAGTAAAATTCTAAGTTTTTCCATGGTTATCCTAGAATAAAAATTCTATCAATTAAGTGCATTGGCAAAGTCATCATCGAATATTCATCAAATCTAAGCAATTCTTGTTCCAATTAAAGGCATGGCAAGCAATTTATGTATCCTAAATGTAATGCTTAAGATTAATGTAACTAAACATGGTAATTACTAATAACAATCCCCCCAAACTCGAGTGAGGCATTGTCCTCAATGCATGCATAATAATAACGAAAAATAACAATAAAAATAAAAATGCATACGAGGACTTACTCCGAGAGTTCGTCATCGTAGATGATTAGTTTCCTTCTAGTTGGCGTCTTGACTTTCTTGCTTGAACGCGATGGTTGTTTTCTTGTTGCCGGTGGTGGAATCGATCCTCGTACGGGGTTGTCCTCATCATCCTCTTCATCAATGTCAATGGCTTTTCGTTTGGAGGATTCAATTGGTGCGGTCTTTATTGGTTCAATGGAGGACTCGTCCGAATCTGAAAAATCAGAAAATGATTCCGTAGGAGTTGATTCAGACATAGGTGCTTTACCTTTGGCTTTCGGTGGTGGTTGCGGGGCATTGTCGAGTTGGTTGCCGTGGCGTCAGCTTCCTTGGTTGCCGTGGCAAGGATATCGGCGGAAATATTGGGAACGGCACACGGTTGTCCGGTACTTTTCTAGGATGACTTGGGTGATGGCATTGTTGTGCTCCTTCATGTACCGCATGAACATTAGTTGCCGATCTTCAATTTGCCTTAGGCGGCTTTCCAATGGGTGCAAAAGTGCTTCAAAGTGTCCCGGATTAATGGCCGAGTTGCCTGGCGTTAGGTGCTTTGGCATTAGGGATTTCGCGGCGGCGGGGAGTTGCCGTGGCAATTGGAGGCCTTGAAGAATCTCCCGGTGCCTCTCCCATTAGCTTCCGGATTAGTGTTTGATTCCAACCAGACTTGGGTAGGGCCTTTTCATCGGTGGACTCACTCGGGACATGCATCTCCTTGCAAAGATTGGAAATTAAGCAAGGGAAGAAAAGATAACCCTTATCTTTTGAGCTGCATACAAAAATCTCATCGCAAATAATTTTTCCAATGTTAATGATGCGATTATGCAAAATAGAATGTATGAGCAAAAGACGTGGTATGTCAACGGTAGTATTGTGTGTGGAGGGCATTAAAGAAGTTTTAACAAACTTATTCCATAGTTTTGCCTCGGGTTTAAGCCGAAGGCGATTTACCGTGCCCTTGTATTTACCGTCGTTCCAATGAGTTCCCGGTTGAGTGAGTTCTTGAAGAACCTTGTCGAGTTGCTTGGGATTGATTTGGTCAACGAAGGCTTGATGTTCGTCCTTCTCAATGTAAAGTCCGTAAAAGGTGTTGATGCTTTCGGGACTTATAAGTATGGCCTTGTCACGAACAAAAACATAAGGATTATCCGGGTTAGGTGAGTGAGCATAGAATTCTCTTACCCATGAGATGTTACCTTGTTCGGTTGATGGCAAAAGATTTGCCACTTTTGATGTGCAATCCTTTTGAAGATGAATGGTTCAAGGCCAAAATCTTGAGATCTGGAGTATTCAAAGCCTTGTTCTTCATGAATCTTCCGGCTTTCAAACTTTGATTGAAATCTTTCTTGAACCACGGTGTAGCAAACTTCTTGTATCTTGGTTCTTTGGAGGAACTTGGATGAACTAAAAGTTTAATCTTGGATGCCATGTATGATCTTGGTTGTGAGTAAAAACAAAGAAAAGAAAAGAAACTAAAAAGTTGCAAGATAGAAAGTAGGAATAGGTTAAGGGTGATGGGTTTTATAGAAAAGATAGGTGGGTGGGATTAGGGAAATCGACAATTGGGTTAGGGTTTGGTAGGAATTTTCGACAAAAGGGGTTTTGGTTAGGATGAATTGGAGGCTTTATATAAGCCTTAGATTCAGCCCATTAGTTTCCTTGTTGAAGATGTTTTCCTACTTGGTTTAGAATTCCTTCTTTCTCTTGAACTTCCTTTCCTACAATTCAAAAACCAATCAAATAAGGATTAAAATTAAAGATAAACTAATAAAGAAAATAAATAAAGATGTGTAATAGGATTCTTAGACTTGAATAAAAAAATCTATCCTAAAACTACTAATAATCGCAAAATAATAAAATAATAAAAAATAATAATCGAAAAAAAAATGAAAAATAAATAATTAAATAATCGACAAAAACAAAAATAAAAATAAATAAAAATAAAAATAAAAATAACAAAGGGAGAGCATGCTCATGCATCTCCTAAATTGACCACTTCCTTGTTACGTTCCACATGGGCACCATTGTAGTGCTTCAATCTTTGTCCATTAACTTTGAATTCATGGTTGTCGAGATGGACTTGATTATCACGGCGCCATGGGAGAATGGTTTGACGACTTCAAATGGTCCCGACCATCTTGATTTCAGCTTCCCGGGAAAAGTTTTAGCCGAGAATTGAATAGGAGAACTAGTTGCCTGGCGTGAATTGCCGTGGCAATAGTTTCTTGTCATGCCATCGCTTTGTTTTCTCCTTGTAGATTCGTGCATTGTTATAGGCGAGTGCACGAAATTCTTCTATCTCATTGAGATCCATCAAGCGCTTTTGTCCCGCACTTTCCCAATCCATATTCACGGTCTTGATTGCCCAAGACGCCTTGTGCTCGATTTCCACCGGTAGATGACATGTTTTACCATAGACAAGTCGGGAGGGGGACATACCTAAGGGTGTTTTGAATGCAGTGCGATATGCCCAAAGTGCGTCATCTAGTCTTAATGACCAATCCTTCCTTGAGGGATTTACAACTTTCTCGAGTATTCCCTTCAACTCTCGGTTGGAGATTTCTGCTTGCCCATTGGTTTGTGGGTGATATGCCGTGGCGATCTTGTGTGATATGCCAAGCGTTGCAACATCTTGGCAATTAGTCTGTTGTCAAAATGCTTGCCCCCGTCGCTGATAATTGCTCTCGGCATCCCAAACCGTGTAAATATGTTTTTCTGCAGGAATCGTTGCACGGTCTTGGAATCGTCGTTGGGAACTGCAGCTGCCTCTACCCATTTAGACACATAGTCGACGGCGAGTAAGATGTAGAGGTTGCCGAATGAAGATGGAAAAGGTCCCATAAAATCGATCCCCATACATCGAACAGTTCCACCTCGATGATGTTTCGAGTGGCATCTCATGTCGCCTAGAGATATTGCCCGCCCTCCGCAACGATCACATTGCTTGTAAAAGTCTTGGGCATCTTTGTACAATGTTGGCCAATACAAACCGGATTGCAAGACTTTGGCCGCGGTACGAGTTCCTCCAAAATGTCCTCCATAGGGTGAAGAATGGCATTGCCGAGTACATTCTGTTGCTCTTCTTCAGGACACATCGGCGTATAACCCGATCTCGCACATTGTTTAAACAAAAGAGGCTCGTCCCAAAAGTAATGCTTAGCATTATGGCGGAACCGCTTCTTCCCTTGGTGAGTAATGCCATACGGAAAATACCACAAACAAGGAAGTTAACTAAATCTCGTGTACGGGGTATTGCCGGGCATGTCTTTGCCGTAGTGTTCGCTCCCAAAATTGCCGAGGCGTGCTCGCCAAAGACTCGGCCGCGGGCGTTGAGAGTTGCCGAGGCGTGTGCTTCCATGGTTGCCGAGGCGTCATGGGCTGTCGAGGCGTCAAGGGTTGCCGAGGCGATTAGAATTTGTTCATCCGGGAATGCATCGCATATCTCTAGATCCGCGTCCTCTTCCCTATTGCGTTCCAAACGTGATAAGTGATCGCCACTTGATTTTTCTCGTTCCTTTCGTCCTTAATTTCAATATCAAATTCTTGTAAAAGTAATATCCAACGAATCAAACGAGGTTTAGCATCCTTTTTAGCAAATAAGTATTTGATTGCCGAATGGTCCGTATGAACAATTACCTTTGTACCAATTAAATAGGATCGAACTTGTCAAATGCGAAAACTACAGCTAGTAACTCTTTCTCCGTTGTTGTGTAATTCACTTGAGCATCGTTAAGAGTTTTACTAGCGTAGTATATCACATGGAAGGTCTTACCGTGCGTTGACCTAGGACTGCTCCTACCACAAATCACTTGCATCACACATGAGCTCAAAAGGTAGCGTCCAACTGGGTGGAACAACAATGGGTGCCGAGGCAAGCTTTTTCTTTAGGGTTTCAAATGCTTGAGTGCAAGAATCATCAAAATCAAGACTTTATCCTGTTCAAGCAGATTACACAAAGGTTTAGTGATTTTAGAAAAGTTATGAATGAACCTCCTGTAAAAACTCGCATGTCCGAGAAAACTTCAATTCCTTTAACCGAATTTGGTGGGGTAATCTCTCGATCACGTCCACCTTGGCTTTGTCTACTTCAATTCCCTTGGATGAAATCTTATGGCCGAGCACTATTCCTTCATCTACCATAAAGTGGCATTTCTCCCAATTGAGGACTAAATCCGTTTCTTCGCATCTTGCCAACACCCTCTCTAAATTGCCGAGACAGCCGTCAAGTCATTACCAAAAACCGAAAAATCATCCATGAAGATCTCAAGGAAGTCTTGACCATGTCCTGAAAAGAGCGCCATCATGCATCTTTGGAAGGTTGCCGGGGCGTTACATAATCCGAACGGCATCCTTCGGAAGGCATAAGTACCGTAGGGGCATGTGAAGGTTGTCTTTTCTTGATCTTCTGGTGCTATGGCAATCTGATTGTAACCTGAATAACCATCAAGAAAAAAAGTAAAAGGGTTTACCCGCAAGACGGTCAAGCATTTGATCAATAAAGGGTAATGGGAAGTGATCTTTCCTAGTGGCTTTGTTTAGCTTTCGATAGTCCATACAAACCCTCCAACCGGTCACATCTGGTTGGGATAAGTTCATTATTTTCATTGCTTACCACTGTTATACCTCCCTTTTTCGGCACACATTGTACCGGACTTACCCACGTACTATCGGAGATAGGGTATATAATGTCGGCGTCAAGCCACTTGATGATTTCTTTCATTACAACCCCTTTCATGGCATGATTCAGTCTTCTCTGGGCCTCAATTGAAGGTTTGTGGTTATCTTCCAACAAGATCTTGTGCATGCACACCGCCGGGCTAATTCCCTTCAAGTCGGCAATTGTCCACCCTATTGCCTTTTATGTAGCTTCAACATGTTGATCAGCTTCTTTTTCTGCTTCAGCTGTAACTTAGAGGAAATAATTACAGGTAATGTATTATCGATCCCTAAGTATACATATTTTGATTGCTCGCAATTGTTTCAACTCAAGAATTGGTGGATTTTCGATAGAGGGTTTTTCGATCTTACCTTCCTTACCCGAGTAGTCCAGTGGTTCAAAGTATGTACCGGGTCGATTGACTAGCCAATTTACCTCTTCTGGTTGTTCCTCATCGACCGGTTCTTCATACTCCTCAGGTTCCTCTTGATCGGCAATGTAGTTGCCGAGGCAACTAAATTCCTCATCGGTTAAACTCTGCCGTGGCATGAAGTAGTTGGCATTCTTTCGGATCATCGGCATGCCTTAGTGTTTGGAACACATTTAGTTTTACCCGCTGGTCATTCACCCTCATTGTGAGTTCTCCTTTTCAACATCAATCAAAGTTCTCCCGCCGCTAGGAATGGTCTTCCGAGAATGATAGGCGCATGCTCATCTCGCTTCACAATCTAAAACAATAAAGTCAGCGGGAAAAATAAATTTATCAACTTTTACCAAGATGTCCTCGATTTTTCCCTCCGGATGCACATAGGATCTGTCGGCTAGTCTGTAGCATAATCTGTTGTAGGTCTTGCCTTCCCGATTCCTAGTTTCTAGAAAACCGATTTAGGCATCAAGTTTATGCTAGCCCCTAGGTCGCATAGTGCTTTCCCGACATAGTGATTTCCAATAGAACAGGTATTGTGAAACTTCCGGGATCCTTCAACTTGGGCGGCATACGATTGTGCAACATTGCCATGCATCCCTCTGTTGCGGCAATTGTTTCAAACTCTCCTAGCCTTGTTCTCTTGGACACAATGTCTTTAAGAAACTTGGCATAGTTTGGCATTTGTTCAATTGCTTCCACCAATGGCAAGTTGATGTGGACTTGCTTTAGGATATCAAGAAACTTCTTGAATTGGTATTCTTGCTTTTGTCGCTTCAACCTTTGTGGGAATGGTGGTGGAAGTCGGATATCTTCGATCTTTTCATTGGTTTGAAACCTGATTGACGGCATTACGGGGACATCTGGAGTTGCCGATGTGTTACCAATCAGGGTTGCCGCGCGCGTGCTTTATCGCAAGTTGCCGAGGCGTCATCGGTTGCCGAGGCATGCTTATTGCGGTTGCCGCAGCAATTCTTGGTTCAGCATCCGAGACTTTGCCGCTAGGTTCGTCTTGCTCTTTTTGTGGAGTTTTGTTTGACGAGCGGGTTTGAACCTCTCTAAGTTGTTGGCCACTGGTGGTGATTGCCTTACATTGCTCATGGCAGTTCCTCTTGCGACTTCAAGATCGCTAGGTAAACCTCCTTGTGGTCTAGTGTTGATTTTGAGCAAATTGTCCGACTTGATTTTCCAATGATTTGATTGTCGCCTCTTGGTTTTGCAATCTCATCTCGGTCCTGTTAATAAAAGCATCGATTCTTTTTATGAAATTACTATTCTCAGCCATATAAGATTCAGTTTTCATCATAAAAGCATTTAGAGAATTTTCCAAAGAACTAGATGTTGTCGGTTGTTGTCGCGGCATCCATTGTCGTGGCATATTTTTTTGGAATCCCGATGCTTGTGCATTCCGATTGTTCCAGTTTAGAGCATTGTTGGGATTACTCCATGAAAAATTTGGGTGCTTCTTCCAATTTGGATTGTATGTATTTGACATCATGTTGTTGCCCGATTGTAATTCCCCACATAGAAGCTAGATTCGGATTCTCGCATACATTCGGAAGAATTATGGTTATCGCCACATAACTCACAAAAAGAATCCATTACCTTGACTTCATGTGTGTTGTTTGGTTTTTGCATGTTCGGACCATCTTGGTTAAAGCGCCAATTGTGCCGAAATTGAATCGATGATCCTAGTTCATGTATTGTGGCTTGGCGCCTAACTCCTCCTCTTCGGTAGATGGGAATTGATAATCATTCTTGGCCAGCCTGTTTAAAATTTGCATTGCTTCTTCCGGTGACTTATCTAGGAGTATGCCGTTTGCCGAGGCGTCTAGCATCATCCTTGTTGGTGTATTCACGGCATTGTAAAACATTGTCACTTGAGTCCACACGGGAATCCGTGTAGAGGGCATTTGTGTAGAAGTTCTCTATATCGCTCCCAAGCCTCGTACATGGATTCATCATCCGCCTGCCGAAAAGAAGTAATGTCGTTACGAAGCTTATCGATTAAATTTGTAGGATTAAATCTAGCAAGGAAATCACGACAAAGATCAGTCCAAGATGCTATGGATCCGGCAGAATGCTATTTAGCCATGCTTTTCGCCCTATCCCCTCGGTGAATAGGGGAATAATCTTAATCGTAAGACATCGGGGTGACTCCGTGTATCTTGAACGAGTTGCAAATCTCGAGGAAAGATTTCAGATGTTGTCGTGCATCTTGATTCTTTGAGCCGCCAAATTGACCTATTGTGTTGATCATATTAAACATTACCGGTTTCAACTCAAAGTGGTCGGCTTCAATTTCGGGTGCGACAACTCCGGGTTAAGTCCATCAAGATCTTCTTCAAGATAGTCTCGAATAGTTCTGTTTCGTGCAAGAATCACTCCTCCTCCCGCTCGAACATCTTGATTAATATTGCCGTCTTGATTTGCCATTGCTTCTCTTATCCTTCGTCTAAGTCTTTGTAAGGTTCGTTCGATTTACGGATCAAAGGGATATTCTCGTGAAGTCGGTCTCGCCCGGTCATATACCAATGCAAAACCAAAGTTTGTTAGCCCTTTGAATTTTAAACAAGAAAAATAAAAAGAAAGTGCAAGAAAGTAAAAACAAAGTCGCTATTGCCAATCCCCGCAACGGCGCTAAAAAAACTTGTTGCGTGTAATAAGTGCTACGCAATTGTGCAAGTATACACGTCGCAAGTTATAGTATAAAAGATATCGTCTCCACAGGATTGGTGCCACTTCAAGAATCTAGTCTCTTGCAATTGTAAAAAGTAAAAACACAAGTGAAGGATTATAGAAGTTTTAACTAATAACTAACTGGAAAGCAATTAAGTAAAAGAAAAGATGAATTCAATTGAGAGAGGTAGGCTAGGTTATCGTGAGTTGAGGTGTGATAGCCGATTGGATTGTCTTGGTAAAAGAGTGCACGGGCAACTCAGTTGCCGTGGCAACTTGCACGACGGGGTTGCCGTAGCAACTAATTGATGGTTGCTTGGGCGACTAGTTGGGCAACTACTTGGGCGACTGGGCAGCAACTTCAAGGTTCGGCGGAGCGTTCTTCAATGGTTTCTTCTTATCCCTAAGTCGAAACTCTAGCTATTTGTGCATGCCTTGATAATACATCCCTGCGTGAATCAAGGGTGAACAACAACCAATCTTGCGCTCCTCTTAGCCGTTGAAATCCTTAACTTATTCCTAAGCCGGATTAATCTTCACCATCATTTGATTGAATAAAGATCATATTCATTCGTTTCTTGAATCTAACTCTCCCGATATTAGATAAATGGATGAAATCTCGAGATCCTCTCCCAATTCACTCGCAAACAATAATAAGAATCAAGAATGAATAAACCTTGAAATAGAAAAGTGCAAACTCTTATTACCTAAACAAAAACCAATAGTTTCTCACAACCACAAAACACAATAACCATAGCCAAGTAAATTTAGTTCATGGCTAGGTTCCAAAGAAACACAAGATAATTAATCCCTAGCATGAACCCAATCGAACAAAGATGAAGGAAGAGGCTTGTCGAAATCCTCCTTGCCCTTGATGCTTGTCGAAAATTCTCTCCTCTTGCCCTACTTGGACTTGCCGAAATTTCCCTCTTGCTCCCCCTTGAATTGTCAAAATCTCCTTGATATTTATAGGGCTAGGCCAAAGTCCTTCTTTGAGGAGGAGTTTGAGTTGGAATTAAATTATCTTTAAAGAATATAATTCTTTATTATAATTTTATTCCTATTAGAACTTCTCCTATCCTCTTGGAATTTAATTCTTCTTTAATCTCTGCATGGCAATCAAATTCCTTTGGGCTTGGACCTTGCTCCATGTCATCTTGGGCTTGTAAAATCATGAATTTCGACATCCATATTGCTTTTGGTCTTTGTCGACAAATGCCATGGCAACTAGCTCGGCATATCCTTCATGCATTGCCCTGGCAACTAGCTCGGCATTGCTTTGGCAAGTGATCCTGCACATACACACACAAAAACACACCAAAGCAGCATCTATTTCCACAAAAACCACCAAGTTATGTAATCAAGCTCAATGATTGAAGGAAACATGGATTAATGCATGAATGGCTAACTATGCAACTAATATGAGCCTAAGTCTAACAATAATATGAGTAAAAAGGGTAAGAAAAATAGTACTTTTGAACACTTATCAATAACCATCCAAGCAATATATCAAACCACAAACCATTACCAAAATCAAACTATAGAGGCCATTTACAAGTCAAGGCAATCAAAAAACTTGCTCAAATAGGGAGTTTAACAAACATCTCCCAAAACCAAAACAAGTACCTCATTGCCCTTATTACTTATAGTCTAATTCAACATACTTTGGTAAACAAGTCTTGCTAGGATCCCTTGCTTCCCGCTGCCTCCCAAACCTTTAATTCTCTGCATTGATGGACAAGAAGAGCGTAAGCACACTAGGCTTAGTGAGGAGTGCTCAAATACAATACACCATCAATGCATTTAAAACCGTTTTCCAATAACACATTGAAAATCTCATGTCAAACTACGATTATCAACATGAAAACATCATGCCTTTAAAACCATGCACTTTATAACTTTCAAAACCAGCATATTAAACCATATGCAACATGTATCATTAACCAACAACAAATCATATTGCTAACCTCAATTTAAGCCTTCTTATGTATAACAACCATATGTAAAGCTTAAAGAGTAACACGTATAAATCACATTATACAACATAAACTTTACAATGATAATTCAACAAATATATTGGCATACAAGTGATCCTTAAACCTACCCATCAACAAAAGAGTTCATCGGATACACGGATTCAACAAGTGTTCAACCAACACTTCAAGCCATCTCAATCGAAATAGCGATACAATAACAATCACGGTACATTACCAACTAGGTACACCTTTCAACCCACATGGACACCAATCTTAATCATTAGTTAGACACTTAATCCACTAACGGGAGTCTACGGTACTGTTTAACCCCTCTACCGTTAGGGTACTCGAATGGAGTTTTCGGTACACAGGTCTAAACCCCTCAACATCCAATGTGACTTATTATAGTGCACTCAATCCTATGGCCGGCCAACTATATCCGATAACAATTTTAAAACCACATCACTTGCCAATATAATTAACCATTTTACCTTTACCTTACTGTTTTAACAAGCATTAACCAAACCTTTTTCCAAAGCAACAACCATACTTTAAACCACAAGTATAACCGTATACTTACAAGGATCACTTTCCATGTGCATCCTTCAGCATTTCATGCTCAAAAATAGTATCTCAAATACTTTAAAACATGCTTAAACAGTAGGCAATATGCAAATCAAAACAAGTGCATTAAACCATTAAACACTAGCACGACTGAGAGGGAAAATCCATTTTTACTTACTTCCAAGTTTAAACCAGCGTATCAAGCTAAGTTTAAACTCCCATAAACCACCTTTAAAACATTCCAATGCTGGAATCCACATTCTCACTCGCCGATACGCGAAGCCTTGATTTGCCGACTTAAAATCAAGAGTCTGAAGCCCCCAACGCTACATCATTTGTTTCCAAAACAACCTCCCCTATTTAAACCACATAGCAACAGAGGATTAATGCATTTACAACACTACAACAACAAGCCCTCACGGATTCTTGCATTCACCTCACAATTACCCAACCACAACAACCGAAAACTTCAACTAATCCTTTCCAAACACAACCCAGCCATAACCTAACAATCTAGCACCATTTTTATCAACAATTAACACCTAGAAATAGAATCAAACCAAGCTAACACCTCCAGCATACACTCAGCCACCAAAAACACCTCAAGAACACAAATCTAACAACCTAACAATTAGAGATTCAAGAGTTTCGGGATTCCATTGATAAAATTGACTTAACAACATCATAATACATCCAAAATATGTTTCAAAACAATCTTAGTCACTAGAAAACATATTCAATCTGAATCTTTTACTAGTTTTTCAATTAACCCAATTAAATCAATATAAAACACCAAAATCAGATTATAAACTATAGAACAAGGATCAAATGCTTGGGAATTTCAATAAAGAACTAATCAATAGAGGAGATCACAGACCTTACCCCTATTGAGTGATTCCCCCCTCAATTGGCTTGTTAAAATCTAAGAAAATACAAGATTACAATGAGGTTTTGCAAAACAAAGTTGAATAACCAAATACAAATCAAGAATCTGAGTAAAAATAATCTCTCACCTCTAGTTTTTGACAAAATCTTGAGTGTTTGGCAGAAAATGAGTTGAGAGAAAAGATAGAGAGAAAAGTTATGTAATTTTCCTTTTTAATCAATAACTAACTTAATAACCAAATCCTTTTTTAAATAAGCTTTTAAAACACATGTTAAAATTATTTAATGAAGGGGGAAAATCGTCAGCAAAAACATGGTAAAATAGCTCCTTAAAGATTCTAAGAATTTGACCATTTTCATTTTAGTCACCTTTAAAACCAGTTTTCAAAAATCGCATTTTGGTTACTAACCAAAATGTCATAATTCAAAATTCCATTTACCAAAATTGATTCCACCAAAAATCAATGTATATTAAATGATGATTTTTAACTATTTTCTATATTTTTATCTTATCAAAAAATATATGATCCCGAATCTGACTCGAAACTCTAACCCAATCCACCAGACCGTTTAATAAACCTCAAAACTACTAGGCCCAAAAATTGGGTGTTACAGTTAAGCTCTAAGTTAAGGATTGGTTTGCTTTGGAAGCTACGAGAAGTAACATCTAATTGTAATTAATATGATACAATTTATGATTGGATTTAGGTTTGATAGTTTCTGATGGATTTTGAGAACTTGTTGTGGGTATTTTAGAGAAAGATATATCAAGCCAAGAGATTTTCCTATATAGTACAGTGGTCAGTATGTGGTGAATTCTGAAGGCAACAGTTTGTACCAAGCTTTTGTTGCGTGTTTTTGGAGACGTTGTGGAGTTTTATGTTTGAGATAGTGATAAGTGGTTGACCTGCCATCAATTGAGGGTCTAACATTGAGTTTTTTTGAGTTGTTGTGATGCTTAGATGTTCTTTAGTGGAATTAAATAGATGACCGTGAATCTTTTAAAGGATTTATGAGTGCACAAATTCGATGGGTTTTTGTTGAGTGGGGATAAATTCTTGGTAAGTATTGTTTGATACTTTTGGCAAAGGTGGGATCCTGATAGAAAATCTACTTGGATTGTTTGTGGGCTGGGTTGTACGATAGTACGGTGTGTACGTGCTACCTTTTGACTTGAGGTTTGAAGTTTGTGATGGAACCTTATCTATTGGTAGGATTTTGTGTGATAAAAGATCTGAGTGAGGGTATAGATGATGTGTTTCCAGACAAGTTATAGTTTAGAGTGTAAGACTTTTATGTGAGCCGAGTTTTTAGGAGCTGTTTTAGTTGCTGACATGAGTTATCATGCCGAGCTTAAGGTAAGTGCTTGAGACGAGTTGAGACGCCATTTGTTTTCAGAAGTCTTGCACTGGGCAAGCAATGATATTAATAAGGGAGGTCATCAGGGTTAAAGCCTCCTTCAGGGAGTCACCACGAGAGGGATTGCTTTGTTTTGGTTATAACGGCCGTGTAACCTCATGTTCTTTTAAATCGTGTAGAGTTGTGGAAAGATTTTGTTGTGCATAAATCTTTGAGGGTATACAACTTAAGTTAAGTTTCTTTGTTGACATATTTGTGTGATAGTTTGTCGGGGTATTGTTGAGTTTTACTTGTCATTTGTAATGTACCGAGTGAGGACGGATTCTTTTTAAAGGAGAGAAACAGTTGAGATTATGTTATATCGCTAGAAGACAAGGGTTATAATTGATAAGTGTTATGAGAGATCAGAGTAGCGCAACGAGAAATCTTTGAAGAAGTTGAAGAGTTGTAAGGGTTTGAGCATCTTTATTAAGTTATGGATACAAATTTTGAGAACAAAATTTCTTTTAAGGAAGGGAGAATTATAACGATCGGGTTAGTGAATCGGGTCCCGGACTCGGGTTATAGGCCTTTATTTTTGAATCCCAAGTTAAGTATTTTATGTTGGGCCCATTATATTGTAAGAGTAGGTTTTGAATTTTAAAAAATGATGGGGTAGGAGAAAAAGGAAGGGATGTTATATTGGAAAGTGAGAAAAAGTAAATAAGGAGATATGGGAAATGTAAAGTGGGAGAAAAAGTAAAGGAATAAAAGTTTAAAGTCTGATCTATCATCGTCCAAGCATCCATTCGTGACACCTCCAGCACCGTTGGAAAGACCTCGCCGAGACGAGTCGGTCGGTGGTCACCAAGTCACCACCATCGTTCACCAGGGTAGGAAGAAGCAAGTTTTGGGTTGTTAAAATGAGGCATTTTCATCGGCCAAATCATAAAATAGAGGGTACAACTGTATTCACCTTTTTCGGGATAGCAGGACTGGAGCTTACCGCAGTCGTTGAACACCGGAGCACCCCTCACTCGCCCCCACGCAATGGGCAGCTTATCCGGCTGTTGGGCTTGGGCTGAGCCGAGTTGACCTAAGCTGAGAACTGAGTTGGTCTGCTATACCGGTTCGCCAAGCTGAGCTGAGCTACTAGTCTAGACGGTAGCCGAATTGAGTCACCGTTGACCGATTCGCGTTAATCATTGACTGAGCCATTGACTTTTTCTAGGGGACCCTACATAGGGGTTTCTTGACGCTCTGAGTCTGATGGCGTAGTATGTTTCACCAAATTCAAACCCGATAAGCTATTTTTACACATTCTATCCCTTAAAGTAGTCCGATAATATGAAATGACTTATGCAATCATATTTATTTTGTCCAAGGAATTTGTGTACTCGAGTATTGGGTTTAAAAAATGTTTGGAGGAGCTCGGATAGGGATTTATTGCTTTGGCTTAAGGTTTACCTTGAACTCCTATTATTTCATGAGCATCATAAATGTGATTACTTTGCGTGTAAGTATCTGCAAATTAGGTAGATGATGAATATCCATGTGTAGAGACCGATAGTATGAGACTCGATATTTATGAGATGCATGATGATGTTATAGATATGATGGGACTTATGGAGGCTTTAGAGATTGTGTAAGGTCGTTTGAGATGCTCGTATGATTTATTTGATGTTTGTTTGTTTGATTGAAATAATTGTGATGTCTTGTATGCTTGTTCGAATAGATTGATGAGATTTGATGGGAATTATAATTAAGGGTTAAATATTCGATTAAATGATTATAAAGCTGATAATTAATATTAATTGGGTGAATGCGTTAGTAAACAAACCCTAATGACTTTTATAAGCTTTAGGATTGAAAAAGCTTTTTAATAACATAATCCAAGGAAATGGTACAAACTCGTGAATAGGGCATCGACACGAGCTTTGACCATACTAGTACTTATGAAAATTAAAGATTTATAATAATCCATACTAGTATCGGTACGCGTGTAAGTACCAGTACCCAGGGGTACCGTATCGATACTCGTATTCGAGTATCGGTATCCACTGAACGAGATAATCTATAATACTAATAAAAAGATGAGAAATTGACGTGGGGTGTAAATGGGATGACATGGATTAATAAGATAATTAATGTGGATGATTAATGTACTCTTTCATAATGTATTAACAAGTTCGTAAACTTAATCGGGTGACTTGTTGTAATAGCAACCATAGGAGATCCTTGGTGGATCGAGTTATGTTGTACGTCGTTTGGTAATCGTGTCAATGTTGTTTGTGGTTTGGACACTTGGTTGGTTGAGTCACCTTTGATTGATGGGATTCGGATACCTAGAGAAAGAGTGTTTCAATACCATGGTTAGAGATGTCGAATGTATGTTTTCGATGCTCTGTGACACCGAGCCTCATTCGATGAAACTCGAGTAGAGATGCCGAGTATGTGTGTATATTTTTGAAGCTGTGTGACACTAGACCTCACTCAAAGTGTATGTTCTCCAGGTTGTGTGACACCGGGCCTCACTCTAGGTTTGTGATGATATTATTATGTGTTTCGCTCGGATAATCCGGTGGGATTTCGAGTATGGCTGGGCCTTGTGTGCCATGTATGATGTTTTGCGTGATTAGAACATATGTTTAGGCGACCAGAGGTAGCGTCATGTGTTTATTTATCTCTCTTTATTTCTCGTACTAGCTTGCATGTTTATGTTTATGATTAGCATGAAATATAGTAAAGTACATGTGTACCACTGAGCTTTGTAAGCTCAGCTCTCATAATCGTTGTTTCCGTGCATAGGTTGATTGTCAGATTGTGGGATCGATGAGCACTAGCTGTACGGGATTCTAGCATGCGGTGATCTCCAAAGTACAGTTGTGTTTAGTGGGCTATGTATTCATAGGACCATATGTGGTGGAATCTAGAATTCTGATTTTTGAAATGGTATTAATCAAACCATATGTTCAAATTTTTTAAATTTAAATTGGACCTCCTTTGTACCATTTTGATTATTTAACTATATTTTCAACTGTGGGCTTTAAATATTTTTAAGAAATACCTTGTTGGGCTAAACCCAGTTTGAGAAATTTTATGGTTTTTGGATTGGGCTTGAGGCTCAAATATGACATCTAGGTCGAGGGTGTTACAAACTTCTTTCAAGTTTTATATCATGTAAAAGGATCTTATCTCATATATATATATATATACATAGATTAGAATCCACTTACTCTATGTAAAACTCAACCAGTTTTACACTAATTCATGGTCATTAGATGTAAATGGATGGATGAGATTAATTCCTTACTTTTTTTTCAAGTGATGATCTTCACATATCCTACTTCTAATCTCATCCATCCATTTCTCTCATCCAATGGTCATGGATTAGTGTAAAACTAGTTGAGTTTTACATAGTGTAACTGGATCTCGTCCCTATATATATATAATAAGATCCTTTTACACTATATAAAACTTAAAAGTTTTACACCTTTCTTGGACTGTTGGATGAATGAGACTAATAATAGAAAATGTGAAATTTTTTACTTGAAAAAAATAAGGAAATAATCTTAGCCATTTATTACCACCATCCAACGATGATGGTAATAAATGGCTAAGATTATTTCTTTTTTTTCTAAGTGATAATCTTCATATTTTCTACTGTTAATCTCATCCATCCATTTATATGTGAGATAGGATCCGCTTGCACTATGTAAAACTTGAAAGTTTTACACCTTTTTTGGACCCTTAGATGAAGGTAAATGGATGGATGAGATTAATAGTAGAAAGTGTGAGATTATCACTTGAAAAAAATAAGGAAATAATCTTAGTCATTTATTATTATCATCCAACGGTCCAAAAGGGTGTAAAAGTAATTGAGTTTTACACCATGTAAGTGATCTTAACTCTATCCTCCAAAATCTTGGAAAACTAGAATTTGACTACTAAAATTTTAAAAAAAAAGTTTAATTTGACCCCTCAAGATTTTTAAAAATTTATATTAAGCTTCAAATTTTTCAATATTTTTAATTAAGTCCCCTCTCATAATTTTTAAAAGTTCATATAAAATATCTTAAAATTATTAAAAACAGTTAAACCCTTAAAATTTTTAAAAATATCAATTTAAACCTCCAACTTTAAAAAAAATAAATTAACCCCTCAAACTCTTACCCAAATTCCTTCGCTATATATATCACAGTAATTCCTTAATGCACAAGCATGGTAAAAGAACGGGAAAAAGGACCACCAATCCACCACCCCGGTAAGAGAATGTCAGCAGAGAAACGTGGTAAGACTGAAAGTGGTTTTGCCTTTTCTATTATTATTGTGAAGTGGGAGCGAAGAATAAGATAGGCACAACCAATATTTATGATATGAATTCTACAACCAACTTATCATTCTTTTCCAGAAACTAATTATCATCCCATCCCATTCTCTTTACTTTGACCTCCAACTTTTGCTACTTGTTCTACCATGTTATCTCTATTACATATGGTTTGTTTCTCAGACCCAAATCCATGGGCTGGCTCCTAGTTTCTTTGCCTTCTTATTTTGGGTAATTATTTACTATTAATTTTACCAACTAAATTATTAATAATTTTTATAATTCACATTATTAATACGTCAAGAGATTATTCTGATATCACTTATAACAAGTTATATATATTTAAAAATAAATGACATAAAGTTAAAAATAGCCCCCAACGTTTGATATTTTGGTCACTTTAGCCTCTATTTTTTGGTGCAAACAAACCCTTAACGTTTCATTTTCATTCAAAAATTCCCCTCGTTGGATAGAAATCATTAGTTAACACTATGTGATGATGTAACAGTGCCACATGTGGTAGGTGCTGACGTGGCACTATGACACATCATCAAAAACAATTTTAGTTAATTGTGTATAATTTTTTATTAAATTATTACAACCAATCAAATCACGACACGCGATATTATCTAATTAGTTTAAAATTAGAGAATTAAAAAATACCTTTGGAGGAATTTAAACCCAAGACCTAAAGGTAGAACATTAGGCGCTTAACCACTGAGCTACGTGGTAACATTTGATATTTTTTAGATGCTCTTAAATATAACCCTTGCCTAGTCAACAAATCTCAGTTCTCGTAAATAAATAACATTAAAGCCACCAACCCTTGCGCCGGATGCGGTGCCGAGAGTGAACTACACTGCGCCTGATTATCATTTGCCTTAGTAAAATTGAATCAGGTTCCTTTGAAATGTGTTCATAGATATAAAAGTTTCATAGAGAAATTCTTAACAGACCTTGGTTGAAGAAAACTATTTGACCATTGACAATTGTTGAATCTAGAAATTCATATGGTACACGGTCTTTCAGTGACGGTTGTTCGTCCATCGACCCTTGTGCCGGATACAGTGCTGGGAATGAACTACACTGCGACTGATTATCGTTTGCTGTTGCTGAATCTTGATTCGAAAATGATGGTTGTCTTCCTTTCAACGTTGCAGTAGCACTAGAGCTGTTAGAGCCCGTTGGTACTTGAGCCGACATAGAAGACGATAGTTCCATCCCTTCGCCTCCGCTTCAACTTTTTCTTGGACTATCACCAGCCATTGGTCCTCACAAACTTTGAAATCTTGTGGGAAAAAAAAAAACACGTTGTCCAAGAAACTAAAGTAAATAAGAAATAAAAAAGAAAAGATAACTTGCTCAAGAAACTTAGCTATGAAACAAAAGGAAAAGAAGGAAATAAAAGGAACCCAACCACCCAGATAAAGAACAAATGAAGATCCTTCTTAAGAAAACAGACATAGAAACATTGCACGGGAAATATATAAAAGAACATAGAAAAGAACTTACTCGACGAGCTTCAGTTTCCAGATATCAAATGGAGGAGTTGAAGAGAGTTAAATCAGGCTTTTGTTTGCAGAGTTTACAATGGCAAGGCGTCCCATGTATAATCAGAAATTTGTTGACTTGACAAGAAGGGTTATATATTAGAGTATCTAAATAATAGTAACAAAGTTGCCACCCAGCTCGGTGGTTAAATGCATGATGTTCTACCTCTAAGTCTTGGGTTTAAGTCCCTACAAAAGTAGGTTTTTATTCTTTAATTTTAAACTAGTCATATGATGTAACGTGTTATAATAGTTTAATATAAAATTATTTAAAAAAGTTTGCTGGATTTTTTGCTGACATATCATAGTGCCACGTCAGCACCTCCGCACATGCGGCACTACCACATCATCACAAAGTGTTGACCGATAGTTGACTAACGGTTTCCATCTAACGAGGGATATTTTTGAACCAAAATAAAATGTTATGGGTTTTGTTAGCACTAAAAAATAATATGAGCTAAAGTGACCAAAAAATCAAATATTAACGTTTATTTTTTACTTTATGCCAAAAAAGTATGTTTGATGGAAAGTATAATATCATTTTTTTTTATTTCGATTTGAGATTAATGCATTTATCTCTTAGATGTAACGCTTAGTGTACTTAAACTCACACCTATTTAAATATTACAATAAAAACTATATTAATTGAGTTAAAATTTAGTCAATTCAGACATGATTGAATATTAATTTCACTTGCGAAATTAAAAGAAATTATTGCGAACATATAAAATAATAATTCTTTAATACATTTCCATATATTATTAAGCATATTGTTTAGAAAATTGGAGGAACCTGTAACATATCCAACTAGGAGTAAAAACGAAAGATAGAGCGCAACTCTTTCCTTTTTAATTTTGTTTAACCCGCTATAATATTAATTTTAATATTGGTCGTAAATTGTTGGTTTTCTTTTTATATTTTTTTTACATTTATGACACGTTTATCTCTATCTTTTAATACGTTTTTTGTCTTATTTCTCGATCGTTTAATCGATCGTTTTATTTTATATTTTTTCAGCGTCGAATTTGACGACACCACGACTGATTAAGATGACGCTTATTTGTAATCATGTTGATCTTACTTGTTTTGGACCCTCGGATTAAATTTGGATATGTGGTTTGCGTTTGTGGATAGTTTCTCACGACGCTAGGCTCTGATTTGCGGTTATCAGTAGTTTTTCAATAGTTTAATCCCCTTGTGGTTCGTTTGCCGATGCATTTAGACTTGTTCGCATCTATTTTTAGTTTTTGTCTTTTGATTGAGTTTTTAACTTTTCCATGTATAGTCATTGTGTGATCTAAAGTGACTAGTGTTAATGTTATAGAAAAATATCCAAACTAATATATTTAATTTACGATGATAATTGTATTGCAATTTTAGATATTTTCTCTTTTTAATAAAAATAGTTATTTTTATTCTAAAAAATAAAAATAAAAACAAAAAACGAAAGATGGACCAATTAAATTGTTCATTCTTTTGTTATGTAACTGAGATTTGGATATCCGGCTGTTTTCCCGCTCAGCTTCCTAATCTCCAAAATTAAACACACCTAATTTATTTTACAATTATATTCCCCCCCCCCCCATCGAATTTGCGATGCAACGTCCAAGACTTCAATTGTAATTAAATTTTATTTAACATCAAGTCCCTGATTCATTTTTGGGAAAAAAATAATCCGATCCATGACAGAAGTTTTAATTCCAATTCAATCATAAAAGTCAGATTTTTACTTTTGATTATGTTTAAATTTGGGTTTTTATGTAGTTTAATTTGGCAGAATATAATTTTTTATTTTTAATAATATTATTAGTTAGTCCAAATAATTAACACGATTAATTATTTTAGGAAAAATACTAACATGAAATTCCTCTTTAAAAAGTTCTTCTAACTTAGCATGACAACATGGATCCAACGAGTGAAGTAATTTTAGTAAAAAAATAATAATGTTAATTTTAGAAAACTTATGTTCAAATAATTTTATCTATAAAATATATATATTCTATTAAAAAGTTAAAAAATAAATAACTAATACTTTATAATTACCTTAAGACTATTAAAAAAATTATCGACATAAATTGTTTGTGTTAAAACGAATTTTTAGAGAGAAATAAATATTTTTGTTTTAAAAAATAGTACTCCATTAACTATGGTAGAAGATTGTAAATAGGTGGAGAATGGAGGGCATTTGGTATCTAGAAATGAAACTCCTGCCTTCTTACACATGGGCCGTTACATTTTGGACCTATTCTGACGTGCGTTACACAAAACCCGGTTCAGACCACGCACTCGGTGACAGCCCCGTCATTCCCTCTCCCAATTACTGACACCCACGTACTCTCCTCTCATAACCCCACTCCCCCTAATATCAGACCCCACTTTGTGGACCCCCCCTCTTTTTTCTGAATCCGACGCCATTCCCTTGAAATGTGTTATCCACGTATCTCTCTTCCAATCTCCTCCCTTGGATCTCAAACTTCACTGCTCCCCTCTCGGCCGTCCGATCAGGAACAGCGAAAATAGCAACAACAAAAAACCCCTAAGATCTAATTATGATCTTAATCCCTTTATCATACTTAAATTTGATACTTAATATTTCTACTTTTAACATCAGGTCTACTATTTTCTAATCTTATTAGTAGGTCCAGATTAGGGATGGTAAAACAGTCCAAATCATACGGGTTCCAACCCTATAGAGTTGGCTATTTTTGAAAATCGAATTTCAAAACGAGACTATTTTTAAATTAAAATTTTGAAATTAAATTGGATTCAATTAAACCTACCCCTGACATTTAGAATTTTTTTTCCAAAATACACCTCTTTTCATTTATACCTATTTTTTATAAGACTTTATTATAATTTAACTATTTTATATTTTTTAATTAAATATTTTGCTTTAAATAAGATGGTGTCTTGGGTGAGAAACATAAAAATTACATGGAGCGAGTAAAAACTGCTTTGTTCTGTTGTGTTTTTAGTTCAAATCGAGAATATTGTTAGTTAATATCGATAAAGTGGTAATGTGAATTATTTTTAGAAGACAACTTTAAGCATTTGGACCTACAAATGTATGTAATCACTTTAATGTAGAAACTAATAATATTATCAATTTAGATTTATTAATAATATTAGAAAAGTAGAGGATCAAATTATTTCAAAACAAAACAGAGAGTTTAAAATTCAAATTTCAATATAATATAGGGACCTAAAACCAAAATTAGACGAACAAGGAAAGGCTAACTTGTTTATATGTACAGAGCCTGGTTGTATTGTAATCGTCATCACTCTAAATCTGAGAACCCGAAAAGTAAAGCTTTCCCTCTCTGACTGCTGCTCCTTCTTTCTTTCTTTTTTTTTCTAGTTTTTTTCCTTTCGTTTTCCTTTCTCGAAAAAAAAACATTGAAACTCTTTTTAGGACGCCATAGAAGATGTGTGGAGGTGCAATCATTTCCGATTTCATCGCCGTGAAGCGTGGTCGGAAGTTAACCGCCCAGGATCTTTGGTCGGAACTCGACCCATTCTCCGACCTGTTGGGTCTGGATTGCAGTAATGGAAAAGCCTCTTTCAACCAGCTCGACAACAAGAAGGTCGGTTCCAAAGGCAAACAGCTCGACAAAGGTGTTTTTTTTTTTTTTACCTCTGGTTTTTCTTCAGATTCTGGGTTTTTATTATATTTTGCAGAAACCCATGTTTTTACATTATTTTCTTGTCTGATGTTGACTATATGTCGGTTTATGTGTTGTTGCAAATTTGCAATGTTCTCTTGCTTCTTGCATGTTCTTGAAATTTCGTGAATGGTTTTAAAAGCTGAAATAATCGTTTCATGCAAGAGAAAATGGTAAAGTTTTGATTTTTTTTCCAGTTTTAAGAATTACAAGAGAAAGTAGGAGAAAAGAGTCTGATCTCTTGAAAGTGAAAAGATTGTGTCTTAACTGTTGTTTTTAAAAAAAATAATGTTAAAAAGTTTTGTTTTTTGTTTGGGGTGATCTTCAGTGACGAACGAGGTGACTCAGAAGCCAAGCCGAGGCAAAGAGAAAGAGGGGAAGACTCAGCGAACTCGGAAGAACATTTACAGAGGAATCAGGCAAAGGCCATGGGGGAAATGGGCAGCTGAGATAAGAGATCCTCACAAAGGCGTCCGAGTCTGGCTCGGTACCTTTAACACAGCCGAAGAAGCGGCTCGAGCCTACGATGAAGCCGCCAAGCGCATCCGTGGTGACAAAGCCAAGCTCAACTTCCCTCAAACCCCACACCAAACTCAGCCTCCGGCTAAGAAAAGGTGTATCATGTCTCCTGAGTTGAGTCAAGCGAGTTCAGAAACCATTAGCCCACCAACCCCACAACCTTTTATGGGTTTTGGCTTTGGAAATGAAGTTTATGGAGCGAGTGAAGCAATGGGGAGTGAGTTGGAGCTGAAAGAGCAAATCTCGAGCCTGGAATCGTTCCTGGGTCTGGAGCCTGATGAGTCGTCGACCGAGTTGAGTGGAAACGCTGAGGCTGACTCAGCGGACCTTTGGATGTTTGATGACCTCGTGACACATTATCAGGAACAACCTCATCTCTTTTATTAAGAGAAAAAAAATGAAAACTAATACTAATAAGTAGCGATAATCACCTTCTTATGTGTGGGGTTTGGAAATCTTTGTTTAGGCTTATGTTATGTTTACCTTATTATGCTTAAAACTTTAATGTTTGTATTAATGCATGGTAAATATTTATGACATAAAAGTTTGTCCCTCCAATTTTAATTTACATTTTTTGAATAATTTTAATTTACATTTAAAAGATAATGATCATTAGAATCTAATGAAATTTTTGGTGATTTGAAGTTAAATAATGAACGACAAAGAGAAAAATATAAATTAAAATATTATTATAAAACTCAATAAATTTGTAATATATAAATATAACTAATTGAATTCAAAAATGTTTGGGACATCAACAAGTGTTGGGTGTATTGATAAGAAATATTAAAGAGGTGTAAGTTTAATCTTTGAAGACGATATTGTTAGAAGGAACAATTTTACATTTTGAATATGAATAGTAAAATAAACATGTATATTAAAAAAAATGTTTGGGACATTAATAGTTTTGAAATCTTAACTTTGCCATTATATTAGGCCCGGTTAGCAAATTTTGTTTTGATTGTTATTAAGATTTGGGCGTGCATTAAACTAATTAAATCATTTATGTTGGTATTTAATAGAAAATTATTAAATAAGGTACTTTAATTTTGAATAATTTTTTTATCTAATTATATAATATAACATTTACGATCAGATTATTTTATTTTCTTTTACCCAAGTATAAAACTAGGAGACAAATTTGTTTCGAGAACATTGAAATACCCATTATGTCGGTTCATGTATCTTTAATGCTAACTTTTTATTTCAACCTCTTTCTAATATTATATTAATTAACACGAATAAATACTTCTGTTAAAAAATTAACACGAATAAACAAGGATTTAGGTAGCGTATGTGGATAAATATGTTTGTTATCATTAATGTGAAATATGTTTGTAAACATTTAGAAGAATTTTAGAATGAGTAATTAATTTAAAACCCAAGTTTATGAAATCAATTCATAATTTTATGCATAGAAAGTGAGTTCGAAAAATCACCAAAAATCTATATAAATAATTAGGAAGTGATCCATACATCGTTGTAACCGTGAATTAACTAGTTTCGTTTAAAACAAATGAAATCGATTTCAACGTGTATGTCGAAACTATTTTTAAACCGGGTAAAAATAGATTGACGATTAATTCTTGAAACTAGGGGTTTTCGTTTAAATTCAATTTTTGAAAAGAATGGAGTCGTTACTGGTCACTTTGGTAGACCAGACATCATAAAAACAACCAGAGATTCGTTCTTTTTAAAATTAGGATTTGGGAGTCGGTTACATGTGGGAAAGGATTAACACCCCACAAATGCCTGATATCGGTACCTTTAATTTTGCGTGGCATATTGGCCTTTTGAGAATAATAATTCGAATTTAATTTGATCATTAATTATTAACCGAGTTTGCGTTCCAAATGGAAATATTCCTTTTATAAGGAAATCTATTTTTATCTGAATATGAGATTGGAAGCACCCCAATACGCTCAGGGCACCTCTATTCATATTCAAAAAATATATTTCCAACATAAAAGGTTTTTAATATAAGGTTAATTATGGTCTTGTTCATTTTAAGTGCTAATCTAAAAGAGCACTAATTAAAGTGTATATTTATTAAATCTATGAATATTATTTAATTTAAAGGCTTATATGAGATAATAGCCAATTGCTTGAGGATCATACATGTTTAAACCCCAAAATTAAAGGTAATATTCCCTAACTCTGTTAATTAAACTAATTATTTAAGTTCCAGCCCTAATTAAGGATTTAATTAATTAGCTAGATTATATATCAATTTCTAAGGTTCTAACGAATACTAAGTATTCCACTTAAAAGCTCATGTTAGACAACACCCCATTGCAATGGGACATCACCCAAATTAAAACTTCAAAGCCTCCCACTTAATATTCATCAATTTGCTACAATAACCTTCTTAATTAAATTATTAAACCTAATAGAACCTAAAACTAAGCTCTAACCATTAAATTAAATCTAGGTGATTAAATTGTCTAACAATAACACTACATGCCTAATTTAAAAACATGCATCATACAAATAATAAGTTAAATGCAATTAAATTGAATAATTAAAATAGGACTAAATTGAAAGAAATGAAACTTGAACTTTGATTTTATTAACAATAGGGACCGAATTACAAACTAAACAAACTTTCGGGTCGAAAATAAAGGTGATCCGAATATAGGGGTGTGAATCTAGGATCTGGCCAGTTTTAAAACATGCGGGTCAAAAGAACCCGATGCCAAAACGGTACCGTTTCATTCGGCTTATAAAAAACCCACCCTGGATAACCAATAACCCTATTTTCCTCATTTTTTATTTTTTTACCCTCTCTCTTTTACCGAACGCTCTGCCATCTCTCCTCACAAACACAATATTCCCAGAAAAACCAAACTATATGGATCAAAATCCATAGATCTTGGATGAACATTCATCCAAATTCATCACAAACTTGATGAACTCCTAACAATTCGGCCACATTTCGCCACCATCTCCACCACTCAATCTTCGTCAACCAACCTTCGACTACACTTCGCCAATCGCCGCCGTAGGGCGACTTCCAACCACCATTTCAGAATCATAAAATTTCTTAAATTTTTTTATTTTAAAGCCTAAAATCTTAAATCTACCCGGTTCGATAGAATCACCGTTCTCTGGCCATCTAAGAGTCTAAACTACCCTTTTGGTCCCATTTTTAATTCCACCATAGCCCTAATCACTCCGACCAGTAAATATAAGCTTCTAAAACTCCATATCTCTCTTATTTTGATTTTATATTCATATATGCACACTAACTTTTGTTTCTTTTTGTAGGAATCAGAAATAGATGAAGAAGGATTTTTACCTTTCTGGCATTTGAACGATGTCTGATTCCAAATTTCGGCAACAATCCACTGTTCTAGTGACTTCTCAATTTTTGATGTCGGTTGGCTTTTCGGTATCCACTTTCTCTTTTCTCTTTCATTTCTCAAAATAATTGCCCAATTATTGATTCCTTAATTCTCGCACTAATTCTCTCTCCTCCTTTATATAGCGTAAGTGCGCTATGACATCATCGTGATGTTATCCTGAGCCAGCTGGTGACAGCTAAGCAAAAGAAAGACCATAATCATTGTGATTTGATTTGAACCAATCCAGGGCTGCCATATGGATTAAAATGGGCGGGAAATTTGATTTTGTGTTTGTTTAGGCTGTTAATAGTTAATAATATCTGTAAATGGGTTGTAAAAATGGGATTTGGGCCTCTGGTATTGTATCTTAGGCTTTGGATTGTAATATGAACATTAAGGGATTTTTTGGAATGATTTTTTTATTTATTTTGGACTTATTATATTTATTTATTTGTTTGCTTAGTATTTAAGAAAAATATAGTATATATCTCGGGTAAAATTCAGGTATTACATCTGCCTCTCTTTGCTCATTGCTCTGAAATAGGAATTGGACAAACACTGAAAATACACGAATTTGGTCCAAACCATCTGAATGTCGTCTTGAGCTACAAGTTCTTATTACGAACTTTCACTCATTATTCCTCTCTAGAAAGCTTGAACAAGTTCTTCTCATTAGGAATTTCTCAATCCTTCTGTCAAGGTTAACCGCGAAGTCTGAACTAGTTCTTCTCATGAGGAACTCATTCGTTACTCTTGGTCATACTGATCCACCTCTTTACAAAGGTGTCGAACAAGCGAGCTCTTCTCATTAGGAACTCCTCGTTCTTCTTGAAAACACTGATCTACCTCTATGTAAAGGTGTTGAATAAGAAAGCTCTTCTCATTAGGAAATTCTCATTCTTCAAAAAGGTGAACTCTTCTCATTATGAGTTCTTTATTCTTTGTTGGGTGAGTTCTTCTCATTAGGAACTCTGTACTCTTTCTGGTTGAACTATTCTCATTAGGAGCTCTATATTCTTTCTGGCTGAACTCTTTTCATTATGAGCTCTTCATTCTTTGTTAGATGAGTTATTCTCATTAAGAACTCTGTATTTTTTGCTAGGCAAACTTTTCTCATTAGGAGCTCTTTATTCTTTGCTTGGCAAAATCTTTTCATTAGGAGCTCTGTATTCTTTGATAGGTGAGTTCTTCTCATTAGAAGCTTTGTATTCTTTGCTAGGAATGCCAATTCACCTTGTCATTTGGGGAAAAATGAACCTGCAAAAAGAAATATCATCAGTTAATAAAAATTTCTCCTAAAGTAATATGAAATATCTTTAATTTCTCGTTTGTTGTACTGAGATCTTTAGAGTTACTATTTTTTCTGCCTCAGGTGTCTTGATCTTTCAGTCCGAAGCTCGAATGAGATCTCTTGTTTCTCTTCCTCTTTTGATCGATCTCCCTCTATGCCTAGAATGTATATGACTGGGTCCATTCCATCAATCTTAAAGTTGTAGATTGAAAATTTTCTTGTTTCGTGTTGATTCTGTAAATTCCTACCAAAATATGCAAAAATTTTGTTAGTTGAGGACCACTTGGGTGAGCTATGATCTTTAGAAAACTCTTTTTTTCTAACACAGTAACCCATCTCACACTCAGGTTCAATCTTTAGGATATTTGCATCTTTTGCTCTAAAGCGCATTTTTAGGTTTTCACTTTAGTTTGATTTTCTCAAATTATCCTTTCAAGTTTTCACTTTACTTTTTTTCTTTTTCACAAGGCGCGCCCTTTTGAGCTTTTACCTCGATTTTTTCTTTTTTTTTCTTTTTCTTTGTTTAAAGTGCCCTTGCGGGTTTTCACATTGGTTCTTTTCTTTTTTCTTTCTTCTTTCTTTTTTTATTTTTTTGTTTGAAGTACCCTTGTAGGTTTTCACCTCGTTTCTTTCTTTGCAATGATGTTTTTCCTTTGTTCTAAATAAGGCTAACTTCAACTCTGATGGAATTCGTACTTGCCTTTCATGGATTCATCACATAAACCCTTCTCTTGTCGTATCTCACCATGCATTTCTGGTGATAACTCATTTCTTATAAAGCCATTCTTTCTATGTCTACATTTAGCTTCTTTGACAATATTCTTTCTCATGGTTCCAAAAGAGATCATCACTTCTGTTGTTTCAACTTGCAGACTCTATTCACCGAAATAAAACATATTCTTCTATAATGTTCTTTGTAGCATTGCCCCAGTCTTGAATTCAACTATCATCTTTGTTCACTCTAACATTCACAAAGATTTCTTGTCTTGCAATGCCTTAAAAGTAATAATCTTTGCTTTTAAATAATATGAAACTTTAATGGATTGATCTTGCTGCAGCTTTAGCCCCAAAATATGGTTCATGTTCTCTCTTTGCCCCCAGGGTTATCCGTGTCTCTTTCTTGCAACTTTGTTTAAATATTTATGACACTCAGAATTGTGTACTTTCCTCGACATACTTTTCATCATTAAAAAAGTACCGAGGCCACCTCCTGTTCTACATGTACTTAAAAGATTAGTACATCATAATAATACCCACGAAATCATTTGCTTTTCTTGTATTGAATCGAATTATCTACAAGATGCTTGTTGAAACAATAAGCAAAAGAATCAAAATATTATTTTACTAAATTTAAGAAAATGAAATAATTTGATAAGTCATGACAAACTTGATAAATTTAATGCAATGCCCCAAGTATCCATTGTATGAAGGACGCGAGAGCCTGTCGACAAAACTAGAGCTTCTAACCCCAAATTTCTTCAAAATCGTAGATTCCGATAAGGCTTATTTTTGGATGCCTAATCTCAAAATGTATTTAAGCTTCCCTTCCAGGTTTTCAACTCAAATACTCAATTGGTTTTAAGACGCCATTTACGGATTTTCATCTTGAACCCCCATTTTCTTCTTATTTTTTCTTTTTCTTTTCTATTTCTTTTTTATTTTTTTATATCTAAGTCCCCATTTTGGGTTTTCACCATAGATATTTTCATTTTGTGAAGCGTTTTTTTGGGTTTTCACTCTTTTTTTCTTTATTTTCCTCTTTTCAATCTCTTTTTTAATTCTTCGAGTGTAACACTTCTTGTTCGAGTATGAGTCTGTTACATTTGTTAACTCATCTTCGATCAACGCTCCTCTGGGAAAATGCCTCATTGATAATGTATAGACCTTCCCAATTAGGCATCCATTTCCTACGAAAATCTTTATGAACTGGCAGGAACTTTTAAGCACTAGATCCCTTCTCGAAATTCTTTTGGAAAAACTTTCATCGTTGTGAGCTCACATCATTCTCTTTTGGTACATCTAACCATGGCAAATTACTTCCAGTCTCCTCTCTTCAATGAGATTCAACTGACCTTATCGAGCTTATACTCATTTTGCATCGTCCAATTTCATATCTGGCAATACCAGTGACAAGATCTGAACCTCATTTATTAATATTGCTTTCATCCCATAGACCAAGGAATATAGTGTTGCCCCTATTGAAGTGCACATTATGGATCGATATGAATACAAGGCTAACGGTAGTTTCTCATACCAGTCTTTGCAAGTCTTTGAGATGATCTTTTTGATGTTTATGTTTGCCGACTCTACTACCCCATTCATCTCTGAGCGATTAGTCATAGAATTATGGTGTTTATCTCGAACTGCTTACAAAACTTTTGTTACCATCTTGATGTTCAAATTAGAGGCACTTTCAATGATGATTCTCTCTGGAAAACCATGTCGACAAATAATATCTCTCTTCAATGGCTTACAAACTGTTACTCATATAATACCGGCATAAGAAGCAGCTTCTACGCACTTGGTAAAGTAATTAATCATGACCAAGATAACAGGGCGTCTATTGGAGGCTTTTGGATAAATTTTCCTTATACAACAAAAGGCATTGTATGCTCCCTCAAACATAAGCTTCTAGCAGTTTATTTTATTTCACCATCTGTTATGCACATCGAATCTCATCTAGGAGATCAAAGTTCAGTGCTTCATGATCATCTGAAGTACGCCACGCCAAGAAACCTGTTATTGCCCCTTCTTTGTTGCAATATCAAACTCTGATAATAACATTTGCCAACGAACCATTCTCCAGTCAACAACGGTGCTTTCATCAAGAATTTCAAAGGATTTAATCTTGAGATCAACATATACTGGCTAAGCTTTCAAGCTACCTAGACCAAAGTACAACAAAACTTTTGAATTTGTGGGTGTCGCATTTGTAATTGGTGAATCTTTTTTCATGTAATAAATGGCTCTTTCTTTCTTTTCAGTTTCATCATGGTGGAACACCCCATTGAGTTTTCATAGATCGTAAGAATTTTGAACCGGTGCTATCAGAATTGGGCACTTTGATAAAAAAAATCTTTTTCTAGGGTTTTTGGCATTCTTCATCCTATAATCTTGGATCATTCTTTGTCAGCAACTTGAACATTGGATCACATTTTTTCTGCCAGTCACGATGTATAATTCAATCCCTCCGGGCTTTTATTCTTTTTCTTTTATTTTGTTTTTTTTTCTTTTTTTGCTTATTTTTTCTTTGCTTGCTTTTTTCTTTTTTTATTGCTTTGATTTTGTTTTTGTTTTTGCTTTATTTCTTTCTTTCTTTGCTTTAGTTGTTTCTTTTTTTTTGCCCGGATGAAGAAGAATATGAATAACTTTCACTTTGTCAAGGTTGATTTCAGTTCCGCTTTTGCTGGCTACAAAACCCATGAGTTCTCCAGATGTGGATCCAAAAGTATATTTGGCGGATTGGGCTTCAACTGATACTTTCTCAATCCTTGGGGAATCTTTCTTGAATTTTGCATCCGTTTTTATTTCGGTTATCATGACCCTCTGATATGTTGCTCAATGCTTTCAATCCAAATAGCATTAGCTTGTAGCGAAATGAGTTTCACATGATTGTAAATGTTGCTTTCTTTGTGTCCTTCGGATAAAAAAAATTGTCTTTTAGGAACACTTTATTAAGGTCTCATCCATCTTGAGGTGTTCAACATAAAATTGCTTTTGTACAACATTTCTGGTTTCATTCTTCTAACTTTTGCAGAACAGTCTTGCATTCAGGCCTCATGAGTAACTTGTACATATCATTGTCTAGATCTAACCCCCGATATACCCTGATATGACTATGTGAAGATGTCTTTGAATTCTTGCAGCAATTCAATCAAATCATACTTTGTTTTTGTTGAGAAAGTTGAATGGATCTTTATTTCTCATTTTTCATCTCAGGTCCCCAAAATCAAAATCTCAATTTCTTGCTTATGAGGCAGAATTTGTTTTCCTCTTTTTTTTATCAGTCTTTATAATTCCTTAGGGACATCAATTTCCTCTTCATCTTCACATTCATTTACCTTCGTCAATCATATGGACTGCTCTATTTTGAGATTTGTGTTTGATTCATTCATACAATTAATAGTAGAGGCCATGTAAAGAAATTGAGAATATGTACATATATTTGAAAATAATGAATATTTTAGGAATACATTTTTGTCATTTGAGAAAAATTACTTAAGAAAAAAGCATCGAATACAAATAAACCGAAATAGCCTCACTTACAAAGAACCCTCAATGCTCGCGGGCAAAAGTGATTGGGATGGTTCAGAGTACTACTCTGTAGCGGTCTTAAAACTATAGATAAATCTCATGTGGTCTAACTGTCAATCATTAATCAAGGAAAACCTGAGTGAATTTTAGCCACTCTAATTCTATCAACAATTCTTCATTTATTTCCTTTACCAGCACAAAGACATACCCCTTCTTGCTTGTGTTTTGATGTTCTCATTAAATCTTGAATTAAGACTATCCTGCCTATGAGTTTTCTTGTTTCTTCAATCAATTTCTTGCTCTTTTCCATAGAATGTTCAATCATTTGCATGTGAAAATTAACAACATCTTTTGTTCGACGTCTAGATGAGCTCTGCTTTTTAGGATGTTGGTTGGATGTATTGAAAGTTCTAATGGGCATGTCTATCCGAGGTTTCTTCATTTTCATCTACAGATTCTCAATTAGTTTCACCTTTCTATTCTTTCTCTTCCTTTTCTTGACGCATTTCAGCACTTGACTTCAAGGCAATTCAATTGCATTGGCTCCAATCAGGTGAGTACCTCTTGGGTTACAAATCTTAATGGACTGACCTCCAGTATTGACTTCCAAAATCCCCTAGTTTAGAAAATTTTGAACTTGTTGCTTGAAAGTGTAATAGTATTCAATGTCATGATCATGAACTCCATTATGATATTCATAATGATACCTAATGTTGTAACAAATTAGATGATAGGGCTTTGAAGGTTTCAAATGATGGGGTGAAGCTTCGAGCAGTTTGAAGTACAACTCACGATAAGAAACATGAATGACATCCAGTTTAGTCTTTGATTTTCCACTGACAAGAACATCTTGAGCATCTAACTTTGGAATATTCTTCAGTAGAGAAAACGTTGAAGAGGTAAATGTCAAACATTACTTTGATTTTGGTAGACCTCGAACTGTAGTGAATTACCCACAAAAGCTTGCTGTAGATTCTCTCATTTCTCTTTTATCTCAATATTTAAGCAAATGATGGTCTTTTATAGAATCAGGGTTTTCTGTTCTCAAAACATAAATACTCATTCCTGATGAGACCCACTGACTATGTGTTTCAAAACCATACAATCTTCTACAGAGTGGCTAAAATCTCCATAGTAACAACCACAAGCATTTTTTATGCCATAAAAAGATTTATAAAACTTCAGTGGAATTGTCATCAACAAGTGATTCTACAAAAGGTAGGGCAACAAATATGAATATGGCATTGGAATACGACTAATCATCTTCATTTTCTTACTAAACTCTTCGGTCTCTCTATCTCGTGTTCATGTGCTCTCTTCACCTCTTGTAGCCAATTCCTTTATGAGAAAGTTTCAATCTTCAACTGAATCTCTGTCTTTCATCTTTTCAGGGGAAATATTTTGCAGTACTTCAACTTTGCTAGAACCATCACTTCCTCTAACTATCATTGAACATTTGATCAATATGATTTTTCTACACAAGAATTTGGTTTTTTTTTAGTTTTTTTATATATGTCTACTTGACTACCTTTATTTCAGCTTTTTTTTAAAATTCACCAGTGCATTAAATTCATGCACTTCATTATTTATCAAAAGTAATGGATTTCTTGCAGATGTCTCGGCTATTGATCTGAACTTTTCTTCTTTTTTCTATCTTTCTTTTTTTGTCTTTTTCTTTTTCTTTTTTGTTTTTTTCTTACTTTTTATTTCTTTTTTTTGCAAGAAGAATCATTTCATGTTGAACCCTCATATGAGATGTGATACCTCTTTGCTCATCAATATCAAAACTTCCATTTGAAACATTATTTTTTCGGCTTCCATAATTCCAAGTAATATGGTAGCTCGAATTACCATCTTGTTCTGTCACTGATCGATTCTTTGCTCAATGCTTGTAATATCCCAATTTTTGGCTAGTGACCAAAGTGTAAATTTTGAAAGTTTTGTGGCTAAAGTATAAACTTTTGGAAAAGTTCAAGCACCAGAGTGTAATTTTCAAAAGTTGTGTATTTTAACCCCATAAATGAATAGTTCACCTCCAAGAATGATGTTTTCGTGTTACTCGTATTTTTCGTACGGAGTTTGTATTAATGGCTATAAAGCGATAAAGTTTAGAAAAATATTCGGATCAAGGATCGAATCGAATATCCAGGATATTTTGAAAGAGGATAAGGCAAGGTTAATTATGTTATTTTACATGTCTAAGAATTTTTTTTGTGTTGGAAGAATATGAACCCTTGGATTTAAGTTGATTTTCCATGTTAAATATGAGTCGTTGAATGAAAAATGGCAAGATCGTAATTTTGGAAAAAAATAGAAGGGTAAAGTTGGTAAACTATTAGCTCAAGATTAAATCTAGGCCATTGGATGAAGGATGATGACATGTGGTACATTATGGATTCATTGGATTTGAGGGCAAAATGGTTATTTCACTAGTTGGAGGAATTTTGATAATTATCAGAATAATAGTCTGAGTTAGGTAAATTTAGTCTAAGTTCTTAAGAAAGGAAGTTTTTATGAGATAATAGTATTTATTTTCCGAATGTGGAAATATAAAATTTTTGGAATAAATCGGATAGCTCGGTTAAGGTAAAATTGTAGTAGAAGTATTTAGTGAATATTGGGAAATCAGATTGAATGGAAATTTCAGAGACTATTCCATAAGCCATGGAAAATCATAAAATGATATTTATGGAATAGTGGCCGGTTGAGAAGGAACTAATTTAGTTAGATTATAATGGAATGGAAATTTTGAAACAAACTACTAAATAAAGACTAGTTGGAGGGTAAATTGGTCATTTGGTAAGGATGGCAATTTTGAAATATTTTTGAAATGTTGAGGACGTTTTTGGAAGATGAAATATATATGGATTTAATCTTGGCCCTTGATTTTGGATGAGATTAAATTAGTCATTGGATTTAAAGGATAAATTGGTAATTTTACTATTTAAATGAAATTAAAATTTATTTAATAGTTACAAGTGTAAAAGAATAGAAAAAGATGAACAAATATTCATCTTTTTATAGCCATGTATCATGGGAGCTAGAGGAAAGAAGAAGAAAAAATTCCAAGCTCGATTTAAGGCCCAAATCTCAATTTTTAGGTAATCTTTCGAACTACAAAGTTGTTCTACTCTTCGAGCTCTATCTTTTGATGTAAATAATTTATAGAACACTTGCTTGGTTGATGAGATTTGATATGTGGAAGAAATTAAGGTTTATGAACAAATTGGGGCTTTTATGATTTTATGAATCCATGGTTGATTTTAAGTTAGAATCATGCTTGTATGATGTTAGAATCATGTTATTGAGTTAGGATTTAAACCCTACATATTTCGTTTTGTATAGAGAAATTAGGTTTTATGGATTCAAGTCTAACTTAAGTTTTGTGATGTTGGATTAAAGATCTAGTAAGCTTGATTTGTTGTTTGGAAGCAAAACCCTAAGTTAAATACATAGGGACCATTTCGGCAAGCTTCAAAATTAAGGGACCATATCTGATTTTTTATGAATTTGACTTGTATTTATATTATTAATAATGTTAGAGACATGAAAATGAAGTTAGAATGCTAAATCGACGATTAATCACATTAGTGATCATTTTGACAAATTGTCAAACTTGAATAGTCTATTCGGCAAAGAGGATATGTAGAAGGAGTAAATCTGATTTTTAGTTAAAATGATGTAATTAAGGTAGTAATGTTGTGTAACACCCCTTTTCGTATCCGTATGACAAATACGAATCAGGAATATCACAACTTTACTATCGTTAAATATTAATGATATTTGAAACAAAATTCAAGTTTTGATAATTTTGAACCCAAATCTTGAGTACGGGTACACCTTGTCCCAAAATGCACATTCTTGCATTTTTATATTTTTAATTCATCCTACTTCAATTCCCAAATATCTTCAATTGTTATGTATGCTTATAGGAAACAATTGACTATCATAAAACATTCGTGCTCTCAATTATCTTAGCATGCAACTCACCATCTAAGGTTAATCTTAACTTTGAATCTTTCCAGAAACGCCAATTATCATGAAATCATACCGAACTTTAAAGGCCAATCACAACTCAAATAGGTTTAGCAAGTATACATGCCACTATAATAATCAAGCCTCAATTAGGATGTCATTACTGTGATTACCTGTTGAGCTTTCCAATATTGATACAATGCTCTTCTCACTCTCATCTTGATTTACCTACGTGTGCACAATCAAACACATGCTAAGTACGAACTTAGTGAGGCAATAAATGAAATTAATAACAATAATTTAAACTTTATTTGAATTCATGGCTACGTTTATATAACATGATATATATGTCAATGCTTCAACTTTCACATTGCATTAGTAATGATTTACTACATGCTAATGTCATAAGATTTTCAAGCTTGTCCGTTTGTCATAATTTGCCTTATATGCATAAATGCATCATGATCACTAGACATGTAAATCCATTATGTTATTCATATATTAACGTGATATAAATCACATATACATTTCTTACCAATATACTTGCCAATTATTCCAAAAGCTCATAAGCTTATTCACTTGTTATCATTTATTAATCAATAAACCATAGCCCAAATATAAGCCTATGAGGACCCTAGGTAAACGAGTAAACAAAGCACATAAGGTTGTGCTAACCATCCGCACGAAAGGTCGTGCTAACCATATACACTACGTATCCTTTATATACACTATAGTGCTAAACCGAGTATGCAGCGTGCTGCTAGACTTTATGGCATGCCAACTATACCCTGTCCCTCAATGACATACTTGGGAATATATTCCATATTTATTCCATCCATGACAATGTATATCAATATAATTTAACATTGGGCAATTCATACCCGAAATAAAATTCACAGTATAACATCTTATATAGCTAGTGATCCATGCATTTATGTTCAACCTTTGACATATTTAAAACTTACTGCCATAATTCAAATTCTAACATAACTTTCCATAAATAACTTCTAATTTACACCAACTTCTCCTTATTTCTCTACTTGTCAATTTAGTCCCATCACTTTACTTCAAATGACCAGAATAAAGCTTGTATTCATATTTTCTCTTTACATCCTTCATCAAAATAAGCTTAAACCTTTACTTCTCTAATTTCTCTTGATTTGTCGAGATGGCCACCAAAATTTCAAATATAAGGATTCAAGCTTCTTAACTTTGCAAATTAGTCCTCCAATCAACATTACTACCTTAATTCCATCATTTTAACTAAAAATCAGATTTATTCCTTCTACATATCCTTTTTGTCGAATAGACCATTCAAGTTTGACAATTTGTCAAAATGGTCACTAATGTTATTAATCATCGATTTAGCATTCTAACTTCATTTTCATGTTTCTAACATCATTAATAATATAAATACACATCAAATTCATAAAAATCAGATCTGGTCCCTTAATTTTGAAGCTTGCTGAAATGGTCCCTATGTATTTAACTTAGGGTGTTGCTTCCAAACAACAAATCAAGCTTACTAGATCATTAATCCAACATCACAAACCCTAAGTTAGACTTGAATCCATAAAACCTAATCTTCTCCATACAAAACGAAATATGTAGGGTTTAAATCTCAACTCAATAACACGATTCTAACTTAAATCGACCATGGATTCATAAAAGCCCCAATTTGTTCATAAACCCCAATTTCTTCCACATATCAAATCTCATCAACCAAGCAAGCATTCTATAAATTATTTACATCAAAAGATAGAGCTCGAAGAGTAGAACAACTTTGTAGTTCGAAAGGTTACCTAAAAACCGAGATTCGGGGCTTAAATCGAGCTTGTAAATTTTTTCTTCTTTCCTCTTGCTCCCATGGTACATGGCTGGAAAAAGATGAATATTTGTTCATCTTTTTCTATTATTTTACACTTGTAACTATTAAATGAATTTTAAATTCATTTAAATAGTGAAATTACCAATTTAGCCTATAAATCCAATGGCTAATTTAATCTCAACCAAAATCAAGGGCCAAGAGTAAATCCATGTATATTTCATCTCCCAAAAACGTCCTCAACATTTCAAAAATATTTCAAAATTGCCATCCTTGCCAAATGACCAAATTTCCCTCCAACTAGTCTTTATTTACTAGTTTGTTTCAAAATTGCCATTCCATTATAATCTAACTAAATTAATTCCTTCTCAACCGGCCACTATTCCATAAATATCATTTTATGATTTTCCATGGCTTATGGAACAGTCTCAGAATTTTACATTCAATCTGAATTCCCAATATTCACTAAATACTTCTACTACGATTTTACCTTTACCGAGCTATCGGATTTATTCTGAAAATTCTATATTTCCATATTTGGAAAATAAATACTATTATCTCATAAAATCTTCCTTTCTTAAGGACTTAGACTGAATTTTTCTAACTCAGTCTATTATTTAAATAATTATCGAAAATCCTCCAAATGGTGGAATAACCGTTTTGTCCTCAAATCCAATGAATCCATAATGTACCACATGTCATCATCCTTCATCCAATGGTCTAGATTTAATCTTGAGTTAATAGTTTACCAACTTTTTCCCTTGTGATTATCCAAAATTACAATCTTGCCATTTTTTGTCAAACGACTCATAATTAACATAGAAAATCAACTTAAATCCAAGGCTTCATATTCTTCAAACACAAAGAAAATATCTTAGACATGTAAAATGACATAATTAACCTTGCCTTATCATCCTTCAGAATATTCTGGATATTAGATTCGATCAGATTATCCGAATATTTTTCTGAACATTATCGCTTTATAGCCTTTAATACAAACTCCGTACAAAAAATCTAGGTAGCACGAAAACGCAATTCTTGGGGGTAAAATATTCATTTACAGGGTTAAAATACATAACTTTTGAAAATTACACTTTGTTCCCTAAACTTTTCCAAAGTTTATACTTTAGCCACAAAACTTTCAAAATTTACATTTTGGTCACTAGACAAAAATTGGGATATTACATGTTGATTGGAGGACTAATTTGCAAAGTTAAGAATCTTGAATCCTTATATTTGAAATTTGGTGACCATCTCGACAAATCAAAAGAAATTAGAGAAGTAAAGGTTTTAAGCCTATTTTGATGAAGGATGTAAATAGAACACATGAATACAAGCTTTATTCTAGTTATTTGAAGTAAAGTGATGGGACTAAATTGACAAGTAGAGAAATATGGAGAAGTTGGTGTAGATTAGAAGTTATTTATGGAAAGTTATGTTGGAATTGAATTATGGCAGTAAGTTTAAAATTTCGCCATAAATTATACAAAATGGTTAGATGATGAATTTTATACCGTTGTAAAGATTTTTTAGTCTAGTTTCGTTTCCAACAAATGAAGACTGATTTTGAGCTTTGATTTAAAAGATATGAATTTTTAATCGAATGGAGGTCAGAAAAATTATAGAGCACTTTTCTTCTTGGACAGTCTGTGACGTGAATTCAGTGATTTTACGTAATTTTTTTAGATTTTATTAATTTATGTGGCTTATACAGTTAGAACTGTTATCGAATCTAGTTTCTCCAGTATAAAGGAAACTAAGATCCAGTATGTATTCTCCCCTGTATAAGTAAATCTATTAAGGTAGCGCAAGCTGTCAGAAAATGGAATTTGAAACATTTTGTTTTCAAATGTTAGTTAGCAAGCCCGGAAGAATTAATGAAAGTTCAAATTGGTCACTAACGACCATAATGAGTTTTGAACAATACAAGGAAGAAAGGAAAAATATTTTTAAATTTTATATCCAAACGATTATATTAGACAACATGTTTAAGTTAATGTTGGATTTGAATCTAACAAATATTTTATTTTATTCATGTGATTAATGATGTCAAGTCTGAATCAAAGAAAGTTTGAGGTTCTATGAAAGAAAAGATCAAACTAAGATTTAATGAGGCATTGTGTTAAGTGGCCAAGGTGAGTGCAATGCATACATAACATTATACATTGATGTTTTATACATTATTAGGAAGACTTGCCATAAGTCTACCTTATTTATATTGGCATGATATTTATGTCATAATCATATATTTGACATGTTCTAAAATGTCAAAAGTTGAATATAAATGCATGGACACTAGTTATATATGATGTTATATTATGAATGTTATTTTGGGTATGAACTGCCCAATGTTAAATTATGTTGATATACATTGCAATGGATGAAATAAATATGGAATATATGCCCAAGTATGTCATTGAGGGACAGGGTATAGTTGGCATGCCATAGAGTCCAGCAACACGTTGCATACTCAGTTTAGCATTATAGTGTATATAAAGGACACTTAGTGTATATGGTTAGCATGGCCTTACGTGCGGATGGTTAGCACAACCTTATGTGCGGTTTTGACTCGTGTACCCAGGGTCCTCATAGGCTTATATTTGGGCTATGGTTTATTGGTTAATAAAAGATAAACATGTGAAAAAGCTTATGTGCTTATGAAACAAATGGCAAGTATATTGGTAAGAAATTTATATCCGGTTTATATTATGTTAATATATGATTAACATGATAGTAATACATATCTGGTTATCATGATGCATTTATGCATATATGGCATATTATGACAAATGGACAAGCATGAAAGTCTTATTACATTAGCATGTAGTAAATCATTACTGATGCAATGTGAAAGTTGATGCATTGGTATATATGTATCATGTTATATAAACGTAGCCATGAAGTCGAATAAAGTTTAAATTATTGTTATTAACTTCCTTTATTGCCTCACTAAGTTTGTACTTAGCGTGTGTTTGATTGTGAACAGTAGGTAAATCAAGATGAGAGTGAGAAGAGCATTGCATCAATATTGGAAAGCTCAATAGGTAATCACAGTAATGACATCCTAGTTGAGGTTTGATTATTATAGTGACATGTATACTTGCTAAACCTATTTGAGTCGTGATTGGCCTTTAAAGTTAGTTATGGTTTCATAATAATTGGCGTTTCTGGAATGATTCAAAGTTAAGAGTAACCACAAGTGATGAGTTGCATGCTAAGATAATTGAGAGCATATATATTTAAGGATAGAAAAGTTGTGACATTCCTGATTTGTGTTCGTCGTATGGATACGAAAAAGTGTGTTACATTTATTGGTATCAAAGCTATAGGTTTAGCCGGTTCTGGAGCTAAATGAAGTACGGTAAATGTAAAAAAGTGTATACATGCCACTAGGATGTCAGAATTACTGATGATTTTACTTGTTGGAATGGATGCAATTGCTTACTTCATTATGATAATAATGTTAAATTCCAATGAGTGAGCGTAAAAGAATTGTGTCAGATGTTTAGGTGAGTGGATCAACAAGAGATTCACGAGAGTGATAAGGTTAATGATAATATTATACCCTCAGCTTAGCATGGTGCAGAGGCACCAGAGTAACCTGATATGCATGTTCTGGATTAAGAGTTTTTCTTTCAAACATTAGATTCGATTATGAATCAGACTGCTGAGGTACCGATTGCAAAAGAATTGAGAGTTCTGGCACACTAGATTTTTAGAGAGATGTTAATGGAGATCCTATAATTGTTAATCTATGGTTTAATGATATAAAAGTTATGTTGAAGGAACTTTGTATGGATGATCAAATGAGACTCAAAGAAAAAGTATTATCTCATCTGAAATGATTAGACTTGTATTTGATAAAGTAATGTTACGGTACATACTTAAAAGTCTATTAGCTGAAGTTCTTTCTTTGAGTGTTCCTTAACAAAGTTTATCCTAGATATGCAACATAATTTCTCGCATCTTAATTAGGGAAATTGGATTATTTATGGGTATGAGTGCAAGTTTAATAGACTGAGCTAATTTGCTTCTAACTACTTCCTATAGACAAAAAGAGAGCATGTTATGACAGCTCATAGAGGGCTGGAGATCAGGTACAAAGAAGTACTGACTGCCCTATGTATTTCAAAATTTCATGAAGCAGTAAATTATGTCAAAGGCAATGCAAAGGGTTCAGAATGAGAAAATATCTAAACAGAGGTCACAGGTCGTAAAGAGGAATAGTGAATCATTATGTATTTCATCACTTATAAAAAAAGTGGTGAGTATTCTCGGCAAAGATATCAAGCTGAATTTATTACATAGTTCCGCTAAGAGATTGGGACAAGGAAAATTAAGAATTCTCTGACATTTATAATTAATGTTGGAGATTCAAGAAAACCACAAAACCAATCATGTGAGTGTTGTGATAATTGGCATGCATGAGCATGCAGAGTTTTTATTGGAATTTATTACCAATGTGAAAATTATTTAACTTATGCTATGGATATTGATCATCAAGGGTAAGCTGAGAGAGTATTCCTATTGTTTGTGAGATTTAAATGGGTTGCCCAAGAGGAGCTGTCAGGCTTGACGCTTAATCGAGAGGCTAAGCTTAGGATTGTATTTAATCCAATATTGGACCTATATAGATTACACTCTACAGAATAACTCTTACTAGAATTGAGAAAGCTAAATATCTAGTTGCAAGAGCCATTAGATTGAGGTTTTATACGACCCAATATATCACCGTACGAAGCTCTAGTGATGTTAGTCAAAAGAAGCAGTAATGTTCCTCTAAGACTAAATTACGATTATATTATTACTAGTAGAATAAGATTTGATAGTAGCACTAGTATTAGTGCAGTATGAATCTAGTAAGGATTCTACCTTATTCAATAATACCTCTCATAATAGGTTGGGATGTTTATTGATGTAATAAGGCTAAAGTAGTAGTTGATGTATTTAGCCAAAAGTCATTCTTTGGCTTATAAGCATTAAATGCCCAATTACCTTTGGAAGAAAACAGTATATTGATTCATAACTTCAGCTCAAGTCTACTTTGACAAATTAGATCAAAGATTTACAGATGAAAGATAAGATATGTTTAGAAAAAATTCAGTAAGGTGAAAAGGGAAAATTAAAGATTTCGATGTTAAGTCTAAAGGATGTTCATATTATCAATGGGTAATTTATATCCCTGATGATAATGATTTAAAAAGAGAACTAAAAGGTGATTGAATCTGGTTTATTTCAGGATGCGAAGAATAAAGCAAGAATGGTTCGAAGCAATCTAGAATTGCTTTAGAATGATGGATATTATCTGCTGATCTTGAAATAAAAGATATTTAATATGAAGTTAAGGATAAATTATTCTGTAAAAGTTTCACCTTGGAAGGAGGTGTTATGGTTTGGACAAAAAGGGAAACAGAATCTGAGATTTACTGGACCACATAAGATTGTGAAAGAGTTGGTCTGGTGGCTTATTAGTTGGTCTTACCTCTGAAAATGGACAAGATTTATAATATATTTCATGTATAGATGCTCAAAAAGTATCGATCAGGTCCTCTACATATCATTATCCCGGAAGGAATAAAGATTCAATCGGATTTAATTTATGAGGAAGAATCGGTAAAGATATCAGCACATAGAGTCAAAGAACTAAGAAATAAGATGATCTCGCTTGTTAAAGTTCTTTGGCAAAATTATGAAGTAGAAAAAGCGACTTGGGAAAGAGAAAAAAGATATGAGAAAGTAGTTTCCTCACATTTTTGAATCAGGTACGTATAAAAAAATTCGAGGATGAATTTTCTTAAGGGGAGAATTGTAATATCCCAAATTTTGGCTAGTGACCAAAATGTAAATTTTGAAAGTTTTGTGGCTAAAGTATAAACTTTGGAAAAGTTCAAGGACCAAAGTGTAATTTTCAACAGTTGTGTACTTTAACCCCGTAAATGAATAGTTCACTTCCAAGAATGATGCTGTCGTGTTACTCGGATTTTTCGTACGGAGTTTGTATTAATGGCTATAAAGCGATAAAGTTCAAAAAAATATTCGGATAATTGGATCGAATCGAATATCCAGGATATTTTGAAGGATGATAAGGCAAGGTTAATTATGTTATTTTACATGTCTAAGATATTTTCTTTGTGTTGGAAGAATATGAACCCTTGGATTTAAGTTGATTTTTCATGTTAAATATAAGTCGTTGGACGAAAAATTGCAAGATCGTACTTTTGGAAAAAATCACAAGGGTGAAGTTGGTAAACTATTAACTCAAGATTAAATCTAGGCCATTGGATGAAGAATGATGACATGTGTTACATTATGGATTCATTGGATTTAAGGGCAAAATGGTTATTTCACTATTTGGAGGAATTTTGATAATTATCAGAATAATAGACTGAGTTAGGAAATTTTAGTCTAAGTCCTTAAGAAAGGAAGTTTTATGAGATAATAGTATTTATTTTCTGAATGTGGAAATATAGAATTTTCGGAATAAATCTGATAGCTCGATTAATGTAAAATTGTAGTAGAAGTATTTAGTGAATATTGGGAAATCAGATTGAATGGAAATTTCAGAGACTGTTCCATAAGCCATGGAAAATCATAAAATGATATTTATGGAATAGTTGCCGGTTGAGAAGGAACTAATTTAGTTAGATTATAATGGAATGGCAATTTTGAAACAAACTAGTAAATAAAGACTAGTTGGAGGGCAAATTGGTCATTTGGCAAGGTTGGCAATTTTGAAATATTTTTGAAATGTTGATGACGTTTTTGGAAGATGAAATATGTATGGATTTAATCTTGGCCCTTGATTTTGGATGAGATTAAATTAGTCATTGGATTTAAAGGCTAAATTGGTAATTTCACTATTTGAATGAATTTAAAATTCATTTAATAGTTACAAGTGTAAAAGAATAGAAAAAGATGAACAAATATTCATCTTTTTCCAGCCATGTACCATGGGAGCTAGAGGAAAGAAGAAAAAAATTTGCAAGCTCGATTTAAGCCCCGAATCTCAGTTTTTAGGTAATCTTTCAAACTACAAAGTTGTTCTACTTTTCGACCTCTATCTTTTGATGTAAATAATTTATAGAATACTTTCTTGGTTGATGAGATTTGATATTTGGAAGAAATTAGGGTTTATGAACAAATTGGGGCTTTTATGATTTTATGAATCTATGGTTGATTTTAAGTTATAATCATGCTTGTATGATGTTAGAATCATGTTATTGAGTTGATATTTAAACCCTACATATTTATATTTGTATAAATAAGATTAGGGTTTATGGATTCAAGTCTAAATTAAGGTTTGTGGTGTTGGATTAATGATCTTGTAAGCTTGATTTGTTGTTTGGAAGCAAAACCCTATGTTATATACATAGGGACCATTTCGGCAAGCTTCAAAATTAAGGGTCCAAATCTGATTTTTATGAATTTGATGTGTATTTATATTATTAATAATGTTAGAGACATGAAAATAAAGTTAGAATGCTAAACCGATGAATAATCACATTAGTGACTATTTTGACAATTTGTCAAACTTGAATGGTCTATTCGGCAAAGAGGATATGTAGAAGGAGTAATTCTGATTTTTATTTAAAATGATGGAAATAAGGTAGTAATGTTGATTAGAGGACTAATTTGCAAAGTTAATAAGCTTCAATCCTTATATTTGAAATTTAGTGACCATCTCGACAAATCAAAAGAAATTAGAGAAGTAAAGGTTTGAGCCTATTTTGATGAAGGATGTAAATATAACATATGAATACAAGCTTTATTCTCGTCATTTGAAGTAAAGTGATGGGACTAAATTGACAAGTAGAGAAATAGGGAGAAGTTGGTGTAAATTAGAAGTTATTTCTGGAAAGTTATGTTGGAATTGAATTATGACAGTAAGTTTAAAATTTCGCCATAAATTCTACAAAAATGGTTAGATGATGAATTTTATACCGTTGTAAAGATTTGTTAGTCTAGCTTCGTTTCCAACAAACGGAGACTGATTTCAAGTTTCGAGTTAAAAGATGTGAATTTTTAATCGAATGAAGGTCAGAAAAATTATAGAGTAGTTTTCTGTGTGGACAGTCTGTGACGTGAAATCAGTGATTTTTCATAATTTTTGTATATTTCATTAATTTATGTGGCTTATATCTTTAGAACCGTTATCGAATCTAGTTTCTCCAGTATAAAGGAAATTAAGATCTAGTATGTATTTTGTCCTGTATAAGTAAATCTTTGAAGGTAGCGCATGCTGTCAGAAAATGGAATTTGAAACATTTTGTTTTCAAATGTTAGTTAGCAAGATCGGAAGAATTAATGAAAGTTCAAATTGGTCACTAAGGACCGTAATGAGTTTTGAACAGTACAAGAAAGAAAGGAAAATTATTTGGAAATTTTATATTTGAATGATTATATTAGACAGCATGTTTAAGTTAATGTTAGATTTGAATCTAACAAATATTTTATTTTATTCATCTGCTTAATGAAGTCAAGTCCGAATCAAAGAAGGTTCGAGATTCTATGAAAGAAAATATCGAACTAAGATTTAACGAGGCATTGTGTTAAGTGGACAAGGCGAGTGCAATGAATACATAACATGATACATGGGTGTTTTATACATCATTAGGAAGACTTGCGATAAGTCACCTTGTTTATATTGGCATGATATTTATGTCATAATCATATATTTGACATGTTCTAAAATCTCAAAAGTTGAATATAAATAGATGGATCACTAGTTATATATGATGTTATATTATGAATGTTATTTCGGGTATGAACTGTCCAATGTTAAATTATGTTGATATACATTGCTATGGATGAAATAAATATGGAATATATGCCCAAGTATGTCATTGAGGGACAAGGTATAGTTGGCATGCCATAGAGTCCAGCAACACGTTGCATACTCGGTTTAGCACTATAGTGTATATAAAGGACACTTATTGTATATGGTTAGCACGGCCTTACGTGCGAATGGTTAGCACAACCTTATGTGCGGTTTTGACTCGTGTACCCAGGGTCCTCATAGGCTTATATTTGGGCTATGGTTTATTGGTTAATAAAAGATAAACAAGTGAAAAAGCTTATGAGCTTATGGAACAAATGGCAAGTATATTGGTAAGAAATTTATATACAATTTATATTATGTTAATATATGATTAACCTGATGGTAATACATATCTAGTTATCATGATGCATTTATGCATATATGCCATATTATGACAAATGGACAAGCATGAAAGTCTTATTACATTAGCATGTAGTAAATCATTACTGATGCAATGTGAAAGTTGATGCATTGGCATATATGTATCATGTTATATAAACGTAGCCATGAAGTCGAATAAAGTTTAAATTATTGTTATTAAGTTCCTTTATTGCCTCACTAAGTTTGTACTTAGCATGTGTTTGATTGTGTACGCGTAGGTAAATCAAGATAAGAGTGAGAAGAGCATTGCATCAATATTGGAAAGCTCAACAGGTAATCACAGTAATGATATCCTAGTTGAGGTTTGATTATTATAGTGACATGTATACTTGCTAAACCTATTTGAGTCGTGATTGGCCTTTAAAGTTCATTATGGTTTCATAATAATTGGCGTTTCTGGAATGATTCAAAGTTAAGAGTAACCACAGGTGATGAGTTGCATGCTAAGATAATTGAGAACATGTATATTTAAGGATAGAAAAGTTGTAACATTCCTGATTTGTGTTCGTCGTATGGATACAAAAATGTGTGTTTTAATGCTACCCAAGCGGCCCTCAATAACCTTATGAGATTGCTCAACCTTAACAAGCCTATTGCCCATGTTTCTCAGACTGTTGACCTTCAACTAATGCAATGTTATTTTGAAAAAAATGCAATGTTGTTTGAAAAAATGCAATATATATATTTTTAAAAATGCAATGTTTTTTAAAATGCAATATTTAAGTAATGCAATGCATGAATACAGAAACACAAAACAAATAAAAAAATAAACCAAAGAAAACGTGTCAGTACAGTGAAATAATTGTATAAACAAAAATTAAATTGCTAGAAATTAAAACAATTCATATCAGGCAAAGAAATAACTAGAGAAACGTATTTAAAACAGCAACACTCTAACAGTACTATGTCTAACCTACAGTTCCTGTCAGGCTCTAGTGGGGTGGGCTCTTAGATTACATGTGGTTTTTTTTCTAGACTCTGAGTACTCGAACTGTCGTTATTGTCTACTACGACAACAAGATATCGGTTCGGGAGTATACGACCCCTTATAGCGGAGGCGTAACCTCACTGTGTATAAGGTTGGTATATCGAAAGAAAGATAAAATTTCAATCACGGAGGTAGAGACCCCACGTAGGATTATGTCTCGCTCCCACATAAAGGAGAAAGCTCGGGTAGAAGGCTTATGCATGAATGACATATATATCACACAGATAAAAAGAATGTTTTCATTCTTTCCACAAACTCTTCCAATAATTATTAAGAAATTAAATTCAGATTACCATTCTTAAATGCCAAAATGTCACGAAAAATTAATTAGGCCTGACTCATGAAATGGTCTCGAGCAGAGTCGCCAAGCTGTCGAAATCATTTTTAAACCAGGTGAAAATAGCTTGACGATTAATTCCTGAAATTAGGGTTTTCGTTTAAATCTAATTTTTGAAAAGACTGGAGTCACCACCGGTTACTTTGGTAGACCTGACACCATAAAAATAATTAGAGATTCGTTCTTTTTAAAATTAGGGTTTGGAAGTTGGTTACGTGCGGGGAAGGAGTAACACCCCACAAACGCCCGATATTGGTACCGTTAATTTTGCGTGGCATATTGAGAATAATAATTCAAATTTAATTTGATCATTAATTATTAACTAAGTTTGTGTTCCAAATGAAAATATTTCTTTTATAAGGAAATATAATTTTTGATCCAAATATGAGATTGGAAGCACCCCTATAATCTCAAGGCACCTATATTCATATTCAAAAAATATATTTCCAACATAAAAAATTTTTAATGCATGATTAATTATGGTCTTGTTCATTTTAAGTGCTAATCTAAAAGGGCACTAATTAAATTGTGTATTTATTAAATCTATGAATATTAATAAATTTAAAGGCCTATATGTGATAACACCCAATTGCTTGAGCATCATCCATGTTTAAACCCCAAAATTAAAGATAATATTCCCTAACTCAATTAATTAAACTAATTATTTAAGTTCTAATCCTAATTAAGGATTTAATTAATTAGCTAGATTATATATCAATTTCTAAGGTTCTAATGAATACTAAGTATTCTACTTAAAAGCCCGTGTTAGACAACACCCCATTGCAATGGACATTACCCAAATTGAAACTTCAAAGCTTCCCACTTAATATTCATCAATTTGCAACAATGACCTTCTTAATTAAATTATTAAATCCTAATAGAACCTAAAACTAAGCTCTAACCATTAAATTAAATCTAGGTGATTAAATTATCTAACATTAACACTACATGCCTAATTTAAAAACATGCATCATACAAATAACAATTTAAATGCAATTGAATTAAATAATTAAAACATGACTGAATTGAAAGAAATGAAACTTGAACTTTGATTTTATTAACAATAAGGATCGAATTACAAACTAAACAAACTTTCAGGCCGAAAATAAAGGTGACCCGAACATAGGGTTAAAACATGCGGGTCAAAAGAACTCGATGCCAAAATGACACTGTTTCATTCGACTTATAAATAGCCCACCTCGGATAACCAACAACCATTTTTCCCTTATTTTTTCATTTTTCACTCTCTCTCTACTCCTTTTCTCTCATCGAATGCTCTGCCCTTTCTCCTCACAAACACCCAATACCTAGAAAAACCAAACTATATGGATCAAAATCCATAGATTTTGGATGAACATTCATCCAAGTTTATCACAAACTTGATGAACTTCAAACAATTCAGACACATTTCGCCACCATCTTCACCACCTGATATTCCTCGGTCAGCCTTCGACCACATTTCGTCATTAGCCAACCGTCGAGAGTTGACTCTCGACCGCCGTCGTAGTGCAATTTTTGACCATCGTGTTAGAACCCTAAAATTTTCCAAAATTTTCTATTTTCAACCCTAAACATTCTAAATCTACCCGGTTTGATAGAACCATCCTTCTCCGACCACCTAAGAGTCTAAACCACCCTATCGATCCCATTTTTAACTCCACCATAGCCCTAATCACTCCGGCCAGTAAAGATAAGCTTTTAGAACTCCACATATCTCTTATTTTCATTTTATATTCATACATGCACACTAACTTTTGTTTCTTTTTGCAGGAACCGAAAGTAGATGGAGAAGGATTTTTACCTTTCTGGCGTTTGAATGATGGTCTGATTCCAGATTTTGACAACAATCCACTATTTTGGTAACTCATCAATTTTCGGTGTCATTTGGCTTTTCGGTATCCACTTTCTCTTTCCTCTTTCAATTCTCAAAATAATTGCCCAATTATTACTTCTTTAATTCTTGCACTAATTCTCTCTCCTTCTTTATATAGTGTGAGTGTGCTATGATATCATCGTGACGTTTTCCCGAGCCAGCTGGTGACAGCTAAGCAAAAGAGAGACCATAATCCTTATGATTCAATCTAAACCAATCCAGAGCTGCCACGTGGATTAAGATGGGAGGGAAAATTGATTTTGTGTTTGTTTGGGCTGTTAATAGTTGATAATAGCTGTAAATGGGTTGTAAAAAGGGGATTTAGGCCTCTAGTATTGTATCTTAGGCTTTGGATTGTAATATGGACATTAAGAGATTTTTTGGACTGGTATTAGTTATTTTGAACTTATTATATTTATTTGTTTACTATTTAAGAGAAAATATAGTACATACCTCGGGTAATATTCGGGTATTACAGTGTATTTTAAAACAAGTTTTTAAGTGATCAAAAGTCAGAAAAACAGCGCAACAAACTACTCATAATACTTGTTCAACAGTGACTTTAAAAAGTCACCATAAATTGCATAACTCGAATTAGAAGTATCGTTTTATATTGTTAGAAAGACATTTGGTTAAGTTTCTTTCGGAGCAAACATAATGAAGTTTCGAGCTATATATTATGAGATAAGTAGATTTCTTCAAATGTAGTACAAGCGGGTACGGACTAGGTGGTGGGTACCCAGTTGAATAGTGAGTATGTGACGAATTTGAAAATATAGCCGCATGGTTGGATATGTGTTTGAAAATTATATCCGCCGTAAGATTTGCGTAGATAGTGAATATAAAAATTTTAGGTGGGGAGGGGCATATGCACGCGCTGTCCTCATTTGTCATCCCTATGATTTTTTTACTTTGTTTTTAAGGTTCTTTGCACCTTAAGATGTACATATACGTTTTCTCTTTCTTTTTTAATAAAATTTAGTATTTTTGTTAAAAAAACAACTAACACGACTAAAAAAGTATTAAACTTACTATTAAAAACATAAAGTTCTATACGTAAAAGTTAACAATTCCACGTATCATTTTAGTTTATTTATTCATTTTAGTAGAAATGGTTAGATTCTTCATGAAAATGGGGTCTAAGTAAGAAGAAAAATATTGGTTAAAACATTCGCAACCTAAAACCTAGTTCTTTTTTCCTGCCCCCCGCAACCTCTTTTTTTATTAGCTTTATTGGCTGGTGATTGTCAATTAATTTTAGTATTGGTTGTCGACCACCGGAATTTATTATTTTTTTTATATTTTTAATATGTACGTGTTCCCTCTATCCCTGTGATACGCTTTTTCTTTGTTTTTTGTGGTTTGTTTCGTCTATCGTTTTGGCATGATTTCAGCATACCTTAGCGCTCGTTTGGTGCTCGTACAGAGATCTTCACGGCGCTAATCTCTGATTATGATTCTGTCGGTGGTCATAAAAAGATAGATCCTCACTCGGTTGATGGTTATTTGCTATGTAATCAAACCTGGGTAGCAGAGCAATTTGACTGATAGTTTGATTCGCTTACCACTCCTTTATACCCCGTAAAGCGTCTCATTTGATAAGAGACAAGGAGATTTAGGAAGGCTTCTAGATTTAACAGTATGTTAATCTCTATGAGAGTATTTACTTTTCTTTGCACCTTTGAATTTTAGTATGAAATTTTGGTAGACTAGTCCCTATTATTCTCCCTTCTAGATACATTGTATTTGTAATATTTTTCATAATTTTTAATACAATGCAGTTGCCATTGTCAAAAAAATGAAAATGAGATTCCAAAGTTTTCACTCTCTTTCTTAAAATACATATTTACACTAAATTTTAAAGTTGATCAATGGACAAGAAAAGAACCAAAACATAAACAACTAATTATAGTAGAAATTATATTTATAACGAACATGACTAAGGGTCCGTTTAGCACAGATTTTTGAACGCAAATTTACTATCAAAAGGTTGTTTTCAGCGAAGCTAAAAAAATCAACTGTGGCAAAATGTCCGTTTGGGTGCTAAACCAGGCGAAACGTCCAATCAACGTATACAAAATGTCTGTTCAACATTATTTTTCTATTTAGTGCTTAACACCCGTTGAAGAAGCATTGTTGAACACAGACTAAATATATAAAAGTTTAATCAATAAATGATAAACCATAATCAAACTTAACATCTAATATCAACTAAAATTTTATTTTAACAAAATTCTTTTAATACCACAATCTCAAACAATTAATGGTATTAATTCAATGCATCAAAACATTTGGGAGTCAAAAAAATTATTGTTATATGATGACGATAATGGTGAGTGCGATTGATATTTGTGCATTATTTTTAATCTTAGATATTTGAACAAATGTGATGCCATCAAGGAATATGTTAATTATCAACACTAATCGCCTCGTTTCTTCTACCTTGGAGAAATTAATCTCTAAAATAGCATCGTTAAACTAAACCGGAAGATCCAAAATAAAATTTTAATAAACTTTTACCGATTCAATTAAATTTGTCTAAAAACTCGGCTACACGCTTAATAATAAAAGTCACATTGATTTTGATGAAATATATTTATTAGAATTCAAACTACATTGGGTTTTGGGATATTGGCATGAAAATGAAGGGATTATTTAAGTATACCAAACTCTTATCTGTTTACAGTTATATCCTTATTCTGAACCGGACCAAAGAGGAATTGGAAAAGTGAAGTGGTGTAAATAATTTGGAGCATTTTACCTCTTCTTTTTACCTTTTCTGCCTTCCTTAAACATTCGATTAGGGTTGTAAATGAGAAAAAATAGATTGTGAGCTACTTGAGTTTGACTCAATCAAGGCTATATTAATACTTGACTCGATTGGTGTTTACTCCTCAAAAGTTGTATTTTTCATGCATATATTGACATGTTATTGCTTGACTTTGGGTACATTTAAGCATACTTTACCAATAGTATCATGCACTTACATCTAGGAGATAAGGAATGCACCGTTTTCATTGCCAGAGTGAAGGGGTAATTTTTTGCTGTGATGTGCAGGTTTTGGTAGGTCTGGAGCGCAGTTGGCATAACGCGGAAAAGAGAAATGCTAAGCGCATTTGGCAAAATATAAGGTTATTCTCTCAACAGAAATTTTTTGCATATACAACGCCTCAAACTCGAGATCTTGCTTAAGCAATACCAAACTTACCACTTGCACCAACCCATTTTTAATGTTCAAAGTTACAATTAAATGGCTAATTATTATTTTTTTCAAAGAAATTAAGTTGGTTTTAATACCGAATTTATTGAGTTGATCATTATGTGATTAGATATTTTTGATTTAGCATTAGGACCATGAAAAATATTGTACAGCTTAGGCGTGCGGAGGCAGTTAAAGCATGTGTTTTCTTGATAAGAATAACCTAATAATATCAGATAGCATATAAATACGACATGAATAAATAAAAATATTATAATTATATAAATAATTTATTGATTTATCAACTTTATATAAAATAAAAATACTTTATATGGGATCAGTACAAAGGATCAAATCTGAAGAGCGGTGGATAAAAGATTTTTTTGTTTAATTACGAATAAGATTCAAGCCAAGGAAGTAACCAGAATAACTGCCCATGCATGCATCTAGAGAAAACTTTTTAAGGCAGTCATTGTCTTAATAGTTTGCATATATTTAGAATCTTGGTATTAAATTACTATTTTAATAATTATATTCAAGCGTTTGATTGACAAAAGGCAAGTGTATTGTAATTTTCTATGTTATTTTTAAGTGTACAAATTGTAATTACACGGTTATATAAATATAAATTTTGAAATAATATTAACTATAAATTGAAAAATATAATTACGCACGTAATTATATCATTTCTCATTGCAATGTTTTTAATCACATTATTTATCGTTAAGTTTGCAGACATGATAACATCTTATTGTTTAAACTTTAGTTTTTTAGAAATCATTAAAAAATAAAATAATAAAAGCCAAAAATAATATAAAAATTATTTTAGGTTATAAATGATTTTAATCGGTATAAAATTCTAAATTTAATTTAATTAATTTTATTCATTTGAGAATATAAAACTTTTTAATGTAAAAATAAATAATTTGAAACATTAACATCGTAATATATAATAAATGGGGTCAAATTATTATTTTCATTTATATATTAAACTTAGAGGACATTAAACACTCATTTAAGCAAAATTTGATAATCATATAAATATCATATTCTATTACATTATTTATACATATAGACTACGCTCTACTTTTCTTCATATAAATATGGATAAATCCTAAATATAAACCTACTTAGAGGGGAGAGAAATGAGACTTTAGAAAAAGAAAATGGGGTGTTCTTAGTGGGCCTAAACACATTATCTAAGGGAATATGAATGAATAAAAATGAGCAGCTTGATTAATCGTCCAAATTCACTTGCTCATTTTCAATATAACATTACTAACCATATTTAAATAATTTGTATATTAGTTTTTTGTTCATTAATTATTTTTTATACAATTTGATATTTGATTGTTGAAAACTCTAAAAATAGCAAATCCATTGACTTTAACTCAAAACTTTGTACACTAAATATGACTAAAATTAAATAATTTAACTATCTTGTATAATAAATTTGGATTAAATATATATTAGTCTCCACTGAAAAGCACATAAATGTTTGTGGCATTAAATATATGGTGTCTGCCAATGTTTAAAAAAAAAAGTTGAAAGCTTTGTAACACTCGGAAGGTTAGCAATTTGGAAACGTTAATCGGGTTTGAAGAAAAGAACACATGAAAGTCAAAACCACATGAACCCAGTGAAAAACTGTCTACCTTTATCCATGAATTTAAAGGGTTTTTTTTTTCTAATAAAGGGAAAAGAGGAGAATTATTTGGAGTGGTTTTTTTTGTCTGATTATAAGATAATATCTGTTTATTAATTTTAATTTTTTTAATAATATACACATACTGTACAGATAAACAATTCGATTTTACATTACAAGTTTTTTTTTTACTGAAACTACTCTATGAATTTTGTTTGGAGTCGATCTTAGAATCTTATGTAAAGCAAACTTAAAATAATATTTCCTATCAGAAAACACTTTTATTGAAACAGAGGAGCATATTCCTAACAAATAATATTTGTTTGATTCCTTTAGCAGACCTTTTCTGACTCCAGGAGCATATTCCATCTTTTGACTTAAAACTTAAGAAAATATTTAACTTTAAAGCCTAATTTCCAGCAATAGGTAGATTTACATAACTCAAAGTTTTATATAATTCATTTATATTTAGTGTAAAACCTATAATATTATATTTCTTAAAGTGTTAGATCAAAATAAATATAGGATTAAGGTTAGAATATTATTTCACTTGAACAATTATAAAATACTTATTTCCTTTTATATGATTATCATATTCGTTAAAGAAAAATTTTTAAGGGTTAGGATTAAGATTAGATTATTATTTATTTATTTATTTTAAATTTACATTTTATCTATTTTTATTCATATTACTTTCTTGAAATTAGAAGTACAAGTACAATCTGATATGAACGTCAATGGCAAAGACCCAGAGAAGTACCCAGGTGGCCCCATTACTCGAGCAAGGGTCAAGGAGTTCCAAGCAGCCATGGAAAATATGTTTACATCAAGCTTGGGACGTGAGAAAGAAGAAATAATAAGGGAGGAACACTTTACTTTGCTTATGCATGAATTTGCATGAGTATTTAAAGTTTGCATAACATTCATTGCATTCAATAAACATGTTGTTCATTAAAGCATGCGTTGCATTTAAACATGTAGTTCATTTAGTTATACACTTCATTTAACTAAGTAGTTCATTGATTAAACTAGTTCATTCAAGATTATTAGTTCATTGAATAAAGTTAGTTCATTAATTAAACTAGTTCATTCATCAAACTAGCTCATTTATTAAACTAACTCTTAATTGTTTACATGCATGTTTTCAATTAAAGATTGAATAAAGTTTACCTTTGTGTCTAGGTGCATGAGGGAAGATGAACGGTTTTTTTACGGATGCAAGAATATCAGCAGAATGTCTTCCAATTCTGGATGCGATACAGACGTGTTTGGATCCAGAAATCAATTGGACATTATTCCTCCATCTCTTAGCTTTCCAATGCCTTTTGAATCACCTCAATCCGATATCGGGAGCTTGAGATACGAATGATTTATCAAGACAGTGCAGGCTGAAATTTTTATTACGGGAATTTTATGCATGGATGATTTGAATGAATTTGAGCCAAGGAAGAGTTCTTTCATCTTCTACCAAGAGACAAGCAATTGATGGCCATCTTAATTCAGCAAATTCAAGGCATTCAAGGTTGATGTTATCACCATTCAAGTGGGGTTTCAAAATTCATTGAGGAGACATGAAATGAAGGCTGGATGAAACTCACCTTTTTATGACATTCAAGTCATATTAATCAGCTTGGAAGATGAAGAGTTGCACTTAAACTGGACAGCAAGGATGTCTACATTCATCCTTGTCCACATTCATCCCCTTTCTCTTCATATGATAGCAAAACAAGGCAGCCCAAGAGTCCTTCTTAATTTGGACGAAAATATGACTAAATTCAACCTCAATTTGTCTAAACTAATCAGCTTTGAAGATGAGAAGAAAGGACAAAGCATTCATGTGTATTCAAGTGCATTAAGATGAGCATTCATCTTTCTTGTAACACCTTTTCATATTCTGCCTACTTCTACTATAAATAGGCATCTTTAGGATCATTGTAAGACACACTTTGAATATATAAAACATCTTTGAAAGATTGCTTTCATTCTTGTTCTCTTGTGGAACTTTATCGGCTTCAAGTTAGTCTTGTAGTCTTCATCCATTTCCCTTTTGTTATAGCGTTGGTTCCTAGCTCATCTATAGCTAGTGGGTCACGTTCCATATCCTACCACTTCATTTCCACTTTATTATATTGCTGGTTCCTAACTCTTTATAGTTAGGGGTCACAATCCATCCTTTGAATTTCTTCATCTTAACGCCAACACCCCATCATCTTCACCTACATTTTCATCTTTTTTTTTTTTTTCTTCCATAATCACAACTATCACTCTTCCTACGCCCCTTCTACATATCTTTCATCCCATTATTTCTATTTCTTATTTATCTATTTCTACTTACATTGTTGTTTGAGTAATTTTGAGAATACATTCAAAGCACTCGCAGAGTTCTTACTAGAATCACGATCGGGCATTCACATATATGATTCAAAACTCATAGTCGAGATCATATCATTTGGTATCGAGCCTAGACGATTCAGTAAGCGTATTATTTTTTCTCTCTCCGGGTTAGTAAAAAAAAATCAAAAAAAATCTTAAAGAGGAGGAGCAGTCTATTCTTGTTTAAAAAAAATTACAATACATCATTTCTTATTGCTGAATTACAAATTCCTTTACCTATTCTTAGTAATTCTTTCTTTTTTTGAAGCCATTATCCTTTTATTATTCATCATTCTCCTACCAAGCTAGAATTGTTTCAGCCAAGTCCACGAGACACTTGTAAGCCTTGAGGAAGTTCCCAAAAGGACTTGAAAATAAAGCACGAGTGGTAAAAGGCATGAGTGTGCATTAGGGGGAAAAGCCTAACCCGAGTGAAACACGAGTGTGAGTGCATTTTCTTTGGAGTGGAAAGGTGAGATTTTGTGTTAGTAAGGTTTAATTTCTTTTGTTTCTTTATCTAACATGTCACAAAGATCTGGTCATAGTGGTGAAGGAGTTCCCAATTTGCAAAATCAGGCTATGCTTCAAGCAATGGCCAAAATGATCCAAGAGCAATTGGAGCCCCTAATTGAACGAATAGACCAGCTTGAAATTTCACAAGCTAATCGGGGTAATGAGGAGTATCTGAAGAAGTTGAAGTAGATGATGTGCAAGATCAAGTATCCCAACATAGCATGGTACAACAAGGCGAGAGCTCGACCACGAGTAGACGATAATCTCAGCAACATCAAGATTACCATTCCTCCTTTTCAAGGAAGAACGGATCTGAAACCTATCTTGCATGGGAAAAGAAGGTTGAGCACATTTTTGAGTGCCATAACTATTCAGAGCTTAAAAGGTAAAACTCGCTGCCATTCGGTTTACGGATTATGCACTAATATGGTGGGATCAATTGACATCAAGTAGGAGACGCAATGGAGAACATCCTATCACTACATGGGATGAAATGAAAGCGGTGATGCGAAGGCGATTCATTCCAACCCACTACCATCGAGAGTTATTCAACCGTCTTCAAAATCTTTCACAAGGTAACCGAAGTGTTGAAGATTACTACAAAGAGATGGAGGTGTCCATGATTCGAGCCAACATCGACGAGGATCGAGAAGCCACAATGGCAAGATTCCTAGCGGGACTAAATCCGGACATTGCTAACGTGGTCGAGTTGCAACATTATGTAGAGATGGAAGACATGGTGCATATGGCCATGAAAGTGGAAAAAACAGCTCAAAAGAAAGGGTGCCACACGATCTTATGGGAGTTCAACATCAAAATGGGGGCAAAGTTCATACAAGAAGACTCCTCCAATATCGTCCCACGAAAAAGGAGGACCACCGAAGGAAGTAAGCCCATTGCGAAACCAGCAAGGGTAAGACTACCGCTACTCCAAATCGTCCCGTGACATACAATGTTTTAAGTGTTTGGGCGTGGACACATTGCAAGCCAATGTCCGAACCGCAACACCATGCTTCTTCGAGATGATGGAGAAGTTGAATCGGAACAAGAAGAGGATGAGAATGAAGATGTTGCCATCGAAGAAGAAGAATTAGAGTATGGCGTGGAAGGAGAGGTTCTTGTTGTCAAAAGAAGCCTAAACGTACAATCCGTTGGAGGAAATGAACAACGAGAAAATATCTTCCATACTCGTTGCCATGTTGGAGGAAAGGTATGCTTTGTTATTATTGATGGTGGTAGTTGCACTAATGTTGCTAGTACCTTAATGGTAGATACACTTGGCTTGGCAACAACAAAGCATCCACAACCTTATAAGCTACAATGGCTCAACGATGGAGGAGAACTCAAGGTGACCAAACAAGTTCGAATTGTTTTCTCTATTGGGAAGTACAAAGACGAGGTATTATGCGATGTCGTTCCAATGCACATAAGCCATTTATTACTTGGAAGGCCTTGGCAATTTGATAGGCGAGTGATCCATGACGGGTATACCAACCGGTATACGTTCACCCATGAAACAAAGAAGATCACTTTAGCCCCACTTTCTCCAAAACAAATACATGAAGACCAAATTTTATTGAGAGGAAAAATTGAAAAAGCCAAAGAGAGAGAGACCAAAATGGAGGTAAAAGCAAAGGAGTGTGATCAAAATGAGGAAGGAAAATCAGCATTCTTTCTAAAGAGAGGGAGTTGAAAAAGAGTTTAATGACAGCAAAGGAAGCACTTGTGCTCATGTACAAGGAAAATTTCTTGAATACTAACTACCTTGATCAAAATTTGTCTGCTTTTGTTGTGTCTTTATTGCAGGAGTTTGATGACCTATTTCGGAGGAAATACCAAGTGGGCTGCCACCTATTCGTGGCATAGAACATCAAATAGACTTTGTTCCGGGCGTCATTCCAAACCGACCAGCGTGCATCAAGCAACCCGAAGAAACTAAGGAGTTGCAAAGGCAAGTATCTGAGTTGATGTCAAAAGGCTACGTGAGGGAAAGCCTTAGCCCATGTGCCGTGCGGTTCTACTTGTGCCAAAGAAGGATGGAACTTGGCGCATGTGTGTGGACTGCCGAGCGGTAAACAAAATTACGGTAAAGTATCGTCACCCTATTCCTCGCTTAGATGACATGTTAGATGAGCTTAGTGGTTCTAACCTCTTTTCCAAGATTGATCTTAAAAGTGGTTACCACCAAATACGAATGCGGGAAGGTGATGAGTGGAAAACAGCATTCAAAACTAAGCAAGGCCTTTATGAGTGGTTGGTTATGCCTTTTGGCTTAACTAATGCTCCAAGCACGTTTATGAGGTTAATGAATCATGTTCTTAGGCCATTCTTGGGTAAGTTTTGTGTGGTTTACTTTGATGACATTCTAATCTATAGTAAAACCATGGAAGAACATGTTCAACATTTAAGGTCAGTTTTTGCTAGTTTTGAGGAAGAAAAAATGTTTGCTAACTTACAAAAATGTACATTTTGTCTTGTGAGGTTGTTTTCCTAGGTTTTCGTTGTGAGTTCTGAAGGCTTGGAGGTGGACAAAGAGAAGGTTAAAGCCATTGAAGAGTGGCCACGACCAGCAAGCATTTCTCAAGTTAGGAGCTTCCATGGACTTGCAAGTTTTTATCGAAGATTCGTCCCCAACTTCAGCACCATAGCCGCCCCACTAACAAGTGTTATTAAGAAGAATTCTAAATTCTTTTGGGGGAAGATCAAGAGAAGTCCTTTAATAGCATTAAAGATTGTTTAATACATGCCCCTTTACTTGCTCTACCTGATTTTAATCTAACTTTTGAAATTGAATGTGATGCATCAGGTGTAGGAATTGGAGCAGTTTTGTCTCAAGGTGGACGTCCTATAGCCTATTTGGTGAAAAATTAAGTGGAGCTACGCTTAATTACCCTACCTATGACAAGGAGATGTATGCTCTTGTGAGGGCAATGGAAACATGGCAACATTACCTTTGGCCTAAGGAGTTCATCATTCACACTGATCATGAGGCATTGAAACATATCCGGGGCAGCATAAACTCAACAAAAGGCATGCCAAATGGGTGGAGTTTCTTGAAACTTTCCCATATGTTATCAAGTACAAGAAAGGTAAGGAGAATATAGTTGCCGATGCATTGTCACGGAGGTATATTCTTTTAAACACTTTGGAATCTAAGTTATTGGGTTTTGTTTTTATTAAAGACTTATATGTCTCTCGACTACGATTTTGGAGAGATTTACAAAGCTTGTGAGAAAAGGTCAATTGAAAAATACTATAAGCATGATGGTTTCCTATTTAAGGAAGGAAGACTATGCATCCCTCAAGGTTCCATGCGTGAATTGCTAACTAAGAAAGCTCATGGAGGAGGATTAATGGGACATTTTGGGATAGCAAAGACTTTGGCTATACTTCAAGAGCACCTATATTGGCCTAAAATGAAACGAGATGTGGAGAGGTTGTGTGAGCGATGCATCACTTGCAGGAAGGCCAAATCTAAAGTCATGCCACATGGACTTTACACACCATTACCCATACCAGAAGCACCATGGATGGATATTTCAATGGATTTTGTGCTAGGGCTTCCACGTACCAAGAATAACAAAGATTCCATCTTTGTAGTTGTGGATAGATTCTCCAAAATGGCTCATTTCATTCCTCTGTAACAAAACTAATGATGCCTCACATATTGCTACTTTGTTTTTCAGGGAAATCTTAAGGTTACATGGCATACCAAGAACTATTGTGTCTGATCGGGATGTGAAGTTCTTAAGTCACTTTTGGAGAGCCCTATGGAGTAAGATTGGTACTAAGTTACTATTCTCCACCACTTGCCACCCTCAAACGGATGGCCAAACTGAAGTGGTGAACCGAGTACTTTCTATGTTACTTGATCCATCATTAGGAAGAATTTGAAAACATGGGAGGAGAGTTTACCACATGTGGAGTTTGCATACAACCGTTCGATCCATAGTACTACACAGGCGCACGCCTTTTGAAGTGGTGTATGGATTCAATCCATTAACACCGATAGAATTGTTACCATTACCCGCTGATCAAATTGTGAATAAAGATGGACTTAATAAAGCTGAATTTGTTAAGAAGCTTCATCAACAAGTCTTGGGAGAACATTGAAAAACGAACCAAGCAATATGAGCAGCAAGCAAATAAGGGTCGTAAGCGAATTTCCTTTGAGCCGTGGGATTGGGTGTGGCTGCACATGAGGAAAGAAAGGTTCCCGGCTCAACGAAAGTCCAAATTAATGCCTCGGGAGATGGACCATTCCAAATAGTCAAGAAGATCAATGATAATGCCTATCAATTAGATCTTCCGGTGAGTTTAATGTTAGTGCAACCTTCAATGTTCTTTGACATATCTCCTTATGATGTAGATGACGATTTGGGGACAAATCGCCTTAAAGAGGGAGGGACTGATATGAACGTCAATGGCAAAGACCCAGAGAAGTACCGGTGGCCCCATTACTCGAGCAAGGGTCAAGGAGTTCCAAGCACCATGGAAAATATGTTTACATCAAGCTTGGGACGTGAGAAAGAAGAAATAATAAGGAGGAACACTTTACTTTGCTTATGCATGAATTTGCATGAGTATTTAAAGTTTGCATAACATTCATTGCATTCAATAAACATGTTGTTCATTAAAGCATGCGTTGCATTTAAACATGTAGTTCATTTAGTTATACACTTCATTTAACTAAGTAGTTCATTGATTAAACTAGTTCATTCAAGATTATTAGTTCATTGAATAAAGTTAGTTCATTAATTAAACTAGTTCATTCATCAAACTAGCTCATTTATTAAACTAACTCTTAATTGTTTACATGCATGTTTTCAATTAAAGATTGAATAAAGTTTACCTTTGTGTCTAGGTGCATGAGGGAAGATGAACGGTTTTACGGATGCAAGAATATCAGCAGAATGTCTTCCAATTCTGGATGCGATACAGACGTGTTTGGATCCAGAAATCAATTGGACGTTATTCCTCCATCTCTTAGCTTTCCAATGCCTTTTGAATCACCTCAATCCGATATTGGGAGCTTGAGATACGAATGATTTATCAAGACAGTGCAGGCTGAAATTTTTATTACGGGAATTTTATGCATGGATGATTTGAATGAATTTGAGCCAAGGAAGAGTTCTTTCATCTTCTACCAAGAGACAAGCAATTGATGGCCATCTTAATTCAGCAAATTCAAGGCATTCAAGGTTGATGTTATCACCATTCAAGTGGGGGTTTCAAAATTCATTGAGGAGACATGAAATGAAGGCTGGATGAAACTCACCTTTTTATGACATTCAAGTCATATTAATCAGCTTGGAAGATGAAGAGTTGCACTTAAACTGGACAGCAAGGATGTCTACATTCATCCTTGTCCACATTCATCCCCTTTCTTTCATATGATAGCAAAACAAGGCAGCCCAAGAGTCCTTCTTAATTTGGACGAAAATATGACTAAATTCAACCTCAATTTGTCTAAACTAATCAGCTTTGAAGATGAGAAGAAAGGACAAAGCATTCATGTGTATTCAAGTGCATTAAGATGAGCATTCATCTTTCTTGTAACACCTTTTCATATTCTGCCTACTTCTACTATAAATAGGCATCTTTAGGATCATTGTAAGACACACTTTGAATATATAAAACATCTTTGAAAGATTGCTTTCATTCTTGTTCTCTTGTGGAACTTTATCGGCTTCAAGTTAGTCTTGTAGTCTTCATCCATTTCCCTTTTGTTATAGCGTTGGTTCCTAGCTCATCTATAGCTAGTGGGTCACGTTCCATATCCTACCACTTCATTTCCACTTTATTATATTGCTGGTTCCTAACTCTTTATAGTTAGGGGGTCACAATCCATCCTTTGAATTTCTTCATCTTAACGCCAACACCCCATCATCTTCACCTACATTTTTCTTTCTTTTTTTTTTTCTTCCATAATCACAACTATCACTCTTCCTACACCCCTTCTACATATCTTTCATCCCATTATTTCTATTTCTTATTTATCTATTTCTACTTACATTGTTGTTTGAGTAATTTCAGAATACATTCAAAGCACTGCAGAGTTCTTACTAGAATCACGATCGGGCATTCACATATATGATTCAAAACTCATAGTCGAGATCATATCACAATCTCACTTGCAAGTTCTAATTTCACATATGAAAAAAATTATAGTGAATTTAAGAAAAAAAAATTATAGTGAATTAATCGTGAGAAAGTACAATCAAACTACTAATTAAAATATGCTTACTCAAGTCATAATAAATAAGCAATATAATATATAATTTACATCGGGTGAGATTTAAACCAGAACCTCAAGAGCCCAGTTTCTTAATTTAGTTGCCATCAAACCAATGTTTTAGCAATATTTATATTTTACCTCTTAGTGGGAGCACCTACAATAAGAGAATTAGTCAATTTTATCGACGGTGTGTACCTTTACTCAAACTAAAAAAATATTTATATTTACTAAAGAAATGAGTTATCCAAATTTAAACTAAAAATAATTACGTAAATTATTTTCCTCTAAAAAGGTGGCTGGTTGAACTTATTAGTGCATTATTGATATGTCATATATTATTATTTTTATACAATACTTAAATCGTCTATAATATCTATATCCTTAAATTCAAAACACATGTAAGGTATGTTTAAATCATGATCTCCAACAATTGATTGGATTATACGATAAATATTACTTTCTTTGTCCTCTGTTTCAATAAAATTGTTACTTGGCATTACTTTTAAAAAGTGCTTTTAAAAGATTTATCGGAAAGTGATTTTGAAAAACGATTAGTAAGATTTAATGTTTGACATTGCTGTTAAAAAATACTTTTGAAAAGATATAATGTTCATTTTTAAACATGATATTGTAAAGTAAAAAAATAACATAAATTATATAAAATAAATCAACTTAAATTATAATAAAAATATAAAAATTATGAGAATTCATTAGTAATTTATATATAATATAAAGTTTAAATATTTCTAAATAATTAATATAGATTGTTGGATTAAATAAAAATAGCTTCTAAATTATACATTTTTATATTGGTATAATATATCTAAATTTTAATTTAATATATTAATAATTATTATATTCAATATTATTTTATACTATTAAAGTGTTTTTATTATTTATTTTTATTTAAAATATTAAATTTTCAAAAATCAATTTGAGTTAAATAATTAAAAGTAATTTCATACTCAAAAGTGTCGTGACCATTTTTGAAATTGGGACGTGTAAAAATAGCCTGACGATCAATCTTTTAGAAAATTAGAGTTTTCTGGCCATTTTTAATTTAATCTTGAAAATTTAGGGTTTTTCATATTAAATTGGATTTCTTTTATTTATCTTTAAAAAACATTTTGGAGTAGCCACCGATCACTTTGAGGTAGACCGGACACCGAAAAAACAAACCAGAGATTCTGTCTTAAAAATTGGGTTCAGAAGTCGGTTACATATAGGGAAAGATTAGCACCCCCTACGAACGCCCGTTACCGGTACCTTTAATCTTACGTGTCATTTTGGCATTTTGAATAATTATTTGAATTTAATTTATTCTATAATTACTAATTGAATTTAAATTCTAAATGAAGATATCATTTTATAAGGAAATTTATTTTGTTTGAATACGAGATTAAAAGCACCCCGTTAAGTGGCACCCCTATTCGTATTTAAAAATGAATTTTCAACATAAAAGGTTTTTAATGAATGACTTTTATTGTCTAATTCATTTTAAGTTCTACCCTAAAACAGCTCTAATTAATTAATTAATTATACTATGAATATCAATTAATTTAATGGCTTTTATGAGAAAATGTCAATTTCTTGAACACCTTCTATATATTTAAAGCCCTTAAACTAATCATATTCCTAATTAATTAATCTTTCTAATTAATTAAAGTTCTAATCCTAATTAAGGCTCTAACAATTTATTTAGTCAATATTTTAGGTGAAAATGTATATTAAATGTTCGCCTTTAAAACCAATGTTGAGATAACATCCCATTGTAAACAATAGAACACTATCCAAATTTGGATCCCAAAGATTCAATTTATTATACATTTAATTATCTACAATGTATTTTAATTAATTGTTTAATTTTAACTAAGACTAAATTAATATTCAATTTTGAATGAAATATATATATTAAATATAATTTATTGAAATCCATATTGTGATAGCACCCCATTGTAGACAATGGATCACCATCCAACTTGGATTCTAAAATTATATTCAATATACATCTAATTACTATAATCATCTACCCTATTTAATTATTGAGCCCTAATTAGAGATCCTAAACTAAAAGGCTCTAAACAATTATTAGATCTAAATGTATTTAATTGTCTAACATTTAATTCTATATGCCTAGCTTAAAATATGCATCCAAACAAATAACATAATTACATTTAAATAAATAAATGGCTAAATTGAAACAATTAGAAATTGAAATGGATTTTATTAAAGTGGTGACTAAAATACAAAGACTAAAAAGCTTTAATATCCAATTACAAAACCAAGGGACCCAATTGAAACAATTCAAACCTAAGGGGTACAAATCATAGGGTTCGGGGACTAAATTGAAAGAATTACAACATATGAGGCTCAATTATAAGGGAATAGGGACTCAATTGAAAAGAAATAAAGTTTTGGGCCAAAATCAAATTGTACCCGTATAAAAACACACGGGTTACCAGCCCGACCCGGATTTACTTCGTGGGTCTCCCAAACCCGGCACCAAAACGGTGCCATTTTGAAAGGGCTATAAATGCCCAAATTTGAGCTTTTGGCTTCATTTTCAGCCGAACCCCCTCTATTTACCCCCTCTCTCTCTCAAATTCTCCCAACACAAACACATGTTTCCCAGATTCTTAGCTCAAAATGGATCAAATTCATAGGTTTTCATATGGTGTTCATACGTGTTCATGAAGAACACGATGAACACCCAAATATCCAGTCACCCTCCGCCATGGTCACCACCGTTCGATCCAACTCCACCAATCACCGACAACCTTCAGCCATTCGCCGATAACTATCTGAAACATCCGACAACCACCGACCTACGGTTGGCCACCATGAAACAATTTTCGACCGTCGGTCAGAACCCTAAAAACCTATTTCCCCTTTTTTCGAGCCTAAACCTTAAATCTAACCCGTTTCATTAGAAACACCCAATCTTCCCCAAATCTAAGCTTAGATCTACCCGTAAACCCCCTCTTCAACTCCAACAAAACCCTAACGCCGGCCACCAACTTCCCTTTCCGATTTGAGTTTATATTTTCATTCCGGTTTTCTCTTTTAAAATATACTAACATTTTTCTTGTTTTTTTCTTAACTTTTGCAGGATTCGAAAGAAAGTAAAAGTTACCTTTCCGATGGTGAGACTCCGACTGTCAGACTTTCTATGGTGACTCTTCAAGTTCCAGTGTCGGTTGCCTTTTCCCGGTGGTGATCGTTTGGCTACCCGGCGGTTCAGCTCCCGGTGACCGGTGGCCTTCCCAAGGTAAAACCCTCTCTCCTCTCATTATTGTTATTATATTTATTATTAATGGTAGTTAATTAATGGTTATCATTATTAATCTGACACTTTCTCTCTCTACCTTTTTTATAGGGGTTAGAGGGCTGACGTAAGCGGAAACAGCTGGATGGGAGAAAACACACAATCTGTGTGAAGGGCTTTCAGACCAATAGGAGAGTTCCACGTGGCACCTTTGGGCGGGAAAAGGCTAATTTTGGATAATTTGTGTTTGTTTGGCTATATATATATATATAGCCAAAATGGGCGGGAATACAAATGTAATTTGGGCCTTACGAATTTGTATTTGGGCTTTAGGATTTTAAAAAGTAACATGGACATTTTACTGATATTTGGACTGATTTTGGATTATTTATTTATTTATCTATTTATTTAATTGCCTTATTTATAGTATACTCAAAAACCTAGACAAAATATGAGTATTACAGCTACACATCTTTGCTCATTGTTGTAGAACAGAAAGTGGGAAAAGACTGAAAAGACACAGATTTTGTTCGAATCCACTAGCCATCTTCTAAACTACCGAAGCTTGAAGTTGTTCTTCTCATTTCGAAATTCTTCAAACTTTTGCCAAACTATGGAATCTGAAGTTGTTCTTCTTATTATGAAATTCTTCATCTTCCAAGCCTTGGAGCTACTTTTGAAATTCTTCATTCTCTGAGGTTTGAAGTTGTTCTTCTTATTATGAAATTATTTAAACTTATGTCGATCTATGGAATCTAAAGTTGTTCTTCTTATTATGAAGTTCCTCATCTTCCAAGGTCTGAAATTGCTCTTGTCATTCTTCATCTCTTGAGGCTTGAAGTTGTTCTTCTTATTACGAAATTCTTCATCTTCTGAAGTCTGACATCATTCCCTGAAATCCTTCACCTTCTGAGGTTTGAAGTTGTTCTTCTTATTATGAAATTCTTTATTCCTCACTCTTTTACTACTCCGTCTTTCTGTAAAGACACTGAACAAGCTCTTCTTATTAGGAATTTTTCCATTCTCCAAAAGGGGCGAACTCTTCTCCTTTGGAGCTCTTCTTTCTTTATTATGCGAGTTTTTCTCATTAGGAACTCTGTGGCGAATTCTTCTTATTAGGAATTCTTCATTCTTTGTTGGACGAATTCTTCTCATTAGGAATTTTGGAGCGAACTCTTCTTATTAGGAGTTCTTCATTCTTTGCTGGGCGAATTCTTCTCTTTAGGAATTCTAGAGCGAACTCTTCTTATTTGGAGTTCTTCATTCTTTGATGGGCGAGTTCTTCTTATTATGAACTTTGAATTCTTTGCTGGTTTTTACTGAGAACTCTGGATTCTAGAAGTGTTGATTCTCTCTTCCTCTAGGGAACAATCCTGCAAAAAGAAACATCATCAATTAATTCAAATTCAATCTGAAATATCATGAGATATTTTTAATTTCTCGCTTGAAGCACTAAGTTCTTTGATGTCATTGCTTTTCTATCTAAGGTATCTCGATCTTTCTATCTGAAGCTCATATGGGATCTCATCTCCTGTTTTTCTTCCTCTGTTGATCAACCTTCTTCTATGCCTGCAAAAGTCAAATTTATCATTAATCTTCCAATATTAATTGTAAAAATGTACAATTTGGGTATATCATTAAGAAACTTCAAGTGTTGAAACTACGAATCTTCCTCGTTTGAGCCTGAAGTTGGTCTATCTTGCTTTTCAATCTGGAAACTTGAATCATTTGTTTTTTTCCCTTCTCCTTCTTTTTTTCTTTTTCTCACTTTTTATATTTTCTTCTTCTTTTTTCTTCTTTTTTTTCTTTTCTTTTTTTCTTTCTTCTTCCCCTATTTTTCTTTTTTTGTTTTGGAAACTGAGGACCCAAAGGATTAATATTTTTGCCGATATCATGACTTACCATCTTATCACGACAACATTCAGAAAGTTCTCATCATTTCTGAAGGTGTCAGCTCGAAGGACTTAACATCATACCTGAAGAACTTACTGATGACCCGATGGATTTAACATCATGCCCGAAGGACTTGCTGATGACCCGAAGGATTTAGAATTGTAATGCACTTCCTTTCCTGTGCAAACAATTAGAAATCTTTGTTGAAATCTGCCTCTGCAAACGGATTAAAATCTTTGCTGAGATCTGCCTCTTCAAACGGATTGAAATCTTTGCTGAGATCCGCCTCTTCCAACGGATTTAAATCTTTGCTTAGATCTGCCTCTTCAAACAGATTGAAATCTTTACTGGAGTCCGCCTCTTCAAACAGATTGAAATCTTTGCTGGTATCTGCCCCTTCAAACGAATTGAAATCTTTGCTGAGATTCGCCTCTTCCAACGAAACATCTAACTGAATATACCTTTTGCAAACAAAACGTCTTGCTGAAATCTACTTCTGTAGACGGAATATCTATTGAAATATGCCTTTAAACAAAATATCCTGCTAAAATTCACCTTTGTAAGCGAAATACTTGTTAAAATCTACTTCTGCAAACATAGTCTCTTGTTGAAATCTGTCTTTTTCCAATAGAATATCTTGCTGAAATCTACCCATGTATACGAGATATTTGTTGAAATCCGTCTTTGTAATCAAAATATCTTCTATAAACGAGATATTTGTAAAATCTGTCTCTGCCAACGAAATATCTTGAGAACCACTTCTGCAAACGAGATATTTTAGAGAAATCTGCCTCTGTAAGTGAATATTTGTTGAAATTCATTTTTGCAAACAAAACCTCTTGCTGAAATCTGTCTCTGTAAACAAAATGTCTTGTTAAAATCCTCTTCTATAAGCAGAATATTCGTTGAAATCTGTCTCTACATAAAAATATCTTGAGATCTATATATGCAATAAGAAAACCATGAATTAATATTTTTGTTTTCTCATAAACACAACTGTAATTTTTGTTAGATCTCTTTCTCAAAGATCTATGTGCGCTCGTTGTCAGATTTTCTCCTCTGAGATTTCTATTCATTCCTTGTTGGATCTTCCTCTTCGAGATCATTATTCACTCTCAACTGGATATTTCCTCCAAGATCTTTGCCATTTCTTGCTTGGATATACCTTTTCAAGATCTTTATTCTTTCTCAACTGGATCTTTTTCTGAAATCTCTACTCATTCTTGCTTGGATCTTCTCTTCCAAAATTTGAAGCTATAAATTGATCTTCGCCTTTCCTTGATTGAATATGCAAACTCCTGCCAAAGTATACAAAAAATGCTTTGAATGTATGAATTATCATGCTCCTACTTATGGATGTCTGACTATATGATGCATGAATGTTGTCACTTGAGGACCACTTGGATAAACTTTCATATGCTGGGATCTTCAAATTTCTTCACTTCATCTTTCATTAAAACTTTTTCTACCAACAGCATAACCCATCTCACACTCAAGTTCAATCTTCAGGATCTCTGCGTGCTTTTGCACTAAAGCGCATTTTCAGGTTTTCTCTTTAGATTTTTCTTTTTCTTTTCTTCTCAATGTGCCCCTTCGGGTTTTCACCTTGGTTTTTTCTCTTTTTCTTATTTTTTCTCTTTTTTTCTTTTTTCTCAAGGCGCCCTTTCAGGTTTTCACCTCAGTTTTTCTCTTTTTTCCTTCTTTTTTCTTTTTCTCTCTTTTTGCAACAATGCTTTCTTTTGTTCGTTCTGATGAAGCTTTCCTTACCTTCATAAATCAAGCACATAAACCTCTTTTTTGTCATATTTCACCATGTATTTCTCACAATCTGAACATCGTGGATCGCTCTTTTCTTAGAAAACCGCTCCTACTATTTTTTTCATTCAGCTTCTTTGATAAAATTCTTTCTCATAGCTCTAAAAGAGATCATGATTCACTGCTGTTCTAGCTTGCATACTCTATTTCCCAGCATGTGATATTATGCAAGGTTCTTTTTGCAACATTTCCCCACTCTGGCTTGTGTTCAATTATCATCTTCGCTCGCATTCACCTTGTTTTCTTGCTTTTGAATAGCAAAAACCCTCAACAGATTGATCTGGCTGCATCTTTGCTCTCAAAAGATAGCTCATGCTCCCTCTTTTTGCCCCAGAATTACCTGTGTCACTTTCTTGTAGCTTTTTTTGAATGTTACTGACACTCAAAATTATGTCTTTTCCTCGTCATACTTTCCATCATTAAACAAGTATCGAGGCTACCTCATGTTTTGTCTGTACTTAAAGGATTAAGACATCATAATAATACCCACGAAATCCTTTGTTTTTCTTGTATCTAATCCATTTATCTATGAGATACTTGTTGAGAAGATAAGCGAAAGGCTCAAAATATTATTTTACTAGATTTGAGAAATCAGAATAATTTTGATAAGTCATGGCAAACATAAGAAACAAAAATCAAGATTAGGCCCCATAAATATCAAATGTAACAGAGCCTTTGAATCAAATTGCAAAGATCAACTCCAATGTGACCCCTTTTAAATTATTAGACTTATGGGAGAAACATTTCCCATATACCTAATTCTATCCCATTTAGGGTAGCACTCTTCACCTCACTAACCCACCATGCCCAATTTGTCCCTCTTTTCTGTTCTCAGTCAATCATTAGAAGTCTGGAAGTCCTTGAAGAAAGGTTAATCCTGATAAGCGGGATGTATTCTGAAAACAAACTCATCTTGCTCCAATACCCGTATATGGTCAAAATGGTCTTTCGAGGCTTGTAATGTAGGCTATGGTTCACGGCTACCAAAGAAAGGATATATAGGTCAAAGCGGGATGTATTCTGAAAACAAACTCATCTTGCTCCAATACCCTTTTAAATTATTAGACTTATGGGAGAAACATTTCCCATATACCTAATTCTATCCCATTTAGGGTAGCACTCTTCACCTCACTAACTCACCATGCCCAATCCGTCCCTCTTTTTCTGTTCTCAGTCAATCATTAGAAGTCTGGAAGTCCTTGAAGAAAGGTTAATCCTGATAAGCGGGATGTATTCTGAAAACAAACTCATCTTGCTCCAATACCCGTATATGGTCAAAATGGTCTTTCGAGGCTTGTAATGTAGGCTATGGTTCACGGCTACCAAAGAAAGGATATATAGGCTCAAATAAATACTTAATGGTGATAAAACCAAGGATCATTTCTTTCAAGTGAAATATCATTTTTGCATTGATCTGAATATGTTCGGATGAAATGTTTTCTTCTTCTTTTCTTCTTTTTCTTTTTTTCTTTTTTATGGATCGCTCTAGACTGTCTATTTTTGGGTTTTCACCCTAGAGTTCATTTTCTTTCCTTGAAATCAATCTTCCACTGCTCCTTTAGATGGAGATTTGTTGAATGAAAGATCTCACATATATATATTGCTTTTCCTTTGCACTTTTCAACTTTAGTGCTTTCTTTGCTTCAACTTGATTCAATTGACTTTTGAACGCAAACTCCCACTATTTTCTTCTTTTTTTTAACTTGATTCAGAATATTCTTCTTCACTCATCCTGCATTTTTGGATTGTGTGCTTGATATGTTCACTTTCATTTCTTTTCCCCATAATTCACATGGCATCACTATCATGCTTGATCAAAATGAACTTTTCACTTGCAAACGAACTTTCATCCTCTTTGCCCTCAGTGTAGGGGTGATCCTTGGTTTGGGTTGAATCGAAAGAAAATCATCAGGCTCAAAGGGGACAACAAATGATATTTTTCTTATTTTCTTTCTTTGTGAAGGGAGATGAAGAAATGCTAAATGCCCTCCCATACTTGGATATCTTCGAAGAAAAGATGTCTTCAGGTGGAAGATGTTTTGGGTTATTACTTCATTCAAAGACCTTAGCCGACAATGCTTGAGAGGCAATTCACTCAAAATTTGTATTGGGGATTTTCCCGTGATTCCTGAACACTCATTAATGTCTTCTCGTTAGCCTAAATAAAATAGAAGAGTGTCACATTTCTGAAGTTGATCTCTGAATTTGATTCAAGGTCACTCTTACAATTAATATCCAGGGACTTGAGAGAAAAAATGTTATTAAAGATATATACATATACGTATGGGAAAACAAAAACGAACCCATAACAAAGAACGAATGAAATATTAAAGAATCAAAGAATGCAAGATGTTTGCCATTTGAGAAAAATACATAAGAAACAAGCATCATAAACAAATAAATTGAAATAGCCTCTCTTACAAAGGACCCCCAATGCTCGCAGGCAAAAGCGATTGGGGTGATTCAGAGTATTACTCCGCAACGATCCTAGAATTGCAGAGCGATCTCCCGTGGTTCACTGTTGACCATATAGACATGCCCATTCTTGCTAATGCTCTGATGCTATCATTCTTTCTGAACAGATTTTTAATTCTTCGGTGATCAGATTCCTCCATGTTGCTCCACTGGTCTCCTGCCATGTTAAGTTTTCCCCACCTTTATTATTTTGGGCGAACAAATGCTCCAAGTCCTTGGACATTTTAATTTCCTGAACTTTCATCAAGTTCGTTTTACAAAACCACCAAAACTCCATGGCAAAACTACTAAGTCCCTGAACTAGCTGATATATATATTTCATCATCATCACCATGACTCTGGATAGGCAATTTTCCCTGAATAAAAAATACCAACTAAAGATGATTGCCCCATACTTAGTCATATCCTCCCCATGAGTGATCGAACATTTACAACCATGGCCTTACATTTTGAAATCATCTCTGAAGAAATACAAGAGAATTTTTGGACTTGAAGTAACATAGTTGATTTCATATACTACTTCAGAGATAATTCTTGCAAGCTACACACCTTTGATGCATAGACATAAACGAGACAGACTTCAAAACTCCAAACAATCTTGAAAGCATTCATTCTAGATCTCTGACTATCCTACTTCTTGATTTCCTCCATTAAGGGCCTACACTTCTTGGTAGCACATTCCGGTTCCTCATGTGAAACTTGCAAAAATTATCGGAATCATAACTTTGGGTATATGAGGTTGACATCTTCCTCACTGGCTTAGGGTTAAAATAAGTCTGAAATGGGCATTCCAAATATATCAAAATTTGTATTTTTCAAAGGAATCTTTCATGATAAACCTAGTGAGTCGGTTGACTTTTTCCTCTTACAACCTCAAGGAGTCTGATCATTGCATTCACTCACTCCTTTCTCTCTTTCACCTGACATTTTCAGCATTTATTTTCTGAGCAATCCAATTGCGTTTTCTCCAAGCAGGGGACTACTTTTTAAGTTACATATCTTAATAACTGATCTTCAGTGTCAACTTCCAAAATCTTCCACTTCAGAAAGTTTTGAATTTACAGCTTGAAAATGTAGCAATTCTCAATGTCTCGATCATAACTCGGAATAGTCTTGATATTTTAACAACTTAATTAATAGGGCTCGGGTAATTTCTCATGATACGGCGAAGCTTCAAGCAGTTTGAAATACATCTAAAAATAAAACATGAATGAGATCCAGTTTGAATTTTGACTTTCCACTGATAGGAACATCTTGAGTATCTGATCTTGGAGCATTCTTTGGTAAAGAAAATATTGCAGAAAAGATACCAAAATATTACTATGATTCTAACAAACTCAGACTGCAGCGAGTTATTAACAAAAGTTTGCCATAACTTCTGTCATTTTTCCTTTTACCTCAACTGCTTTAGCAACTGCTAGTCTTTGATTGAACTGAACTCTTTACTTTCAGAACATAAATACCCTCCTGATGAGATCAAAAAAAACTTCAATAGGCCATTATTTGAAAGTGATTTTGGATAGGGTGGGCCGCAAATCTGAACATTACACTGGACAGAAATAATTGACTCCCTTTTCTGACTCTCTTCAGTCTCTCTGTCTTGTATCTGTATTTTGCTCCTCTTGCACACACTACAATCTTCAACTGCCTTTGACACTCATCACTTTAGAGAAAGACTCTTTTGCCCCTCGTCTTTGTTGGGATCACTATATCCTCTGACTACTGAACCATTGATCGATAAGACTTTTGGCTAATCTCCAGAATTCTTTCATTCAGTCTTTCTATGCTTGTCCACTGAGCTTCCTTTATTCCAACACCTTCAAAATCCTTCAATGCTTCTTAGTCAAGCATTCCACTATTCTCTTCATAACACAAACTTGGGTCTTCTGGATTCTATACAAATGCTCCAGCTATATTGATCCAAACTTACTCACCTTTTGGTTTGGCTTTTTATTTCGATCACTCTCTTTTTTGACGCTTTTTATTTTCTTTTTCTTTTTTCTTTTCTGACTTTTTTTACCCTTTTTTATCTTTTTTTTTCATACAGAGTCCTTTCAGACTGAGCCTTTATGTGAGATAAGCTTCCACCTTGATCATCCATGTTGCTATTTTGTCTGGAATATTTCCTTTCTCAACTTATCTGACTCCAAGAAATGTAGTAGCTCATGTTTTTCTTTTGTTCTCGGACTGATCAACCTTTTCTTCATTCGGCCCAAGCGGCCCTCAACAACCTCTGAAACTTTTCATCCTTAACAGATTTGTTACATATGCTTCTCAAAATGCAATGTTACAAAATGCAATATTTTTTATTTTACATAATGTTTAAATAATGTAATGCATGAATGCAGGAGGTATCGATTTCAAGAACTAGTCATTAGAGCAACACCCATTTAACTAAAAGGTCGAATACAAAAAAGGCAATATGTTCACTAGATCTAGCTCTTTTGGTTGATCACTTTGTTCAGCCTCTAAGTCAACATATGTCCTAACTCGGTGTCAATATCAGAATGTTGTTGCATGTTCATGACCTCGTCGAACAAAATTCGCCCATGCCAGATGACTCCCCGCACTTAGCTCCTGAAGTTAATCATTTCACAACTATGTTTCTGGATAGCCTGGATTATTGCTTCGGCTTGATTTTTAAGGACTTGTTTTTCATTTGTGGTACCTCTTCGAAACTTACAAACTGGCCTTTCAAATGTTGTACTGCATTTTCTGATTCTGCCACTTCCCTTAGTTCCTCATTTTTATCAGCATTCCCTTAATTGTGGTATCATTTGGTAAATTTCATCATTTGTGACACTTGGATATTGCCTTTGAGTTTAAAGCTCTCTATTCTTCCATAGGTTTAGAAACATTCATTGAATGCCCCTTCAATTTATTCGTCCTCTATTCTTCTTCTTGTTATCATTGTTTTTTTCAGGTACTGTGTTTTGTTTATCTCTATAACTGCCACTGACTGTATCTTAAAACTTGAACTGTTGTTAAGCCTTGTATAAACCCTGTCTTTTTTTACCCCTAAAAAGCCTCATATTTCTCTATTGTTGGTGTTACATGTATCTTCCCGAAAGGTGAACAATTATATAGGGCTTCATACACAGGTTATGGCCCTAAACAACTATTGATCCATTTGACTGTCTGACAACAACACTATATTTCAGAAATTTTATTGGAAATGACTCTTCGTATTCCCACCCTATTTTTAGTTGTCAAATTAAAGTTGGTTCTGGCAAACTTTCACTATGCTCAGAAATTTCCAGTACAATCTTGCATTAATGACACCTAACCTCTACGAATATTGTCTTCATTCTTGTATTAAATCTTCTCAAATCAGGTCCACAGTGACATATTGTCCTCCACTTGTCTATCAGACCCATCAATTCTTATGACCACTACCTACTCAACTAATCCTCGAACTGATACATCTCATGTATGCGATGCACATAAACATATAACAAAACACAAAAAAACAAAAAACAAAAAAAATGTGTCGGTATGGTGAAATAATACTGCAAGCAAAAATAATTGCTATAAAAACAATTTATATTGCGTAAAAATAACCATAGAACAATTTATATTGTGCACAAAAAATAACCAAAGAAATAAATTTAAATTAGCAACACCTTGTCCTAGGTCTATGTCTGGCTCTAGCGGGGTAGGTTTTTATTACAATATATGGGTTTCGATCTAGACTCTTGGTACCCGAACTGTCGTTACTGGACTAGTAAGACATCGATTCAGGAGTATACGACCCTTATAGTGGAGGCGTAACCTCACAGTGTATAAGGTTGGTATACCGGAAGGAGGACAAAATTCTGATCACGGAGCTGAATAACTCACGTAAGATCATGCCTCACTCCCACTTAAGGGTGAAAAGCTCGGGTATAAGGCTTATGCAAGAATGACAGTCTATATCACACAAAAAAAGGTATATGCATTCTTTCTAAAAATTCATCCAATAATTATGAAAAAAAGTTAAATTCAAATTATTGTCCTAAAATCCCATAATGTCACGTAAAATTATTAGGCCTGACTCTCGGTTTTTTTAAAAGTCCCCAGTGGAGTCGTTAAGCTGTCGCGACCATTTTTGAAATCGGGATGTGTAAAAATAGTCTGACGATCAATCTTTTAGAAAATTAGGGTTTTCTGGCCATTTTTAATTTAATCTTGAAAATTTAGGGTTTTTCATATTAAATTAGATTTTCCTTTATTTATCTTTAAAAACATTTTGGAGTTGCCACCGATCACTTCGAGGTAGACCGGACACCGAAAAAACAAACAAGAGATTCTATCTTTAAAATTGGCTTCAGGAGTCGGTTAGGTGTAGGGAAGGATTAGCACCCCTACGAACGCCCATTACCGGTAACTTTAATTTTACGTGGCATTTTGAATAATTATATGAATTTAATTTATTCCATAATTACTAATTGAATTTAAATTCTAAATGCAGATATCCTTTTATAAGGAAATTCATTTTGTTTGAATACGAGATTAAAAGCACCCAGTTAAGTGGCACCCCTATTCGTATTTAAAAATGAATTTTTAACATAAAAGGTTTTTAATGAATGCCTTTTTATTGTCTGATTCATTTTAAGTTCTACCATAAAACGGCTCTAATTAATTAATTATACTACGAATATCAATTAATTTAAATGTCAATTTCTTGAACACCTTCCATATATTTAAAGCCCTTAAACTAATCATATTCCTAATTAATTAATCTTTCTAATTAATTAAAGTTCTAATCTTAATTAAGGCTCTAACAATTTATTTAGTCAATATTTTAGGTGAAAACGTATATTAAATGTTCACCTTTAAAACCAATATTGAAATAACATCTCATTGTAAACAATGGAACACCATCCAAATTTGGATCCCAAAGATTCAATTTATTATACATTTAATTATCTACAATGTATTTTAATTAATTGTTTAATTTTAACTAAGACTAAATTAATATTCAATTTTGAATGAAATATATATTAAATATAATTTATTGAAATCCATATTGTGATAGCACCCTATTGTAAACAATGGAACGCCATCCAACTTGGATTCTAAAATTATATTCAATATATATCTAATTACTATAATCATCTACCCTATTTAATTATTGAGCCCTAATTAGAGATCATAAACTAAAAGGCTCTAAACAATTATTAAATCTAAATGTATTTAATTGTCTAACATTTAATTCTATATGCCTAGCTTAAAATATGCATCCAAACAAATAACATAATTACATTTAAATAAATAAATGGCTAAATTGAAACAATTAAAAATTGAAATGGATTTTATTAAAGTGGTGACTAAAATACAAAGACTACAAAGCTTTAATATCCAATTACAAAACCAAGGGACCTAATTGAAACAATTCAAACCTAAGGGGTACAAATCATAGGGTTCGGGGACTAAATTGAGAGAATTACAACATATGAGGCTCAATTATAAGGGAATAAGGACTCAATTAAAAAGAAATAAAGTTTTGGGCCAAAACCAAATGGTACCCGTATAAAAACACGCGAGTTACCAGCTCGACCCGAATTTACTTTGAAGGTTTCCCAAACCCGGCACCAAAACGGTGCCGTTTTAAAAAGGCTATAAATGCCTAAATTTGAGCTTTTGGCTTTATTTTCAGCCGAACCCCCTCTCTCTCTCAAATTCTCCCAACACAAACACATTTTCCCCAGATTTTTAGCCCAAATTGGATCAAAGTCATAGGTTTTCATATGGTGTTCATACGTGTTCATGAAGAACACGGTGAACACCCAAATATTCGGTCACCCTCCGTCATGGTCACCATCGTTCGATCCAACTCCACCAATCACCGACAACCTTCAGCCACTCGTTGGTAACCATCCGAAACATCCGACCACCACCGATCTTTGGCTGGCCGCCGTGAGGTGATTTCTGACCGTCGGCCGAAACCCTAAAAACCTATTTTCCCTTTTTTCAAGCCTAAACCCTAAATCTAACCCGCTTCATTAGAAACACCCAATCTTCCCCGAATATAAGCTTAGATCTACCCGTAAACCCCCTCTTCAACTCTGAGAAAACCCTAACGTTGGCCACCAACTTCCCTTTTCGATTTGAGTTTATATTTTCATTCTGGTTTTCTCTTTTAAAATCTACTAACATATTTTTTTTGTTTTTTTCTTGACTTTTGCAGGATTAGAAATGAAGTAAAAGTTACCTTTTCGATGGTGAGACTTCGACGGTCAGTCTTTTTCCAGTGACTCTTCAAGTTCCACTGATGGCTGCCTTTCCCTGGCGGTAATCGTTTGGTTACCCGGCAGTTCAGCTCCCGGTGACTAGTGGCCTTCCCGAGGTAAAACCCTCTCTCCTCTCATTATTATTATTATATTTATTATCAATGGTAGTTAATTAATGGTTATTATTATTGATTTGACACTTTCTCTCTCTGTCGTTATATAGGGGTCAGAGCGCTGACGTAAGCGGAGCCAGCTGGACAGGAGAAAACACACAATCCGTGTGAAGGGCTCTCGGACCAATGGGAGAGTGCCATGTGGCACCTTTGGGCGGGAAAAAGGCTGATTTTAGATAATTTGTGCTTGTTTGGCTATATATATCCGAAATGGGCAGGAATACAAATGTAATTTGGGCCTTACGAATTTGTATTTGGGCTTTGGAATTTTAAAAATGTAACATGGACATTGTATTGATATTTGGACTAATTTTGGATTATTTATTTATTTATCTATTTATTTATTATTTATCTATTTATGTACTGGCCTTATTTATAGTATACTCGAAAACTCAGACAAAAATACGAGTATTACAAAAAGTAATTTTTCACTTCAAAAGCTATAAATTTTGACTTTTGAAGTCGGATAAAAAATTATTTTTCAATCATGATTACATGCCCAATTTGTAGGTATTTAGCATTGCTTATAGGTACAAAATTACTTTTCAAAGCAAAATTTCTTTTTCAAGCAACACTAAAGAGAGTTTAAAAAATTATTTCAATCAAATTGTCATTTAAAAAGTCTACAATTTTTATAAGACACAATTACTTTTTTCTTATCATGTTTTAGTTTTTCAATAAAAATAAAATTTATTTTTTTAAGGACCGACTTATTTATATTATTTACATCAAATGTCTTATATAAAAAATTATTAAAATTTTATGAAAAATTAAGATACGAAAAAAATTGGGACAGAAAGAGTATCAGCGTAGGGAGTCATAATTTGAACGCAGAATGGAGAATTGAGAGGTGAGAAAAAGTAAGGAAGGAATATGCGTGAACCAAACCTATTCCCGCTCTATAAAATTCCAACTGGGCCCACACAAAATTAATTATTGAGTGAAATACACAAATGATCACTAAACTATCTTAGAAAATACAAAATGATCACTAAACTATCTTAGAAAATACAAAATGATCACTAAACTTTTAAAAGTTACATAATAGAAATTATTTTAAATTTTATTACAAAATAGTCGCTGAACCGTTAACTGTCGTTGAGTAAATGAAGCGATAGTTACAAAAAATTGAATAATAATACATTTAATCATCCATATTTACACATTCAGTTAATTTAGTCATAATTTAACCCTCATTATTGATGACTAAATTGATTGTCTGTGTAAATTTTGAGGATTAAATATAATGTTATACAAATTTTCATAACTGTGATGCCACCCAATTAACAACAGTTAACGGCTCAGTGATCATTTTATAACAAAAACTAAAATTTAATATCTATTATATAACTTTTAAAAGTTTGATGACCATTTTGTATTTTTTTTAGAATAGTTTAGTGAACATTTATATGCTTTACCCTTGATTCTTTCTTTTTCTTCATTCCCAAACTATCCAAATCTCAACCAATACATCATATCTATCTTTCGAGTTTGTGCTTAAAATACAAATTGTACAATCATTATTGAAAGAGCTAAAGATAGGTATATGTCACGTTAGGTTGTTTCTATAATTAAATGATTACCCATTTTGGTAGTTGATTTGGTCACGATTGAATTTGTTTCCTATGATGTTTTATATGATGTGTTGGGGCCTTAAATCAACCAGGGAATGCCACTTGAAGGCTAAGACAAAACACTCAACATGTGGTATTATTTTGAATTAAATTATTGGATCTATTAAAACAGAATGCACTAGGATTTGTCTGATCCACTCTCTTGAATGTACAAATAATTTTAAATCAGATTTATCAAAAAGAATTGCTAAACAAATAAGCAAATTTAATCAATAGATAATGTCCACCACTGTTTTTATAGTAGATGATGACATTTCATGAAAAGGTAGGACCCTGATGTGATGACCCCTAAATTTACCTATATGTTTGTCTTCAACTGTTATTACAATGGGAAACACGACATACATTATGAGTGAGTGATGAACCAGGATCTGGGGTTTAGGGGTAAAACATAAATACGGGGACAAATTCATAAATAACTTAATTTATAATTCGAATGTCTACTACTGTTTATGTCTGACACCAACTCTAACTCATTCCTATTTACATTTTAAAATGCCTTTGATTCCTCACCCTCCATATAACATAAACATAGACACGCCAAGCAAGCTTCCACGTTTCGCCATTTTTGACTCTCTTCATTCTTTCACAATCATGAGGGGAATCGAGTTGTGATTTCAATTCCAAGAGGAACATCATACAGCCCTTAACTGATTTCATCAACCCATTTCATCGATGATGACCAGGTTCAGACCGCCCAAAGAAGTTCGAGAGTTTGGATTTCCATGTATGTTGGTTTGAAACAAATCTAAGTTTTTGGTCACGGTAAAATTAAGACCAAACATTCTTCATATGACTTGTTGCTCTAGTTCTTAGTCTCTAACATATCAAGAATTGCATCTACTGTTTCTATATACAGAACTACGGGTATTGGGTAGCATGCTATCTTTTCAAACTTGTTCTCGAACGATATCAGGGTTCGATCTCATTCATTGTTGCTGGAATTTCATGACAAGTACGTGAGGTTAGCGCCAAGAACTCTGTATTTTTCTCTACTAGCCTAAAGCATTCTATATCCCGCTGGATTAGAAACTAACGTACTAAAAGATTGAAAGAAAAAAAAAACCCACATTACTGCAGAATGAGAACCTATTAAACTATTTGTCAAAGGAAAAAGGCATAAGCACAGAGAATCATATAACCATCTGAGCCTACATATCTATTCGAAAATGGACGGGTACCAATAAAAGCACTGGCAGGTCCTCAAATTCAGCACCAAATTCATCTTCAGTGCCCAACACCACGTCATAAAAGGACTAGGAGACGTACCAAGATATTCCTTCAGTTCTATTAGTATTCAGTTTCAAGTCTGAAAAAGAACTGTCAGCATGGTTGAGGAAACCACATGGCAGACATGATCAATCAGAAGTGCCACAGATCAGCCAGCGATTGAAGTATAATCATAGGGCAACTTCAGGAAATGTGCAAACTAAAGTACAAAAATTCACTAACTACATCAAAAGGAAGCGTTGGTGTGCACATGGTAAAGTTTAATTCTGCTTTACTTCAGTCTCCATTTACACATACTACTTGATCAAGGAATCATCAAAAACAGATCAGACATTTTCCGTGCAATGAAACAAAATAGATTAAGTGCAACCTAACTGTTAAGGTGCCAAACCTGTTTCATTTACTTGATGGGGTATGTCATTCCGTACTAAAATCCGAGTACCCCCGACCACTCAATAGGACAAAGGAGACAATGAATGCATTATTAATTTTGAACACCTTTCAAATGCATGATGTCGTATAGCAGGGACAATATCAAACTTAACTGAAAAAAATGGCATCTATCTATACCTTCTGAGTTTCAGTTTGATAAATTTGACAGATTGGGCGTATTTGAGCTAGGACTATCCATCTTCACCCTAATTTTTTAGACCATGGAACAATAACAAAGAAGCTTTCAAGCCAAACATTAAAGAGTAACTATACTTTTTAGAGCAAAAATGAAGCTTTCCATTTTGACCTTGCTCCATAGAGGGCCTAATCCGAAAGAATTCTTTGTCCTTAAAAAGGGTCAAGAAAGCAGTATAAGTACTATATGGCACAACAAGAGGCATTGCCCATATAAAGTTGGCACAACAAACCTAAAACCACTGGAACTAAGTAACTGCTCATGAAACAGCCCCCCATTTTTGTAACAATCAACTGAACCTCATTGCTGTTGTATTCTTCAAAAAGCATAAGCAACACCAGCAATAACTATAGCAACAAAGAATAGCTAATAAGATATTCTATGAATATAAATAATCAGTATATACAACCATATATACATTTGAACTTGAATTTGATACATAAAAGGCAGAAATTTTAAAATACCCAATTAATCTCCATATCAGCAAACAGAAACCAATCTCATCGGAACTTTTCCCCTTTCCCCTGCTTCTCCGATACCATTTGCCACAATTCTAACCACCTTCTTAAACGCAAAGTGCACGCAATTCGACAACGCAATCCAGCATACCACCTCATAAACAAAATCCATAGCATTTGCAGTCCATGGAGATGAAGACGAAGATTCATCCCAATTTTGCCCTCCAAATCCCCCAAAATTCCAACCACTACCACCCCAACTGCTCCCTCCACCTCCGCCGCCGCCGCCGCCAAACGGACCGTACCCATCGCTGCCGTCACTACTGAAGAACAATCCGTAAATGTCTCCGTCGTTTGAGTCATCCCCGCTGAATAACTTCCGCCTGGTGCGACGCTTTCTGCGGAGGAGAGTTCGAGGTAACGTCTTATAGGAATTAGGCTTGGTGGGAGGAGGTGCAACGGCGTCGAAGGGGACCAATCCGGCGGTTACCTGAAGAATTCCGGGATTATCGGCAGAAGAATCGGAGGAGAGGGAAAGGCAACCGTTTGCAGAGAAGAGATGGTGGCGATCGAGAATCAATTTCGCAAACCCCAGGCCGTTGGAAGTGGCTACCGTCAGCGTATCACAAATTAAAGATATATCCATTAGATAAGAAAAGAAAAGAAAAGAAAAGAAAGATAATTGAATTGAATTAGAAAAAGGGGGATAATTAGGGATTTAGGGAACAATTGAAATGCGCGAAAATTCTTAGAGTTTGGGAATTTTGTGGAGGGAAGGTGAAGAAAACGATAGAAGGGAAAAGAAAACAAAATTGAATAGTGCAAACGCAACGTGTTATTCTTTCATGGCGGTTTGGACACGTGTTGACCGCTGGGCAATCCTTTGCTTATGGATTAGTACTTGTTTGGGGTTGAATACTCTGGCGGCGGTTAATTTGTTCATACAGTTTAGGCTTTCAAGTCAAATGTATTATCCTATTATTTGACTTTAACAATTTGTAAATTTATAACCATTGGTTAAAGGTTCGTGTTAACATTCAATTCTTTTCTATAGGTTTTGAATTTTAATCTTAATAAGATTAATACTATCCTTCTTTCTTAGTTAAAAATTGTTAAAAAAATTATTCTTTTATAGAATATGGATATCAAGTTTGAGTATACTTTTTTTTGGGGGGGCAGATTGTTCTTCTATAAATTATGAATGTTAAATTTGAGCTTGTTGTATTTTTTGATTAATTTGGACCACCAGAATATCAAATTAAAGATATAAACATAAATTTTACTCTACGATATAATAATTCGATTAAAATTATGAATAGATACTATATTATAATCACTAAGACTATTAAAATAAATAGTCCGGTTAAAGTAAAAAGGTTTGGATTTTGTCATTTATATGGAGCTTATCAGACAATGACTGGGTCAAGGTAAATATGGATAGAGCTGTGGATTTTGAGAATAGTGCAGTCGCGGTGGGGGTGTGATCCGAGGTGATCAAAGAGAGTGGTTATTTGAGTTCTCTCGTAGCTTAGGGAGATGTTTGGTGGTGAGTTTTGAGCTTTGGGCCATTCTTGAGGGGCTTTGATATGCTTGGAATTTAAAATTTAATCGCGTTATTGTGGAGTCGGATTATCGAGATGTGGTTATGAGTGTGACGGAGAGCGCTTTGCCTAATGTGGGGAATGCGTTAATCTCGCTATTCATGAATTACTTCAAAAGAATTGAGAGATTGTGATTCGTCATATTGGTCGAGCTGCTAATATCGTGATTGATCAACTAGCCGCCGTGTTGCGAGGGCAGACACCAGGGGAACTTCACCACGTTACTGCACTGGTGGAGTGTCAAAGCCTGTTGCTATGTGATCTGCAGCACGTTACTGGGATTGGATAGAGACTGCTGTGTTTTGATGGTTGCTGGTCGGGCTGGGGAAGCCTTAGAAGGTTGGCTCCTTTGTTTACTTAGGCCTTGGAAGGTTTGTCGAGGTTGTGTTACTCGTTTATTGTACCTACTTTTACATGCACTTTTTTTCTATTTAAATTTAAGAAGGTATTTTAACGAGTCATGTGGTTGTAATCTTTTTTCTTTTAAATAAAAAAATTTAAATTTAATTGATTTTTATTTTTTGCATTGCTTTCTTTTTGTTTTTTTTCTAGGTTTGTGATCCCAAGTTAGACTAGTTTGTTACCGATTTGTAGGTATTTTTTGTCAACTTATGTGTTTTCGATTTCTATTCTAATAATTCAAAACTTTTAAAATTAGTGGATTATTTTTTTTAGTTCGAGTCAAATTATTCAATTTTATTTGACATATGTACACTACATATTAATAAAAATATGAAAAAATATATATGCATATTATACATGATTATATAAAGTCGTCTAAACTGAAATTAAATAGTGTCATAACATTGTAAATATTTATAATTAAATTTGAACAGAAACTCAAATAAACTCAATTAAAATTTTATAAGTTTCACTTGAAAAAAATTCAAATAACAGTTGAATTATCAAATAGTATTTATTAATTTAATTAACTTAAATTTTTTACTCGACTGGATCTACCACCCCTACTCGAAATTTTGAAACGAAAATAGTTTGGTCAACTGCGTTGGACACGTGTTATTCATGTTTGTTCATGACTGTATCCAAATCAATCGGAAATAAAACTGGGCCAACCCATTTGATTATTTCAACACCCCAAAACCCAAACAACTTTTCCCCCTTTCTTATTTTTAACAATCGCCCCCACCATTTCTTCTGAAAAACCCCTTGATTTTCCCATTTACTGTTACTGAAGAAGCCGGGGGAGAGACAAGTGTAACAGACCTAATCAGTCCAGGCCAGTAACTAAACCTCTGGATCCATTAACCCATTAATCAAATCCGACCCATATCATCCTAACCCTAATAACAAAAACCTAAAAACTCTAAATCCCTAATAATCAAGTCGTTGCCGCTAGTCTCTTCCGCCGCCCACGCCGTCTTCTACGGCCACCGCCGTCCGAGCTATGGCTGGCCACCCATTTCGAACCATAACCCTAACTAAACCAAACCGAACCCTAAAAAACCCAATCCCCAAATAAAAAAATTATCATCAAACCCTAAAACCTAATCTGACCACCCCTATCCCTAATCCTAAGCCACCACATCCTAATCTATCACTCAGCCGCGCCCTAACACTACCAAAGCCCGAGACATCCGGGATTTAGACATGAAAAATCAAATCGAACCCTTTCCCCTCCTATATATCAACCTGCAATCCAAAGAAAAAAGGATTCACGGGTGAGATTCAGAGAGAAATATCAGAGAGAAAAAGTAAAAAAAGAAAAGAAAAAGAGTTCGAACTAAAAAATAGGTAAAAGAAGTACCTTTGTGTTGTTACGATCCTAGTTTCGAGTCGGTTCTTCTCTTTCTTAAACCTATTGACCGACGGAGGTGTGGTCGTTCCCTTCAGGGACGGATGCGCGGCTTGAAGGAGGGAGCCCTAGGGCTTGTGCTCTGAAATTTCTGAGAACAAAAGGGGTAACTCGGGGTTTTTTTTTTTTTGTTTATCTGGGAAGAATGAAACTTTTCGGGTTAAAAAACCCTTATAAGCCATGTAAAACGGCGTCGTTTTAAGGGCCTATACACGGCCCAAAACGGAGCCGTTTTGTCTCTCTAACCCGCGCAGGTGACCCGACCCTGGGAGGATCCGCGCAATTTTAATCAAAATGGGTTATTTACGTTGTGTTCCTTCTGCTTTTACATTCCTTTTAACTTCGTCCTTATATGTTATGGTTTATTTAATTTTCCTAGCTTTTAATTTCTGTTTAGTTGTAATTTAGTCACTATTTTTAATATTTAATTTCCAGCATGCTTTTTCTGTTGATTTACGTTTATTTCCCCATATTTTGTATTTGTTTCATTTTAGTCCGGTAATATGTGTCATCCATACCATCTAATTAAATATTAGTATATTTTAGTTTTTTTTTAGTTTCATGTTAGTTTTAATTTAAAATCATGCATTATTATTATTATTATTATATAAAGTACTTTATTTTGTATATATTATATATTAATATAATAACTAAAATATGTATATAAGATTTTACCTATGGCTCATATTTTTTATGTATAATATTTTTTTTATATTTTGTATATTATATATAATACTTTAGTTATATTTATAAAATATTGCATAGTATTTTTATTTAATTACAGTGTATATAAAATAGTAATAAATACTTATTTTTGAAAATGATATATATATAAATTACTAACTTAATATATGTATAGACATATTTTAAAATAAATATAAATATATTTTACCTTAAGTATTATATTTTAAGTATATATATAAATAATAAATACTTATTTTTGTAATAAAAATATATATTTATATTTATATGAACTATTAACTTTATAATTTATATATAGTTTTTTAATAAATATAAATATTAAATATATTTTATCGTAAGTATTATATTTTTAAGTACATATGTATATTTAGGTGTTACTTTATAAATTGCATCATAATTAGATAAGTTAAATAAAGGTAATATTCTTTTATTTAGGGAGTTCGAGAACTCGTGTCCCGGGCGTAAAGGAATGAGACCTTCTCGATATTCCTAAATAAAAGAATATACTTACCATTTTAGGATATAATATTTAAGGGAATTTTCTTTTATTTAGAAAATCGAGAAATTATTTCCCTAGCGTAAAGGGATGTGAACTTCTCGGTTATTCTAAATAACGAAACGTTTCTTTAAATATTTAGAACATTCTCATGCATTTAAAGAATCATACATTAAATTTTAATCGAATTCGAAATTTCCAACACTAAGACATTAAATAATTGGCTAGGTACCAATTTTGGGCAGTGTGTGGGTGCTCATTCTTCCCTATCCGTAACAGATTCTTGGACCCTAATATTTTGATCTCTGGTTTTCTTGGTGTCCGGTATACCTTTTTTAAAATGATTGGTGGCGACTCCACATTTTAATTTTAATTTTAAAACATGGCAGGCGTTTTCCAAACAAAAATAAATAAACACGAAAAAAAATTTAAAACCGAATAAAGAGAGCGCCGGACGGATTTGGGTGATTAAAGCTGGCGACTCGCTGGGGACTTTTTAAATAAAAGATAGTCAAGCCACAAGTCGAATATTTTTAGTCTTAGTGTTGGAAATTTACGAATTCGATTTTAATTTAAATTATGTTTATGTCTTTAGTTAATAGGACATGCATTTTGTTTTCTGTAAATATATTTGTTTTACCTTTTACTATTTAGTATAAATGAACATAGACATAGGGTGTCAAAAGGTTTGGGAGTTTCTCCTCACACACCGTGCACTTGCATTGCATTCCATGAGCTTTCTACCCGAGCTCCGTCCATTTTAAGTGAAAGTATGATACCGTCTTCGTGTGGGTTACCACCGTATAGGTTGGTGAATCACTTTCGGGATATATTTCTTATGCTTTCGTGTGGGTTACCTCCGTATAGGCATAAGGTATGTGTCCCCTTGAATTGAACTTGGTCCGTTTGAAACCTATAATGGGTGAGGATCAGGGGCCTTACTACCTTTAGTAAGGGACAACGAGGACAATTTGGGTACCCTTCCTTAGAACCGAACCACATGTAATGGACCATAGGAACCTTGCTTTAGAAATAGAACCCATTAAATGTCCAAAGGTGAAATGCTTCTAACATTTTGTCTACTCTATACATTTATTTCATGAATAAAGTATGCAGGTAGATTTTATGTGGGTAGAATTTATCTTTTTTTAAAGAAAAAGCATGGTGGGCAGAAAGCATGTCTAGGTAGGATTTTATCTAAGACTTTATGCTCTCTAAAATAATGTTTTAAGATTATGTCTTTCATTATATATCTGTACTGACTTGTTTTCTTTGTTGTTTTAGTTTCTGCATTACATCTTCATAAAAGGTGTTGATTTATGTCCAATTGTAAAAAAAAAGAAGGTCTTTAGCATGGAAAGCAATTTTTTTGGCAGAGTATAAGATTATGCTCGAGTACAATGTTAGTTTGAGAGGACTCAATTCGAAAGAAGCGACAACTTATCAACAGGACATATATCAATAATGTCCGATTATACTCATGTCCATACCAAACAAAATACTTTATAGGAATTGAAAAAAAATATTGAACCAGTGGGATAGTGAGATGCAGCAGTCATTCTACTAGACTTATGGAGATATTATATATCTGTTGGATGTCAAGGTTGAGAAGCAGTTGATCCGAGCCCTTACTCAGCACTGGAATGCCGCCTACATCTGTTTTACTCTTGGGAAAGTTGATTTAACACCAACAATAGAGAAGTATACTGCCCTATTTCGTTGTCCAAAATTTCAGGAGAACAAGGTCTACACTAAAGCCCTCAGTGATAAGACATTCAGGAAGAAGTTGATATTGCTTATCAGAGAGACCGGCCAATGGATCGATGACCAAATCAAGATAAAAGAATAAAGCTTCAGCATTTCTTGGAATACCCTTCAAAAACTAATACAAACAAATTCCAATGTGAAGAAAAAAAAAGAAATGTTCGCCTTGGCCATCTATGGGTTAGTAATTTTTCCTAAGGTACTGGGTTATATAGAAGCCGTTGTTCTGGATATTGTTGAACAATTAGATAAAGGGGCCACTCCTGTTCCAACTGTGCTTACCGAGACTTTTCGATCCTGACTATTTGTCGAATAGAAGGTGAAGCAAGATTTATCGGTGGTTCTCAGCTTTTGACGGTCTGGATTTTTGGCCACTTTCAAAAAATAGAAAATAATCCTTATCGAACATGTTTCGATGATTACTCACATTTGAAAGATTTCTTAAAGAACAATTGGCAAAATGACGCTTTAGAAGAACAATGGTTGGCTATTTTCCAGAATCTTTAGGATAGTGATGTTATATGGCGGGCACCTTGGTTACCTTGTACTGATATTATGTTTAAATATGGAACTTATGACTGGGTCCATTTGTCAGGATTATGGGGAGAGACTGGTTATGTTCCGTTGTTAGTGGCTTAACAGTATAAATTAAGACAGTTTATACCAACAACTCAAGGTTTACGCCTAGTGGATTCAGAGTACAAGGATGACAACTATAAGGAGAAAATCCATCATATTTCAGTTGCTTTGAGTAAAACTTGTCGATTAAAGCCATTCGCAGCAAACCCTAGGGTTACACCTGAGTATGAGATTTGGAGGAATAGAAGGATAAATGACAGTATCCCTTTGCCCAGACAAGAAAGTGGCATGTCCGTTGAAGAAAATCTAAGAGGGATTCATACGGAAACGAAGATCTTGAAGCGCGACTTTGAGAGAAAGACTGCTGAGTTAACAAGGGTGATAGCCATGATGGAAGAAGAAATGTTTCATTTGGGTCTCGATATTGAAACGCAGATGAGATAAGCTGAAAGACTAAGGAATGGAAAGAATAAAGCTGAAGGAGACTTGAATAATTTACAGAATGATTATAAGAAACTCCGTGCGGCAGCAAGGTATGCTAATATAGGGAAGACATTGCACGAGTGGAAGCTTGAATTTCGTGAAGAAAGGAACAAAACAGACCAATAGGAAAGAAAATTCAAAGATGCTCTAATGCAGCAAGCCGCTATTAAAGAAGAACTAACTGTAAGTGGGCTGGAGAATACAAATATGAAAATCGCATAGTCGAATTAGAAGGTTCTCTACAGAGGCACCACAATCGAAATTCTGTGCTCGAACTGAAGACTAGCAAAGAAGAGAATGAAATATTGAAGAAACAAATAGAAGAGTTAGAAATTTCTCTAAAAACTTGTCAGGGGCAAATCGAAAGTATAAAGGAAACTCAAATATGGAATGATCTACAGTGGAAGACTCGACTCCAGCAGTCTCAAGAACAAATCTAAGATAGAGACCGTGTTATGATTGAAACCCTCGTTCAAGTAAGAAAAATGGTAGCTTTTTTGCAAACTTTGGCTATTCAAGCTGATATCCTCAGTCTACAGATTGAATTAGAGTCCGACCGTGGCAAGAAATTAGCTTGGCTTTTTAAGAAGATTAAGTATCTAAGCCTTAAGGCTAAGCAGTATATGTGAAATAAATCTACCTTATGTAAAAGAACTTTTTGTTCCTAATGAAAGACTATTCTAATGAAAGTTGAACTAGAATCAACACATTTTGCACGAGTCTTTGTATTTTCGCATTAACATTTTGTATTAACATTATGCATTCATTTTTGCATCATATTGCATTATCATTTCTTGGCCAAGATTTTAAAAGAAGGAATTTTAATCGCAGTAATTCTAGGGCAAATGGTTCCACCAATTCAACACTGGTTTTACACACGAAGCAAATCTAAGGAAATAGAGGGTCGTTTGGAAAATATAGAAAAGACGTGCAAAGATTTAAAGAAAAACATGGGGGATAAGATTGAGAGGGCGTAACAGGAAACACGTGAGCACATTTTACAATCACAAGAAAACTTGTTGGCAAAAATAGTTGCTATGTTAGAAGGGAAGAGTTCTGAAAAAGCAAAGGGGTAGTTATAAACCCTAGTGCCATGATAGAAGAGTTGAGTACCTCTCTTGGAACAACGCATCTACATGTGGAGCCCTCAGTGGTAAAGCAGCAAGGCTTTTAGGCTGGGTTATCTCTTCAATGAGGTACCATTGCTCAACATGGCCTTAATGAATACGTTGTTCCTGATTTTAACGATATGGATAAAATAAAAAATGAAATGCCCAAGAAGCTTAAAGATTGGTGCAAGCGAATGGAAGAGAAAGTTAAAGCAGTGGAAGTTACGGACGTGATCTACGGTGTAGATGCAAGAGACTTGAGCTTGGTCCCAGATTTAGTGTTGCCACCAAAATTCAAGATGCCTGAATTTGAGAAATACAACGGAACTAGTTGCCCTGAGGCCCATATTACAATGTTCTGCAGGAAGATGACCGGATATGTTAACAATGATCAATTGTTAATTCATTGTTTTCAAGAAAGTTTGACATGGTCTGCAGCAAAATAGTACAACCAACTAAGTCGTACCCAATTCAGTTCTTGGAGGGATTTGGCATAAGCTTTTGTCAAGCAATACAACCATGTTACGGACATAACACCTGACCGGATTACATTACAGAACATGAAGATGAAGGCTAATGAGAGCATCAAGTAGTATGCCCAGAGATTGAGGGACGTTGCAACTCAGGTACAACTACTGCTATTAGAAAAAAATGACCATGATCTTTGTTGGTACATTGGAAAACCCTTTTCGTGGCCCCATGCTAGGAGGTGCTACCAGAAACTTTGCAGACATAGTGATGTCTGGAGTAATGATTGAAAACGCAGTCAGAACTAGAAAAATTATCATAGATGAAGGTAATAAAAAAGCTGAACTATAAGAGAAGGGAAAATAAAGCAAGCAGCACGGAGGTCTATAATGTTGGCTACTCAAAACAAGTGACAGTTGAATAACCTAAGGCTACGACCTCAAATACTCAAACTTTCTCTAAGCAGGGATCGAACCAAAGGGCAAACAAAGAGGACTTTCAATTCACTCATATCCCAATGTCTTATACAGAGTTGTACAAGAACTTGTTTGACGCGTATGTGGTTTCTCCCTTTTATACAAAGCAAATGCAATCTCCTTACCAGAAGTGGTTTGACCCCAATGTTCAATGTGAGTATCATGCAGGGGTAACTGGCATTCTATTGAAAATTGTACTGCTTTTAAGAAACTGGTTGAAAAGTTTATTCAAATGAGAGTAGTGAGGCTCGAGAATTCTGTAGGGCTGAGTGTAGCAGGGAATCCATTACCTAATCACGGTGAGCCAAGAGTAAATGCCATTATTAGTGATGAGAGCATGAGACTTAAAGTTAGTATTGAATAGGTCAAGTCTCCATTAAAGTGGGTATGACAGAAGATGGTCAAGATGGGCCTAATTAGTCAAAATCCAGAGAAAGAAAATGAATCATCTGGGAACCATTGTTTGTATCATGATGAGGAAGGTCATGTGGTCTAGAAATGTGTAAAGATTAAAGCCTTGGTATAGAGGCTGATGGACAACAAAGAGTAAATAAAGATTGAAAAGGTAGATGTTTGCGCTTCTGAGGAAGAAACTCCAAAGAAGAACTATAGGATCAACTTTCCCGTAGTGATTATTTCCCCCCAAGAATGTGGAGGAGCAGAAAGCTTGGGACCAAAGGTTACAATACACAGACCGGTCGCATTCCCTTATAAGGATAACAAAAGTGTGTCGTGGAAGTATGACTGTGGGGTGACAATTCAGGGAGACATTTCTCCAAGGGCTGCCTCTGATGAAGTAAATGATGTTGGTTTCTTTACAAGGAGCGAAAGATGTTATGTACCCAAGGAAGCTGAATCTGATAAACCTAAGGGAAAATTATTAATAGATGAACCAAAAAAGAAAAATATCGTTGAGCCTGAGTTGTCCATCAATGAGCCAGTCAGAGAAGAGAGGCAAGGGAGTTTTTAAAGTTTTGAAACATAGTGAATACATCATTATGGAACAACTCAACAAGATACCTGCTCGTATATCCATGTTGGCCCTATTGTTAAGCTCGGAATCACATAGAAATGCATTTTTAAAAGTATTAAATAGAACTTTTGTGCCTAATGACAACATTGTGAGCAAGTTAGACAAGTTAGTGAACAGCTTAACTACAGACAACTTCATCTTTTTCAGTGATGATGAGATACCCCCAGGTGGTAGGAGATCTGTAAAAGCCCTACACATTACTACTAGATGCAAGTGATATACATTGTCGGGAGTCCTGGTTGATATTGGGTCAGCATTGAATGTCCTACCGTTGACTACTTTGAACAGGCTTCCGGTGGATAGCTCTCACATAAAAACTTGTCACAGCATTGTCAGAGCTTTTGACGAAACTGAAAGAAAGGTAATTGGAAGAATTGAAGTATCGTTGCTTGTAGGGCCGAACACGTATGATGTAGACTTTTTAGTAATGGATATCAAGCTGGCATACAACTATCTGTTGGGAAGGCCTTGGATCCACTTAGCTGGAGCAGTTCCATCATCGTTCCATCAAAAATTGAAACTTGTAATGGATGGGCAACTTGTTACCATAAATGCTGAGGATGATATCGTAACTTTAATCACCAGTGATGCCCCATAACTTTAATCACTTGTAATGGAATTTGTTAATGCAACGTTTACAGCTGAAGAAAGCCAGCTCCCTACGCCAAGATTGTACAAGGCCACAAAGATGGGAATCAAGATGATGGTAGAAAAAGGAGCCTAAGCTGGTAAAGGTTTGGGAAAGTATATGCATGGAATGGTTAGTGTGCCGGTACCAATCAACAAGTAAGATCGTTTTGGCTTGGGATATAAACCAGATGCTAAACAAAGAAAGAATGAAATCCTTAAGAAGCAGGAGAGAAGGAAGTCATATCTAGTAGGAGAAAAGGTTAAGTGAGAGAACTCATGGTTATTCTTTGCTTATCTGAAACATTTGTGTCAAAATGAATCATCAACCCCAAGTAGAGCGAGAAAGATAAAGAAAGTAAACCGGGGAAGCTGTTGGAAGGTTTGGAGATCAATGTTTAACTGAAGGAGAAAATGAAGCAATAAATCTAGCTACGTTATGCCCATATGTGCCTGGAACTGTTCTGGACAATTAGACTGCATATGAGCTCCATGTAGTATTTAGAAATATTTTAGAGTAATATTCAAAACATACATGTTACTCTTGCCTCAGAGCAACATGGATCCTTTTGTAAAAGGCACATGTTTACTGTCATTATGCCAATGAAATGATGCTTTTTGTGTTTCGCCTGGCAAACATTTTTGTTCTTTTATTCCTTTCATCATACATACCATATAATTTATCCATTATTCTTTGATTTATTTATCCCAATACATGTCATTATTTCGTGTCAGGTCCCTTGATATCAACGACGTGAGTGACGCTGCGAGCGACCCAGAACTTATTTTTGAGCAGAAGGTGTGTCTATATGAACCTCAGAACTTTGAAGAAGATCAAGATTGTGTCTTGTCTCCAGATTTACTAAGAATGGTAGAGCAAGATGAGAAATATATTCTTTTTCATAAAGAGCCAGTGGAAATTATAAGTGTTGTGGAAGACGATGAAAAGAATGAGGTAAAGATTAGGACTTGCATCAATACAAAAACAAGACATGACCTGATTGAGTTACTCCGAGAATTCAAAGACGTCTTTCTGTGGTCCCATCAAGACATGCCTGGTTTGAACACAAATGTGGTGGTACATAAACTTCCCATAAAGGAAGAATGCAAACCGGTCCAACAGAAGCTTCAAAAGATGAGGCCTGATGTGTTACTAAAGATAAAAGAAGAGGTAAAGAAACCGTTCGATGTCGGGTTTCTTCAAGTGGCCAAGTACCCAGAGTAGATAGCTAATATAGTTCATGTTCCAAAGAAATATGTGAAAGTGCGTATGTGTGTAGACTATCGAGATTTAAACAATGCCAGTCCAAAGGATAATTTCCCACTGCCTCACATTGATACCCTGATGGATAATACTGCAAGGTATTCATTGTTCTCATTCATGGATGGTTTCTCAGGGTACAACCAGATAAAAATGCACCATGAGGACATGGAAAAACTACTTTTATAACATTATGGGGAACATTTTGTACATTTTGCTACAAAGTAATGCATTTTGGATTGAAGAATGTTGGGGCAACATATCAAAGGGCCATAGTGACTTTGTTTCATGATATGATGCATAAAGAAATCGAGGTTTATGTTGATGATATGATTGCTAAGTCTCAAACAAGAGAAAAACATTTGAAGATCCTGAGAAAATTGTTCTTGAGATTACGAAAGTTTCCGTTGAAACTAAACCCTGTGAAATGCACTCTTGGGGCTACTTCAGGAAAGTTTTTAGGCTTCATTGTTAGTGAAAAAGAGATTGAGGTTGACCTAGATAAAGTTAAGGCTATCCAAAAGTTGCCACCACCGCACACTCAAAAAAAGTGGGAGGTTTTCTAAGAAGATTAAATTACATTGCTCGGTTCATTTTACAACTAACCAAAAAATGTGATCCTATATTTTGTCTTCTCAGAAAATATAACCCTGGAGAATAGGACAACGAATGTCAAGAAGCCTTTGACAAAGTCAAGCATTACTTGTTGAACACTCAAGTTCTGATGTCGCCTATCCCAAATAGGCCATTAATTCTATACTTGACAGTTTTTTAGAACTTTATGGGATGCGTACTAGGCCAACATGATGAGTCTGAGCATAAATAAAGGGCAATTTACTATCTCAGTAAGAAGTTTACGGAATGAGAAACCAGATATTCGTCAATTGAGAAACTTTGTTGCGCCTTGGTTTAGGCTACTCAGAGATTGAGACAATACATATTGTACCATACGACTTGGTTAATCTCAAAGCTGGATCCTCTTAAGTATCTGATGGAGTCAACTGCAGTGACAAGGAGAATGGCTAGATGGCAGATTTTGTTGTCAGAATTTGATTTGATTTATGTAAGTCAAAAAGCTATAAAGGGAAGTGTAATAGTAGATTTCTTGGCCAGTCGGGCTTTGGAGGATTATAAACCTTTAGACTTTAATTTTCCAAATAAAGATTTGATGTGTGTTGCCAATACTAAAGAGGATGATTCAAAAGAAGAATATTGGAAAATGAACTTTGATGGTTCTCTAAATGCTGCAGGCAAAGGAATTGGTGCAACGCTAGTCTCCCCTGAAGGCGATCACTATCCTTTTGCCAGTAAACTTGGTTTTGATTGCACGAATAATATGGCAGAGTATGAAGCATGCATCATGGGCATCCGTACGGCTATTGAACGAAAAATTAAACTACTAAAGGTATATGGTGATTCTATGCTTGTGATTTATCAACTCCGAGGAGAGTGGGAGATGAGAGATATCAAGTTGATAGATTATCGAGATATCGTCTTGAAGCTAATTAAGGAGTTTTATGAGATCACGTTCCACTACCTCCCACGAGAAGAGAATCAGATGGCAGTTGCTCTGGCTACCCTGTCTTCTCTATTCAAAGTAAACAAGCCATCTGATTTGAGATCTACCAAATAAGTATATATGAGTCTCCGACCCACTGCCATAATGTTGAAGATAGTGAAGATGGTAATCATCCTTGGTATCACGACATCTTGCGATATGTGAAAATCATGAATACCCAGAGCAAGCAATTGAGAATGAAAAGAGGACCCTACGAAGATTGGCAAGTGAGTATGTCTTGGATGGAGATATCTTGTACAAGAGAAGAAAAGATCAAGTGTTGTTGAGGTGTGTAGATGTTGTTGAAGCAATGAAGATTCTTGAAGAGGTCCACGAGGGTATATGTGGAACACATGCTAATGGATTCACCATGGCAAGACAGATAATGCGATTTGGGTATTATTGGTCCACAATGGAAGGAGATTGCATCAAATATGCTAAGAGATGCCACAAGTGTCAAATTTACGGGGACAATATTCACGTATCGCCAATATCACTACATGTGATGACTTCTCCCTGGCCTTTCTCTACATGAGGCATGGATGTCATAGGACCAATCTCACCAAAAGCCTCTAACAGACTTCGTTTTATCTTCGTGGTCATTGATTATTTTACCAAATGGGTAGAAGTGACCTCCTATTTTAATGTCACCAAATTGGCAGTCAGTAGATTCTTAAAGAAAGAGATCATATGCCGATATGGGATGCAAAGAGGATCATATCTAACACGCCAATTAATATCTCTTTGCTTCGAAAAAAAAGGTTAAGGATTTTGAATGTGGTTTTCACGCTGAATATTATTATATTAAAGGTTAAAGAGTGGCTTCAAAATCTAGGGATAGGAGAACATTCGCCGGTTGTGCAAGATGATGATGAACCGGATGATGATGCTCTTCCTTTACATCAAGATGATAGAACTAAAAACAGGTATTTTCTGTCACAAATTTTCCTAGAAAATAAAAGAAAATTTAACTCCCAGCACTTGCAACTTACAAGTGCCTTTTCATTTGTATTATATATACTCAGGGATGTTCCATCAAGTGCTGCTCTTCCAGTTATTAGACCAGCTTTGGGAAGGCAGTCTTCTGTGTCTGAGAGACCAAAGGTTGCCATGCAAGAATATTTGAATCATTTTCTTGGAAATATGGATATTGTTAACTCTCGAGAGGTACGAATTTCAATAAATGATTATATCCTGATGCATTTGTGGAATTATTCGTTCATTCTACATTTATCTTCATATTAGAGTAGACATTAGACATTCCATTAATAGTCTCTACTATGCCTAGAAACTAGGCAATGTATCTTGTGTTTGTGTTGATAATAGAACACCAAGTTCAATCTAGCTTTCCTTTTTTTATTTTGCATGCTACAAACGTGAAGTAGATGAAGCCTGGGAGGGGGATATAAATATTAATAAAATAAGGGTTTATGTCTGATTATTAAGTCATCAAAAAATTTTAAAAATTGAAGGGTCAGGGTCTAATTTGCCCAATTTTGAAACTAAAAAGAATCTAAGAAGTATTAAACCAAAATGAAGATCAATCTTAATTTGCGAGAACACTATACATACCCTATGTAATTACTGGTTCCTAGCATTTTGGGGTGTACCTATCACTTGTAATATGGGTTTACTAGCATTATGGTATATATAATGTTCTCTCCCTAATTTTAAAATAAACAGGGACCTAAGAGTTAAACCAGAAAAATGTGAGTCAAGGTTTAAATTTTCTAGTTTCAAAACTGAGAGGGGCCTTAAAAGTTGTTGAACCCTTTTTGTTGGGGGGGATAAATAATAATAAAATGAGGATTATTGTCTGATTAGCCATCAATTTCAAAATTTTAAATCTGGAAGGTGAGGTTCTAATTTGCCTGATTTTGAAACTAAAAATGATCTAAGAAGTATTTAGACCAAAAAATGGAGATCAAGCTTAATTGCCTAATTTCAAAATAAACAAGGACATAAGAAGTATTTAAACTGAAAAAATTGGGGCCAAGACTTAATTTTTCTAGTTTCAAAACTGAGAAGGACCTTAAAAGTAATTGGACCCAAAAAATTGGGGGGAGGCCTTAATTTTTCAAAAGTGAGAGGAAACTAAAAAGTAATTTGACCCAAAAAATCGGGTACGGGTAGCTCTGTCCCTGAATGTGATTGATAAATATTGTGTGTTGAATGTTATGGGTTTCATTGCTCTATTCATGTGTTGCTAAGGGCAAGGTGCAGTCTAGCCATTAGAACGATTATATTTCGGCCTTAATTTTTCAAAAGTGAGAGGAAACTAAAAAGTAATTTGACCCAAAAAATCGGGTACGGGTAGCTCTGTCCCTGAATGTGATTGATAAATATTGTGTGTTGAATGTTATGGGTTTCATTGCTCTATTCATGTGTTGCTAAGGGCAAGGTGCAGTCTAGCCATTAGAACGATTATATTTCTTAAGACCCAAGGCACGAAAAATGTGTCCGCCCGAGTAAAATAAGATGCAATATGTGTATGTCTACATGTGTGTGTGCAATATACAAAAATAAGCTTAAGTATGTATTCCCGGTATATACTTTAAAGAGCTGAACATACAAAATTTCTTTTTATTTTGTTGACAATGCATGATTTCCTATGGTCTCGTGTATGTTCTTGAATATTCAAATATTTAAAAAGTAAAGAGTTTGTTATTTCCCCCTTCTATACTATTACAGTTACAACTAATGGAAAAAATTAAAAAATCAAAGATGTTTTAATAGAACTTAAATCAGATAACTTTTCTTGGCCTGTTACCTTACAGAAAAGAATGTCTAGGTGTGTCAGCTGTGGGCTGATCCAATGTGTCTCATCTGAAAGGGCTTTAGGCACTTTTGCGTGCTAAGGCACAACACCTAGGCACACACACTCTATCCCCCTCTTTTATTTTTGTTTTAGTATCTCTGTCAATTTTCTTGTAGGTTTGCAAGTTTTTGGAGGTTTCAAAGTTGTCATTTTCTCCCGAATACGGCCCTAAGCTGATGGAAGTCTATATAATGGTGAAGCATCTACCCAAACTTGCCAAGAATGATGATGACTCTGATAGATGCTGTGCATGTCACTGGTTCAATTGCTGTAATGACAACTGGCAAAAGGTAATGCAATCTCATTTTTGAGATCTTGGTTTATATTCCACTTAAAAAATGCACTTGTTTCAGAACATGTGTTGGACGTGCATGTGCTGCAGCATATACTAATTTTCTCTCCTCTGTCTAAATATTCCTTTGATAGGAGGTAAAATCAATGTTAAAGTTTTGTTATTCAGATAGAGATATCATTTGGTCTGCTGTGCTTACTGCTTATATGTATAAGGATATCCTACTGCTGTTTAATGGGTTAAATTAAAATAAGATAATAAGATTTGAGAAGAGGTTTTCCAAATGGGTTAATTGTTGTCATATATTGGTTCTATGCTTCTGAGCATTGACATTGTTTTATATTGCCTTGCTGAAGTTACATTCCTTTGCTACCATTTTGGCATTTTCAAATTTTATCTTATTCAATCAACCTGTTTTCTCCGTTCTTACTACTGATAACTATTTACAGGTGTGGGCTGTGCTGAAACCGGGATTCTTGGCCTTGCTGGCAGATCCTCTGGATACAAAACCCTTAGATATAATTGTTTTTGATGTATTACCTGCCTTGGCTGGTAACACCGAGGGCCGGGCATCGTTAGCAGTTGAAGTAAAGGAACGTAATCCTTTACGCCATGCTTTTAAGGTCAGTAGAGTACATGCTGTGTTCACTCTGTGGAGAGTTTTTCCTGCTGATGGGCATTTTATTCTATTTAATAGTTTAGTAGTAATGTTTACATTTAGGATGTTGTTTTTCATAATCAATGACCTTTATTGTTACTTACATTTTCTTCTTGTGATTTGGATAAGATCCCTGACAAAATTTTCTTCCATTAAAAAACCTATTGTGCTATTCTGCCCTCCAAAGCGATACTTAATCCTAAAAATGCTGACAATTAACCTTTACCGATATCACATTAGGGATCAAAAGTTTAGAACCGAGATAAATTTGTGGGGTTTTTCCATTGATTTTTTTGAGGGTACAAGTTTTTCTCACTACACAAAAAACCAAACTATTTATCTCCATAATGGTGGGTTAAGGTGTATCTCTGATGAATATATCTAGAGAAATCACTTTCTAACAGATAATTGGGAACTTCAAAAGGTCACATGTGGAATCCGGAGCGTAAGGTTAAGAACTAAAAGTAGTGCTAAAGCTAAAGATTGGGTTGCTGCAATTAATGATGCTGGGCTTCGACCCCCTGAGGGCTGGTGCCATCCTCATCGCTTTGGCTCTTTTGCTCCTCCACGGGGTTTGACAGAAGATGGTAGTCAGGCTCAATGGTTTGTGGATGGTAGGGCAGCTTTTGATGCAATAGCTTCATCAATTGAAGATGCTAAATCAGAGGTTTGTCCTTTTTACCCATGCAGGTTGACATGAGTTGTAGTCAAATTGATTTCTTTAGCATAGAAAACCTATTGCATGATCCTAAAATTTATGCAGATATTTATTTGTGGCTGATGGCTTTGCCCAGAATTGTACCTACGCCGTCCTTTTCATGAGCAGGCATCCTTCAGGTGTTGTACTCTTCCATTTATTTATTTATCAAAAGGTCATTTATTTCTAAGAAATCAATATAAACCCATTTTTTTACATTGGACATTATCTTGATGACTATATCTGAATTAAAACTCCTGTAACTAGTTGTACGTCTGTTAACCATGTATTACTCCTTTTCTCCCTTCACTTTTGTCCGTCGGTGAGCTCATTCACTGCTGGATGGTTGAAGACTTTTGGTTTGATTTAGAGCCCCTTTAAATTTTACAAACCTGATTTAATTGTTACATATGTGTTCAATTTTGTTCTTTGGAAACAAATTAATATCTTCTTGTACTATATACGGATAATCGTGATAAGAAAATCTTGAATTAGCTTATTGCTTAGTCTAATTATTAACTTAATAATATGTGAGTATGTCTATGGCTGCAGATATACATCCTTCTCTACAAAGAACTTGCTCTGGCTTTGAAAATCAATAGCGTCTATAGCAAGAGAAAACTTCTTAGCATTCATGAGAATGTGAGGGTATTGCGTTATCCTGATCACTTCTCTACTGGTGTCTATCTGTGGTATGAATTACTTGGAAAACTGAGCATGCACATGCATTCAAGTAGTAAAACATATTAAATTGGATCTCTTTAGACACTGATATTATTTCTTTTACCTACAGGTCCCACCATGAAAAACTTGTGATTGTTGATTACCAAATTTGTTTTATTGGTGGACTTGATTTATGTTTTGGTCGCTATGACACATTTGAACACAAGGTGGGTGATAATCCTCCCTCAGTATGGCCGGGAAAAGACTACTACAATCCAAGGTAAGCTTTTAGTTCAAGCAAAGATTCTAATTTGAATGTTTGATTTATACTTTTCAGAAAATTCTTAAAATTATTTGCCCATTTGTTTTGGTCTCTTATGAGTACCAACAGTGGCGGAGCCAGAAAATTTAGATTACGGCTTTAAAATTTAGAAAATTCTATAAATGAATTTTTTAAGTGGGTTGATTGTCAGTTTCCTTTTAAGGGGTCCCAATTATTTTTAAAGTGATCAATGTTCTTTTAAAGTGGTGCCAGTTTTGTTTTTAATATTTTTTATATAAAATTTCTAAAAGTTTTTTTTTTTCAAAAAATTTTGGGTGTCAACCGACACCCTTTCATGTGGCTCCGCCAATGACTATCAATTGTTATTAGTTATTTTATACTTTGTTTATACAACATTCTGTTGTGCTGTTAATATTATACCATGGAAGACATCATTACAAGAATTATGGTTGGATGTTTTTGGCCGATTCTTCACACTATCATAACTTTGATGGAGGCGACTTGCTTCTGCTTAAAGTTTCTATCACTTGCAAGGTTTTCAGCTTGTGCCTCAGTAGATGTTTCCCAGTAGTTTGTTGAATTTCATTGGTTCCAATGGGTTTAACTCCAAAGTTTGTTTAAATAGATCACGACTTCCAAAACTTCCAATAGTTTGCAACTGATGTTGTACCCCCCCCCCTTTTTTTCCTGCTAATGTTCTTTGAAAGGATAAAAAGGTTAAATATTCATGGTAATGAGTAAGTATGGGCTGATTTTTGCTGTTTCAGTCTGACCAATTTTGGATTCCATTTTTGTCAGGGAATCTGAACCAAATTCATGGGAAGATACAGTAAAGGATGAATTGGATCGAGGGAAATATCCTCGAATGCCTTGGCATGATGTACATTGTGCACTATGGGGACCACCTTGTCGAGATATAGCACGACATTTTGTTCAGCGGTGGAACTATGCCAAGGTCCTATTTATTTAGAACTAATGTAGTGAGCAATAGAAATCGCAATAATTTTGTTACTTACAACGGTATTCTGAATTCTTTTTACTTATATATAGAGAAATAAAGCGCTATATGAGGAAGAAATTCCACTACTTATGCCTCAGCAACATATGGTGATTCTTCATTATATGGGAAGAAGCAAGGAAATTGAGTTTGAGAGCAAGAATGTTGAGGAAAAAAAGAAAGATGTTAAAAGACGGGATTCCTTTTCTTCAGGATCATCTTTTCAAGATATTCCTCTACTTTTGCATCAAGAGGTCAAGGAGTTGGACAGTTGCAGTGTGTTTCCGGAATCAAATGGGTTGGACACTACTGCCTGTAAAAGTGTTTCTTTTGCTTTCAGAAAGTCTCAAATAGATCCAGCAGTTGCAGACACGCCTATGAAAGGCTTTGTTGATGACCTTGGCTCCTTGGAGTTTTATAATGAGAGACTGTCGGATGTAAAAAAGCAGCCTGAAGCTGAACTTTCAGGCTCAGAGTGGTGGGAAATACAAGAACGGGCTGCTCAAGGTTTTCTCGACGAGGCTGGACAGGTTGGACCACGAACTTCATTCAGTGTCAGGTTGGTTGTACTTTCATCAAGACTTATTAAAAGTTTTGCATCTGCCTAATAGTATTTGTTAATTTTCTCTGTATTTTGATATCTTGATTTCTTACTCTTATTTGCTAATGTACATTAATATTTCATTGAGTTTCATGTCTTATACTTTAATAAACAGCATATTACCGTCATGAGAGGAAAAGACTAAAGAGTACAATGATTCGTTTTCATTTGAAGAGGGACTTTATGCTATAAATAGTATTTAATCGGTGCTGATCTATAATTTTCAGATTATAAGGAGTGTCAGTCAGTGGTCTGCTGGAACCAGCCAAATAGAAGAGAGTATTCACTGTGCTTATTGCTCCCTCATTGAGAAAGCAGAACACTTTATTTATATAGAGGTATTCTTTTAATGCAGTTCACTAAGAATCTATTAATTATATGACTTCATTTCTTCTCTGTTATTTCATCCTTTGCACAACCTTTCCCAGAACCAATTCTTCATATCAGGTCTCTCAGGAGATGAAATTATTCGGAATCGCGTGTTAGAAGCATTATACCAGCGTATAGTGCGAGCATACAATGAGAAGAAGTGTTTTAGGGTTATTATTGTCATACCACTGCTTCCTGGCTTTCAGGTTTTCATTTTTGGCCAATACTCTTTTTTTATTTGAGGATCAGATAATTTCATTATGCTTTTACTCATTTTTAAACTTAACAGGGAGGTCTTGATGATGCTGGTGCAGCATCTGTGAGAGCCATAATGCATTGGCAGTATCGAACCATTTGCAGAGGACAGAGTTCTATACTGCAAAATCTTTATGATCTTCTTGGTCCTAAAACTCATGATTGCATATCTTTCTATGGTCTTAGAGCACACGGTAGACTTTTTGATGGCGGTCCCGTGGCTACCAGTCCGTTATGTCTTTGCAATGGCATTTATCTTCATCTATCATTTTCTGGTTCTGCTTAATTTTCTTTACAGGCTTATAATGTCATGGAAACCTAACAATGAAAGTCCAAATGTAGCATACCCATATTTGACGAGTTATTTGTCCCCTTCCATTTCCTTCAGGTCTATGTGCATAGTAAAGTCATGATTATTGATGATTGTGCAGCCTTAATTGGATCTGCTAATATTAACGATAGAAGTTTACTCGGCTCAAGAGATTCAGAGGTATCATCACTTCATTCTGGATTGCTTTTTAAATGTTGTCTGAAAACTTAAAGATAGTCGGGTTAAAATGTGACTGCTGAGATAAATGAAAAAAAATACAGTGGAACTAAGATACAAGTTACTTGAAATTTGGTATAACATATTTAAAGGGGGGCTGTAATAGATTTGATTGGTAAGATGATGAGATTTAAAACCCAATTTAGGGTTTGACTTTTAGGCTCTGTTTGGTATGAAGATGGAAAAGCTTGATGATGAAATTTTGTTAATCTAATGATTAAGCTTCAAAGTAGGAAAGTGGTTATGAATTTAGCTAGTTGATTTACAATTTTTCCATCCTTAATACCAAGCAGAGCCTTAATATGATCAAAAGAGTTCGTTGATGGTTTCAAGGAAATGGTACACGTAAACGTATCTTTGTCCCTGACTAAATCTAACATATATGTGTGTCACTTCCTCCAACAAGATTAATGTCGTGATTAATATTTCAGATTGGTGTGCTTATTGAAGACAAAGAATTCGTTGATTCATGGATGGGAGGAAATCCGTGGAAGGCTGGAAAATTTGCTTCGAGTCTTCGCCACTCATTGTGGTCTGAACATCTTGGTCTTCGCCGAGGAGAGGTTTGTGAGCCATCGTCCATTGTTTATATTTTGCATTCAAGATTATGCTCATTGAACTAGACTTTTGGAGATGAGTCATAATATTTCACATTCTCTTATATCATTCTGTTGATAAACGTGTTTGTCCTTTTCCTTTTGTTGCTCCTCAGATAAACCAAATAATTGACCCCATTACTGATTCGAGTTACAAAGATATATGGGTTGGGACTGCGAAGGTAATAACTGGAATTGCTTATTCGTTTAATTAATACCTTTGCATTTTATATTTTGAAATGCTTCAGTTGAAAGGAATGAAAGAATTTCTAGTGGTAATGAAATTTAGCCTTTTTAACGGAACTAGATGCTTTGCATTGTTAAATACAGATTACAATTTGTAACTCTTTTAAGCGAATGATTTGTCACAGATGAATACAACGATCTACCAGGATGTGTTTTCCTGTGTCCCAAGTGATCTTATACATTCCCGGTATGACTACATCTCTTTCTTATAAACCTTCATTCTTTTTTTCTTTTCGGCTATCCTATATTATGACACGAACTCCATATACGATAAAACGCTGGCTTGCACTCCGACAAAGCATTGCATTTTGGAAAGAAAGACTGGGTCACACTACGATCGATTTAGGAATAGCCGCCACAAAATTGGAAACGTACCAGAACGGAGAGATCAAACAAGTTGATCCGGTGGATAGATTAAAATCGGTAAGAGGACATCTAGTTTCGTTCCCCTTGGATTTCATGAGCAAAGAAGATTTAAGACCTGTATTCAATGATAGTGAATATTATGCATCTCCCCAAGTTTTTCATTGAGGAAGGGAGATTACTAAAGTTTCATTCAATTTTTCCCCAAAGAAGATTTGCATATCATACAGAAGACAGGCAGATTATATATATATATATAAGAGAGGCTGATTGTATATATTTGTAAACTTCATTAAAGAGACGTATCTCAATCATTCTTTGTATGAATATCTTTGATACTAAACAATGCCAAATTTAACCAAGCTTACCTGGATTGAATTTGGAGTTTAGTTTCAACAGAAGATTTGGTAATAATGATGAACTTTTAAACGGTATTTTCTTAAAGCTTGTCTGTGGATAAAGCTTCTCAGGGGAGAATGGTAAGAATTTTAAATAAATAGCTTTGAAATAAATTGCATGCAAGAGCCTTGTCCTCTTATTATTCAACAAGGAAGGAAAACAAGTCATGTATAAATTCCTTTCTCATATGGTATTTAACTTGAGTATTACCAACGGAGGACATGATTTTTGTGTATGGCCATGGTCCTTGGGGTCATATTGTAGGCAAAAGGGTCAAGGAATAAATGCCTTTGCAACTGTTAAAAGGCTCTTTCTCCAACAACACGATATCCGGGTTCATTTACAATCGTCTGTTGTCCGATAAGAAGATCAGATTTTAGTGGTGATTCTAGGGCAGTGCTGGCAACCATCTCAGATGATGGGAATTTGGTAGGCAGTTCAGCTCAATGTTCATTTCGAGCCTAACATTCCTGTTTACAACTCTCCTTATATTCATCAATGGGAATATGTAGAAAATGGATTTAGCGGAATCTCATCACATTAATGAATGTCTTGTTTTTTAGCACCTTATTGATTAATAATCAAAGAATAAGACAATCCCATGGGAGAGTCGTCTGTTTAAAGGATGAAACAGGGGCTGCTGGGATAAGACATTTGTTTTCAAGTGTTCAAACAGTGAATTCGATCACCAATTTAAAATTTTAATATACAGAATGTGTAAAATTAACCCTAACCCTAACCCTATATATTTAAAATTTAAAATTTTACACAAGCCTATATATTTACACTATAAAATTTAAATTTTAAATTTTTAACCCTAACCCTAAAAATCTAAACCTTAAAACTTTAAATTCCAAACACTAACCTTAAATTCTAAGTCCTATTACTTAAATCCTTAAACTTTAAACTAAACCTCTAACCCCTACGACCTAAACCCTAAATAATATTAATCTTAAAATTATATTTTATCCTTAAACTTTAAACTAAACCTCTAACCCCTATAATATAAGCCCAAAATAATATTAATCTTAAAATCATATTTTAATAAACAAACTACCTTTTTACACAATCTTTCTATAAAATTTATAAAATTTAAATCACAAATTTATTTCTATAAAATTTAAAACCTAAGACTCAAACTTAACCCCTTATAATCTAAAACTCTATATCCTACGCATTAACCTCCCTAAACCTTAAAACTCGTCAATTTAGTATTTAGACATGTTGAATCACGAATATAATAGCCTCCATACGATGAAGAATCTTTTGACAACTTTAAACTTTCGGAGTGTGAGAGCCCAGCCTCAAGGGCTTGGCTTGTAAAAAGTGTGTTCGATTGGCACAACCTGCCATCTCAAATCGATACTCTATACCGACCTCATCCACATTTATACACTCATCTTTACTCCTCATCCCCAATGCACCACCGATGTGGGATATATAGTTCTCACGTGCGAAAAGAAATAATAAGGAAAACCTTTTTTTTCCAAACTTCATGCTTTCTAATTTCTTTCCTTCTCTTTACTTTAAATTCAGCAACGTCTTCATGTTCTTCTTTTAATTGTCAATTTGCAGACTTAATACAATCAGCTGCTGCTTTTTTGTTAATCCATTTTCAGAAGCTGAAGGAAGCAAATTTCACATATCTTTATAGATGGCAATAGAGGAAAAAGAGACCAAAATTTGAACAAGAAAAACAATCCAATAAAATAAAGGCTTAACTACAAAATAAGTGCCCACACTATATTTTTTTACAATAGGTGCCTAAAATATTTTTTTGCTGAAATAGGTGGCTAAAGTTTATTTTTGGCTTGTTTTAAAGTCAACTGATGCACTTACTTTGACATTTATTTCAGCCAAAAAGAAAACTTTAGGAATCTATTTTAACCAAAAAAATACTTTAAGCACCTATTATAAAAAAGAGACATAGTGTGGGCACTTATTTTGTAGTTAAGCCTAAAATAAAAAACAAAACAAAGAAAACCAAACGGTGTTAAATGAGAAAATGGCCAAATTTTGTTGTTTAAGCCCCCCAGGTTGTATCAATTTCATACAAGTCCATAAAGAATTGAGTTGAACACAATTTGGTCCAAACGTCATGCATAAGAGATAATATTTGTGGTGTGTGATCATTATTTAGTTCCAGTTTCACAAGGGTTCGTCATTTGAATGCTAACTTCTTGTATGATGAATGTGCTCTTCCAATTTTCGCTTTGGCTTCAGAATATACTTTCTCCTGTTCGTATAAGTTTATTGGACCATATAGAGGGTATTACTTTTACTGATACTGTCCATTCAATATCGATAATGAAACAGGAGTGTCAATACTTAGTTTATACAATTTCCTCAACCGATGCGGTTCTCATGGTGGAGTCTATGGCACACTTACAACCCCTCGACACACATGAGGCAACTTTTTATAGTGCACTAACAATCCTATGACCGGCCTGTAACCCCCACGACCCGGCCTAGACGCCCGACCGAATCGAGTGAGCTACATTAGGTTTGCCGAAGCAAACCGAAGAAAGGTTACGAAAAGTCAATCCATTTTTTTTCTTTTATCTTGTCTAGATGCAAATCATTAAACTTACATGAACATACATTCTGCAGGTGAATTTTCAAAGGAAGCGAATCTCAAAAAGGCGATCAATTGCAACACATTCTTTACGAGGACTAAAATGCAAATACCTTAATTTATAGGACCAAAATTGAAATTAAGTTTACCAATCCTCAATTAGTCAGGTTACATGCTCACCTGACAAAAATCAGCTCAGAAAGATCCTCTATACTCATACAATTGATTCCACAACAACCAAGGACTAAAATGAAAGAAAACAGAACTTCACCAAAGCCATTAACTAACTTAACTGCCTCGAGTATCGGTACCCACACTTGAGTATCAGTACGCCCTTGCCATTTCAAATCCTAAAAATTCCAGTAGCCAACTCTCGTACCGGTACGACCCTGCGTACCGATACGCCTTACCAAAACCAAAGGCTCGTACCGATCCTCAAACCTGTGTACCGAAACCCATGCCAAACTCAGCCTTCCGGTACCGATACACAAACTCGAGTATCGGTACGCTACTCTTAAAAAGCATATCCGTATCAAAACGCCTAGCCCGCGTACCGGAACCACAAGCCTGAAATGGCCTCCCGTACCGATAAGTGACCTGAATGGTCACAAATAACTGGTTTAACATGTTTATCTCAAATCTAACCCAAACCATCATGCCACAAACTCTAACAATTTCCTTAACAAATAATTGTTGACTTTTTTCCGTTACTTTGATCAGAGTCGAATCATATATTTTTAAAGTCCTGGGCGAAAATTAAAAAATGAGCCCTTGTAGAACGAAGTATATTCTATATTTTGAACAAATAATTTAATATTTCCTTAACAAATCATTATTTTTATTGTTCTGTTTAGAAAATACCTTAAATATAACTAAAGCAATAGGAAACAACACCAACTTACAAGATTATCACTTCATAAATTATTAAAATTATAAAGGTAGAATGTGGGGCACAAAGTTTATTTTGATTCTTTAATGTGTTATAACATTTTATGTAATTACGAACTTTGTTAAAAATGTTATTACTTTTTTATCCTTCTTACTTAGGGTGACAATCTCGTAGGGAATAATCGAAAATCGTAAGGATCCGAACTAATGAGTATGAGAAATAACCAAAATTTTCACTTATGGGAACGAGGATAAGTTTTGGCACCAAAGCTCAAATAAGGATGAGAACGGGGATTGCTATATCCGAACTGTGGGGATAACCGAACCATACACGTACAAATCATTATGGGTATCCCCGAAAAAAATCTGAATTGATCCCCAATATTTTACAATATTTTGCAAAGTTTTTTTGAACAAATCCTACTCAGGGGAAGGGGAAATTTGCTCCCATAACGTGAGTATGGTCAGTTGGAGTAAGTTTGTAAATTCTCCATAAATTTCATAAAAATAATTAAAAAGTGATATGGATATCGTTGTAAACATGATTCATTCTAGACTTGTTTGAAGCACACGGTGAGCGATTTCGATATGTATTTTAAAAGATATGGATATTTGAATGTTGAAAGATCATAAAAATTTGATAGCATATTTCTTAGAACACAATTTTAGCAGTGATTTTGAAAAATCACCAAAATCTACAATATAAATCAGGAAGTGAGCTTATATTTCTATAACAATGCAGAAGTTTAAATTTATTTAAAATTAACAGTTCTCGATTTCGAGTTATATATTATGAGTTATTAATTTTTGAGTAAGCAAAGGTCAAAAGAAAATGCAGCACATTGTTTCTAAAAATAACAATGGCAATGACTTCAAAAATTCGTCATAAATCGTACAAGTAAAATTAGAAGAGGTAGTTTATACGGTTGGAAAGATTATCGAATTTAGTTCTTTCTAGAACAAACGAATCATGATTTAGAATTGTAGATTATTAATTACATATTTTCTTTTAAAGGTAGTGCAGATTGTCATATTTCAATAGTTAATAAATTGATCATGTTTTTATAGTTTTGAAATGGTTTGCTTGTTGTTGGCAAAACTAAATTTATCATTTATATTTTTAATTTGTATTCATATGCTGGAGCAATATTTCCAGGCTCCCAAACAGTAAATTTCTGGTTCTGGTAACAATTTTAGCATAAATCTACACTTGATTGAAATTCTGGGGATAATTTATAACATCAGCGCAAATTAGAAGTGATAAAAGTAGGCATCTACAGTCTTCTTCAAGTTGCAAGCAATCAAGCATGTTCACGTCACAGTTTGGAACTACAATGATATCAAATTCAAGTTGTGATTTTGTTGGATGAGAGATCCATTAGCTTCATAGAGTTAAACAAGCAATCATGCTTTTATGTGGTTTTGATTTTTGTAATACAAAGAATATAAAATGTAATGAAAAGACAAGAAAAAGGAGGCATGTTATGATACTTACAGAAGTGAACCATATAGGAAGGTTTTGATAAAAATGAAGAATTTTATTTAAAACCAACACTGTTCTGGCAACCTTTTAGGAAGAAGCAAGAAAGGAAGATATAGAAATGGGTCCTAGAGATTTAAGGTGTACATTTACATCAAGAACTCATTTCATCATAGAACATTTTATTTTTCAATTACAAAGCAAGTGTCTATGAACTTAAAACTGAAGGGATACTTTTAATTCTATGTAGGCAACAATGTCATCAAGAGCTAAACCCCACTGTCAAGAAATTCTAGCATACCTCAGTCTCGACTGCAAACTTGTCAAATTCAAACACTCCCATTGGTCCATTCCAGATGACGGTTTGGGTAGTATCCAAAGCTTCATTGAATGTCTTAATAGAATCAGGTCCAATATCCAATCCCATCCAGCCATCAAGAATAGCAGATGCTGGCACAATCTGCAAGAGCAAAAATTATTTTCAATCTTGCTAAGACAAGAGAAAAAAAGGTAATATAAGAGCAGTTTATTTGGTCCAAATTGAAATAATGTCTAAATAACGGGGGTTAAATTTAGTGAATTTTTTTGAGTTAGGACTAAATTGATTGTATGCGTAAATATAGAGGATTAAATGTGCTATTATATAAAGTTTTATAACAGTCACGTTAAGTACTTAACGACCGAGTTACCATTTTGTTACAAAACATAAAGTTTATTTGTCATTTTGTAACATTTGAAAGTTTGGTTAGCGTTTTGTTTTTTTAACAAAGTTCACTGACCATTTGTGAGCTTTACCCTAATTAATAACTTGGTAAACGTTGGGTGATTTGATGGTAATAGCAACCGTAGGGATCCTTGGTGGATCGTGTGACGTTGTGTGCTGTGTGGTAGACGTATTCTTGCTATGTGCTGATATGGACACCTAGATAGTTGAGTCATCCTTGATGAATGGGTGTAACACCCCGGTTTTGGGCCTAGGAGTTTTCTAGGTGGTTTAGACGGTCCGACGGATCGAATTAGAGAATTCGAGTCAGTTTCAAGATATAATTCGAAATAAATATTTTTGGGTGATATAAAAATATGGAAAAATATCCTAAAATTAGTATTTATTATGCAAATGATTTTGGTAAAATCAATTTTACGAAAGGAGGTCTCGAGATTGGACATTTTGGTTAGTGACCAAAATGTAAAGTTTTAAAACTATTTTTAGTGACTGTTTTGTAAAAGGGTCAAAACTTAGAATCTTTAAGGAGCTATTTGGCCAAAGTCTAATATCAGACTTTTCTCTTTTAATTGGATATTTTAAAAAGGTTTTAAAGGAAATAAAACGGTTTGGAGAGATTAATTTTATAACTAGATTTAAAAGATATTTTACGTAACTAACTTCTCACCAAAAGCTTTTCTCTCAAATTCTCTACAGCCAAACACTCTTTTCCACTTCAATTTTCTCAGGTAAATACTTGATTTTAATATTCTTTTGTTATCAAATGAATCTTTAATGGTTTCCTAACAAAGCCTATTTGATTTGATCTTGTTTTCTCAAGAAAATTCATCCAATTAAGAGGAAAGTCAAATTTGGAGGTGAGCTTCGTTCTTCTCCTCTAATACTAGGTTCTTTATTGAAATTCCCAAGTTATTGATCTTTTACATATGTTTTCTAACTTGATTTGATGATTTAATTATGGAAAATTGGTTAAATAAAGGTTTAATTAGTTGGATTGATGAATTTTCGTATAGGCTCTATTTTGCTGAGTTCTTGATTGATTTTAATCATGATTTTGATTTATTAATGTTAATAAGTGGGCTTTAACATTGGAATCCCGAAACTATGTGAATCTCTATTTTTCTAGATTATTAGTTGTGAGTTTTTGATGTGATGTAGAGGTTTAATGAATGCTGGAGGTATAAGGATGATGTTGTGTTTTTAGATGTTAATTGATGGATTAAAACGTTAGGTTTTGGCTAGGTTAAGTTTGGAAGATGTTTGGTGTTGATTTCGGTGGTTGTTGAGTGAAATTGGGTAGTGGATGTTGAGGATTTATGTAAATTGATGTTGCTGGGCTATTGAATGCATTTTGAGGCATTGAATCCTCTATTTTTGTGTGGATAAAATAGGGTAAGTTGATCCTCAAGCTTGAATGATCATTTCGGAAGCTTTGAAGGCGTGTTTACCGTATCAGCAAGGGAGGCTTTGCGTGTCGGTGAGTGAGAACGTGTCTTACAGTTTTTTCAAAGGTTTGAAAGTTGTGTTTGGGGGTTTAGATCAAGCTTGAAATGCTGGTCTAAGCTCGGAAGTAAGTAAAGGATGAATTCTCTCTCGAACTCAGTTTGGCAATTGGTTTTTATGCACTTGTTTTAATGAATTGATTGCTCACTGTATATGCATATTTTGAGCATGGTTTTAATGCTGAAAATTGGTTAAATAATGATGATGATGCATTGTGAGTTAATGCATGTTTTGATAATGTTTTTGAACATTGATTAATGCATGGATGATGCATTGGATAAATGATTTTGATGATGTATATGAAAACAATGAGTTGATTCTAATGAAACAAATTATATTGGCAAGTGATGGTATGAAAAGGTTTTGCAAATGTTATCGGATATAGTTGGCCGGCCATAGGTTTGATAGTGCACTATAAAAAGTCGTCTTAGATGTTGAGGGGTTTTGATATGGTGTACCATAAACTTCATCTAAGTACCCTAACGGTCGAGGGGTTTTGATTTTTGTACTGAAGACTTTCATTAGTGGGTTATGCATCCAACCGATGTGTGAGGTTGTGAATGTACCCAGTTGTAGATGTACCTTTAATTCCAGTTGTGATGCATGAAGTGTTGGGAACACTTGTTGAATCCGTGTATCCGATGTTATATTTTGAAAAGTGGAACTCGGTTAATGATCACTTGTAAGCCAATATAATTGATGATGTATCATGTGATGAATTATGTTGCTAATGTTGGTTTAAACATGTTTCACTCTTTAAGCCTTGCATTGGTAGTATGCATGGGAAAACTTAAATTGAGGGTAGCAAATGGGACTTTGCTGTTGAATCCATGATACATGTTGCATATGGTTTAATATGCTATTTTGGAAATGTTGAGTGCATGATTTTGATAAGGCATGATTTTGAAATGATGTTTGTAAAGTGTTTTGGAAAATGGTTTTTCAAAAGAATGGTTAAATGGTTTTGAATGCATTGATGGTGGTTGGTTTTTGAGCATTCCTCACTAAGCCTAATGTGCTTACGCTCTCTTTGATCTATCAATGCAGAGAATTAAAGGTAAAAGGGCAGGGAGGAAGCAAAGAAGAAATCTAAGAACTTGTTTGCAAAGTATGGTTTGGAACGATATATAGTTGTAATAAGGGCAATGTGTCAATTATTGTTTTGGGAGGGTTATTTGATGAACTCCCTATTTGTGCAAGTTTTAATTGTTGGTTTAGACTTATAAGAGGTTTAAAGTGCTTGAGATGTGGATGGATTTATGTTTCGGATGTTGACTAGGGAGCATGCCTATAGACTTTGTGATTGTTTGTGTTAGAGTTGTTAGGATTACTTAAAATGTTGGTATGTTGATGTCAAGCATGCTTATGATGTTTTATGGTGTTTAGGAGATGTATATAGTTGTTTAGAGTGAGCCAAAGAGTCATATGTTGGACCTAGAGGTTATTACAGGCCTCTGCGTACTGGTACGAGTACCCATGAATCGGTACACGGGGTTTGGAGAGACTTAAATCATTGAAAAATAACAAAGGGTACCAATACGCCTAGCCACTGTATCGGTATGCCTTAAAGAATTCTTGTACTGGTGTCGGTACATGGGTTTGAGTACCGAATCGATCCCTTCATTTTAAAGAATCGTACCGATACATGGGGTACCGTATCGGTATGCGTTTTGGTTACTGGAATTCTGAGTTTTTGAGAAAGTAAGGGGAGATCGGTATAGGGACAAGGTTGTATCTGTACGAGTGGGTCAACGGACCGTATCGATATGGCTATACAAGTATCGATACGAGTATACATTTTGTTCGTTAATTTGTATCGGTACGAGATTACCCGTATCGGTACGCCTTGATGATTTTGTGCGTGTTAGTTTGTTGAAGTTTAGAAATCTTGCAATTTAGTCCCTAAATGTTATATATGCAATTGAATGAGATCGGATGATTGTTTAAAGTTGAAATTAAACAAGAAAGCATGAAATTGGACTAATGAAGGGTTGGTAATCTTAAATTCAAATTAAGTCCCTATAATTTGTAGAAATTACTTTTTAGTCCCCGAATATGCATTTTTGAGTATTTAAACCCTATTTTAGAACATGATTTCAATAAGACATTTTCGCTTAAGCATGTTTACCATAGGACATTAATCGATGTATTTAGACAAAATAAAAAGAAAAAAATGAACCGATTTAGGTTATTAGATCGGGTTTGCTTCGACAAACCTAATATGATCCTTTTAGTTCAGTTTTGGCTAGGCTAGGCTAGACTAAGGGGGTTATATTTGGTGGTATCAGAGCCAGATTTATGAAAAATTGGGATGTTGTTGATGATTGTTCAATGTTGTTTGCTATGCACGGTGATTGTTTATATGTACGATGTTTGAAATATGCCATGTTGGGGTATTTTTGGGACACATTGCCTTGTTACTACGGTTACGAAATGATTTTGGTTTGAAATAAAAGTCTTGGATCCTTGCTTGAAGTTGGCCTGCTTTTTTTTTGGTGTAATTATCATGCCTTAAATACGTTTTTATACGATACCACCGAGAAGAGATTTACGATCAAGCGGGAATGCTGCTGTCAGAGGGCAGGAAGTTTAGGGTGAGATTGTGCATCCTGAGGGATTGCCACCTCATTCGCCTAATCCTCATGAAGGACTAGAGCAAGTACCACCTGCACCACCTGGTCTAGTGTATGGTGATATGATGCCTTTGGTTCAGATGATGACTGGAGCGTTCCAGGCCGCGAAGACTGGAGTTTATGTACCCACATCGGCACCCGCTACTGCTATTAATTCGAGGTTACCGTTAGAGCGTTTGTGCAGTCTTAGAGGAGTTGAGTTTAGAGGGTTGGCACCTGAGGCATCCGAGGAGTGGTTTGCCAGTGCAGAACAGATCATGGTTCAGATGAGGTACAGTGATGACCATAAGCTGGGATGTGTTGAGTCTCTATTACAGGGTGATACGTACAGTTGGTTGACTTCTGTGATCACAGGCATGAAACTCGGTGATGTGACATGGGAATTCTTCCATGCTACCTTCAGAAGAAAGTATTTGAGAGTTAGATACTTGGACAAAAAGAAACGTGAGTGTGAATCTGTGGATCATATGAGATGTGATTGTCTGTTGCTTGCTAGAGGTATGCAGGTACCTGCACCTGTTGTTGCACCACTAAGAGGTCGTGAGCGTGGTCGAGGTAATTTCCAACTGAGGGAGGATGGACAGAGGACTGTAGCATATACCATGTCGGTTCAACATGAGGATGGTGGATCTGCAAGGATCTATGCACATCGTGAGGGAAGGAATGACATGGATGTGATAGCAGATACTTTTACCTTGCAGTCTATGTCATTACTTTCTTTGATAGATTCTGGTTCTACGCATTTATATATTTTGCATGAGCATGCACATTTGCTTGGTATACCAGTAGAAATATTGATGTGGGTATGCAAGTAATGAGTTTTTTTGGAGAAACGATTGTTACGAGGAAGTTGTATAGGAAATATCCTCTGATGGTTCAAGGTTACGTGTTTGTGGCTGATTTGATAGAGCTGCCGTTTCATAGTTTTGATGTGATCCTGGGTATGGATTGGTTGTCCGAGCATCGGGCTGTGGTTGATTTTGAGATAAAGCGAGTTTCGTTAAAACTTGTTGATGATTATGAAGTAGTCTTTGTGGGTGAGAATGTTAAGTTCTTGTCCAATGTGGTTTCAGCCTTGGAAGCATAAAGGTTGCTAGAGTGTGGGTGTCAAGCATATCTGGCTTATGTTATAAACCTGAACATGGAAGAAGTACGGACTAAGGATATTTGTACTGTTTGTGACTTTTCGAGAGTGTTTTTGGAGGAATTACTTAGATTGCCACCGGATAGAGAGGTGGAGTTTTGTATTGAGACGTATGCTGATACGGCTCCGGTGTCGATTGTACCGTATCGGATGGCACCAAAGGAGTTGAAAGAGTTAAAGACATAACTCTAGGAGTTGTTGGACCATGGTTTTATCTGACCTAGTGTTTCACCGTGGGGAGTACCGGTGTTGTTTGTGAAATAAAAATGATGGCACTTTGAGGATGTGCATTTACTATCGGCAGCTGAACAAGTTGACGATTAAGAATAAGTATCCTTTGCCACGGATTGATGATCTATTCAATCAGTTTTGTGGTGCTATGGTGTTTTCCAAGTTTGATTTGAGATCAGGATACTTTTAGTTGAAGGTTAAAGATAAAGATGTGTTGAAGACTGGTTTTCGTATGAGGTACGACCATTATGAGTTCTTGGTGATGTCGTTTGGGTTGACGAATGCACCTGCAGTATTCACGGACATGATGAATCGGGTGTTCCATGAATTCTTGGATCAATTCATAGTAATGCTCATTGATGATATTCTTGTGTACTCTCGTACCGAGGAAGATCATAATCGACACTTGCGAATTGTGTTGCAAACCTTGTTGGATAACCAGCTTTACACCAAGTTGTGCAAGTGTGAGTTTTGGATTAAAGAAGTGGTTTTTCTTAGCCATGTTGCTTCAGCGGAAGGTATCTAGGTAGATCCTAAAAAAGCTGAGGTGGTTGTGAGTTGGAAACAACCTAAGTTAGTAACGGAGGTCCATAGTTCCCTGTGGTTGGCCAGTTATTATCGATGTTTTGTTGATAGGTATTTAAGGGTCGATGCTCTGTTAACCAAGCTATTGCAAAAAGATGTACGGTTCGAGTGGACAAAAGCTAGACATCAAGCTTTTGAAAAGTTGAAGAAAGTTTTGACACAAGCTCAAATCTTAATTCAACCTGAGTTAGGAAAAAGTTTATGGTTTATAGCGACAAATCCTGTGTTGGTTTGGGATATGTGTTTATGCAAGGTGGGAAAGTTGTAGCTTATGCATTGAGGTAGTTGAAAGTGTACGAGAACAATTACCCTACGTATGATCTCAAGCTTGTCGTGGTAGTGTTTGCATTGAAGATTTGGAGATATTAACTTTTTAGCGAGAAGTGTATAGTATACATGGATCATAAGAGTTTGATGTTTTGATGACGCAAAATGAGTTGAATCTTAGGCAACATAGATGGTTAGAGTTTCTTAAGAATTATGATTTGACAATTGAGTATCATTCGCGCAAGATGAATATTGTGGCTGATACTTTGAGTAGAAAAGCTATTGTAGAATTGAAGGCCATGTTTGCGAGGTTGAGTGTGATGCGTGATGGTGGTTTGTTGGCTGAGTTGCAAGTGAAGCCATCTTTGTCTCAGTTAATTAAGAAAAAGCAACCCTATGGTGAGGCATTGGTGCCGTATGTTAAGACATTATGGATGGAAATCCTACAAATTTTCACTTTAATGGTGAAGGGGTGCTGTGTTTTAAAGATATGTAGAGTTGGGGCAAATGATTTTGACTGAGGCACATGCTAGTCCTTTTGCTATGCATCCCGATAGTACCAAGATGTATCAAAATTTGAAGAACATGTACTATTGGGTGGGTTTGAAAAGGATGTGGCTGATTTTGTTGCTAGATGTATGGTATATCAGCGTGTAAAGGTTGAAAATCACTTTTCTTCTGGTTTGTTGCAACCGTTGAGGATTTCGGAGTGAAAATAGGAGAGGATCATCATGGATTTTGTGTCGGGTTACCTTTGATACCGACTAAAAAGGATTCTATTTGGGTGATTATTGATATGTTTACAAAGTGTGTACATGTTCTACCACTACATACGATATATACCTTGGATAAGTTGGCGGAATTGTATGTTTCTAAAATTGTGAGGTTGCACGGGGTATCTAAGTCGATTGTTTCGAATAGGGATCCGTGGTTTACAGTGAGGTTTTGGGGATGTTTGCATCAAGCTTTGGGTACTCGCCTAAATTTTAGTATTTCGTATCATCCTCAGACGGATGGTCAGTCTGTCCATGTGATTCAAATTTTGTAGATATGTTGAGATGTTACATCATTGAGTTCCAAGGAACTTGGGAAAAGTAGTTGCCTTTGGTAGAGTTTACGTACAACAATATCTATCAAGCAAATATAAAGATGGTACCGTATGAAGCCTTGTATGGTAGGAAGTGTCGTACACCCTTGTGTTGGGCTGAAGTTGGGGAAAAGTATGTTTCCTTGCCTGATGTGTTGAAAGACACGGACAAGAAAGTGAAGATTATTTGTAATTATTTGAAAGCGGCATCGGATAGGCAGAAATCCTACGTAGGTTTGAAGTGTAGAGAGGTTGAGTACGAGATTAGTGAAAAGGTTTTCTTGAAAGTCTCACCTTGGAAGAAGGTGTTGCATTTTGAGAGAAAATGAAAGTTGAGTCCGAGGTTTATTGGACCTTATGAGGTGTTGGAACGTATAGGTCCTATGGCTTATCGGTTGAGTTTGCCTCCTGAGTTGGCGAAGATTCATGATGTGTTTCATGTATCCATGTTGCGGAGGTATCATTCGGATCCGTCGCATGTGATGCTATTTGAAGATGTTGAGTAGCGACCAGATTTGTCTTATGATGAGAAAACAGTGGAGATCCTTGACTCCAGCAGTAAAGTTCTTTGTGGCAAGACAATTGAGCTTGTTAAGGTGTTGTGGCGATATCGCGGCGTTGAGGAGGCCATGTAGGAGAGTAAGTCGGACATGGTTGAGCAATTTCAACATCCGTTCCCATTAGGTAAATTTTGAGGATGAAATTTCTTAAGGAGGGAGAGTTGTAATGCCCTGGTTTTGGGCCTAGGATTTTTTTAGGTGGTTTAGATAGTCTGACGGATCGGATTAGAGGATTTAAGTTAGTTTCGAGATTTAATTCGAAATAAATATTTTTGGGGTTACATAAAAATATGAAAAAATATTCTAAAATTAGTATTTAATATGCAAATGATTTTGGTAAAATCAATTTTACAAAAGGAGGTCTCGAAATTGGACATTTTGGTTAGTGACCAAAATGTAAAGTTTTAAAACTATTTTTAGCAACTATTTTGTAAAAGGGTCAAAACGTAGAATCTTTAAGGAGCTATTTGGCCAAACTCTAATATTAGACTTTTCTTTTTTAATTGGATATTTTAAAGAGGTTTTAAAAGAAATAAAAAGGTGTGAGGAGATTAATTTTATAATTAGATTTAAAAGATATATTACGTAACTAACTTTTCACCAAAAGCTTTTCTCTCAAATTATCTCCAGCCAAACACACTTTTTCACTTCAATTTTCTCATACTTTTTTTTAATATTCTTTTGTTATCAAATGAATCTTTAATGGTTTCCTAACGAAATCTATTTGATTTGATCTTATTTTCTCAAGAAAATTCATCCAATTAAGAGGAAAGCCAAATTTAGAGGTGAGCTTCGTTCTTCTCCTCAATTACAAGGTTCTTTATTGAAATTCCCAGGTTATTGATCCTTTACTTATGTTTTCTAACTTGATTTGTGATTTAATTATGGAAATATGGTTAAATCAAGGGTTAATTGGTTGGACTGATGAATTTTCATATAGGCTCTGTTTTGTTGTGTTCTTGATTGATTTTAATCATGATTTTGATGTTTATTAATTTTAATAAGTGGGCTTTAACATTGGAATCCCGAAACTACGTGAATCTCTAATTTTCTAGGTTGTTAGTTGTGAGTTTTAAGGGAGTTGTGGAGGTTTAATGAATGCTGGAGGTAAAAAGATGTTGTTGTGGTGTTTTTAGATGTTAATTTATGGGTTAAAATGTTAGGTTTTGGCTGGGTTAAGTTTGGAAGATGTTTGATGTTGATTCGGTTGTTGTGGAGTGAAATTGGGTAGTGGATGTTGAGGATTTATGTAAATTGATGTTGCTGGGCTGTTGAATGCATTTTGATGCATTGTATCCTCTGTTTTTGTGTGGATAAAATAGGGAAAGTTGATCCTCAAGCTTTAACGATCGTTTTGGAAGCTTTGGAGGCATGTTTACTATATCGGCAAGTGAGGCTTTGCATGTTGGTGAGTGAGAACGTGTTTTACAGCTTTTCAAAGGTTTGAAATTTGTGTTTGGGGATATCAAGCTTGAAATGCTGGTCTAAGCTCAAAAGTAAGTAAAGGATGAATTCTCTCTCGAACCTGGTTTGGCAATTGGTTTTTATGCACTTGTTTTAATGAATTGATTGCTCACTGTATATGCATGTTTTGAGCATGGTTTAATGCTGGAAATTGGTTAAATAATGATGATGATGCATTGTGAGTTAATGCTATTTTGATAATGTTTTTGAACATTGATTAATGCATAGATGATGGATGAGATAAATGATTTTGATGATGCATATGAAAACAGTGAGTTGATGTTAATGAAACGAATTATAATAGCAAGTGATGGTATGAAAAGGTTTTGGAAATGTTATCAAATATAGTTGGCCAGCCATAGGATTGATAGTGCACTATAAAAAGTCACCTTGGATGTTGAGGGGTTTTGATTCGGTGTACCGTAAAATCCATCCAAGTACCTAACAGTCAAGGGGTTTTGATCTTTGTATTGAAGACTCCCATTAGTGGGTTCTATATCCAACCGATGTGTAGGGTTGTGATTGTGCCCGGTTGTAAATGTACCTTTAATTTCAGTTGTGATGGCATGAAGTGTTGGGAACACTTCTTGAATCCGTGTATCCGATGTTATATTTATGAAAAGTGGAACTTGGTTAATGATTACTTGTAAGCCAATACAATTGATAATGTATCATACGATGGATTATGTTGTTAATTTTGGTTTAAACATGTTTTACTCTTTAAGCCTTGCATTGGTAGTATGCATGGAAAAGCTTAAATTGAGGGTAGCAAATGAGACTTTGCTGTTGAATCCATGATACATGTTGCATATGGTTTAATATGCTATTTTGGAAATGTTAAGTGCCTGGTTTTGATAAGTCATGATGTTGAAATGATGTTTGTAAAGTGGTTTTTCAAAAGGATTGTTAAATGATTTTTAATGCATTGATGGTGGTTGGCTTTTGAGCATTCCTCACTAAGCCTAGTGTGCTTACGCTCTCTTTTTCCATCAATGCAGAGAATTAAATGTAAAAGGGTGGAGAAGAAGCAAGGAAGGAATCCAAGGACTTGTTTGCAAAGTATGGTTTCAAATGATACATAGTAGTAATAAGGGCAATGTGTCAATTGTTGTTTCAGGAGGGTTATTTGGTGAACTCCCTGTTTGTGCAAGTTTTAATTGTTGGTTTGGACTTGCAAGAGGCTTAAAGTGCTTGATATGTGGATGGATTTATATTTTGGATGTTGACTAGGGAGCTAAAGGGGGATCGGTACAGGGATAAGGTCGTATTGGTATGGGTGGGTCAACACATCGCATGATACGGCTATACAATTATCTGTACGAGTAGCCGTTTTGTTCGTTAAGCTGTATCGCCCGTATCGGCACGCCTTGATGATTTTGTGCGTGTTAGTTTGCTAAAGTTTGGAATTCTTGCAATTTAGTCCCTAAATGTTATGTATACAATTGAATAAGATTGGATGGTTGTTTAAAGTTGAAATTAAACAAGAAAGCATGAAATTGGACTAACAAAGGGTTGGTAATCTTGAATTCAAATTAAGTCCCTATAATTTGTGGAAATTATGTTTTGGTCCCCAATGTGCGTTTTTGAGCAATTGAACCCTGTTTTACAATCTGATTTCAATGAGACGTTTTTGCTTAAGCATGCTTGCCATAGGACATTAATCAATGCATTTAGACAAGATAAAAAGAAAAAAATAGACCGGTTTAGGTTATTAGCTCAGGTTTGCTTTGATAAACCTAATATGATAATTTTAGGTCGGTTTCAGCTAGGCCAGGCTAAGGGGGTTACAATGGGATTTAAATACCCTGTGAGAGAAATAGTGTGTTGTTGTAATGACCAGGTTTTGGAATATAAGGGTTAATTTTTACCTAAAGCTTGGGCTTCGCGGTTGGATTGAAAGTATGGGCTCTTCTTTGGGCTTGCCTTGTTGTTAGGCTTGGTGCCTTGGGTTGGGCTGGGTTTGGGAGGATGATGGATGGGAAAATGTTTAATTTTCTCCATTTTGGAGAGGGAGGGGCTGATCACCCATTTAATTTTTGCAAAAGAGAAATGTGGGTAAGATCATCTTGTTCCCCTATGCTCCATCAACCTTCACCTTGCACCCATGTTAAATGTCTAATCTTTGTTAATTTGAAGCAATTTTAGGAGTTAAGGGTTTAGGATAAATTGCTCATTATCCAATGATATACAAGTCAAGGTAATGATTGATAGCTTTAGTGGAGGTTGGAAAATGAGAGTTGGTGGGAGTTGTGGATGATGAACGAGAATGAGGTTTTTAAACCTATTTTCTATTATAAAGCTCCCTCTTTTATGTTTCTTAAACTTCTAGTAATGTTGTAACCCTTTTAGCAACATCACCTTATAGTGAAAGAGGTGGGAGAACCATCCAAGGAGCTTGGGAAGATGATGGTTTGAAGAGCTTGTTAGAGGCTTCTTTCTCATCAACGAATCAAGTTAGTACACTACTAACTCCCTTGTATTCCTGGAAATCATAAAGTTAGATTGCTTGTGATTGGTTTGATGTTTTGGTTGGTTGAGAGCTTGAAATCCCATTAATGGTGAAATTCGGATTTGATGTTAAAAATGATGTAAAAATAATAGAAAACCACTTTAATCATCTTCCGTAACTTGTAGGTGTGTTTTGGGGCTTAAACATGAAGGTTAGGAAGAGTTGGGGGTGTTTTACGAGCTTTAAAAATTGGTTTCCAGGCTCGTGTAATGCCCCGATTTTGGGCCTAGGAGTTTTGGGGAATGGTTTAGTCGGTTTGGTGGATCGGAATTAGAGATTCGAGTCGGATTCGAGATTTAAATTGGATTGAATATTTTTAAAAGGGATAAAAATATTGGAAAATAGTCTAAAATCTTTATTAATTATATAAATGATTTTGGTGAAAACAATTTTGGAAAAAAAAATTCAAAAATGGGACATTTTCAGTTAGTGACTAAAACGCAAAGTTTGCAAAACTATTTTTAGTGACTATTTTGAAAATGGGTCAAAACTTTGAATATTTAAGGAACTAATAATCCAAAAGGGTTTCATCAGATTTCTCCCTTTAATTAACTATTTTTAATTAAGTTTTTAAGAGGTATAAATAATGGAGAGAATTAAACACAATTAAGCTTTTTAAAAGAATTTCACGTAACTAACTTTGTAACTTCTTTCTTTCAAATTTTCTCCAGCCAAACACATTTCCAACTTCAATTTCTTCAGGTAAAATTAGGATTTCAAAGATTTTTTGATTTCCAATTGATTTCTAAAGCTTTTACATCAAATACTTATTATTTCTACATTGATTTTCATAGTTTATAAAGCAATTGAGGGGAGAAATCAACATTGTAGGTAAGGATTCGTTCTTCTCCTCTAATGAAAGGTTCTTTATTGAAATTCCTAAGTTTTTGATCCATTTTATATGATTTTCATTGGGTTTTGATTAATTAAACTCGGATTTATGGTTTAATTGATGGTTTATGATGAAAATTTGAAGAAATTTGCAGTGATCTATTTTTGCTAAGTTGAGGATTGGTTTATACCTTGATTTTGATGTTTAATATGATAATGAAGTGAGTTTTGATGGTAGAATCCTGGAATATATTGAATCTCTAGTTTGTTAGTTTGTAGTTAAGAGAATTTGAGGTGTTGCGGTTAATTATTGGTTGCTGGAGGTATAAGGTTGTTTTAGGTTGTTGTTTTGATGTTAATTGATGTTATTTGAAGGTTGAGATTAGTAGTTGCGGGCTGGGTTGAGGTTTTTGGTGAATCGATGATGTTTTCGGTTTATAGGTTGTGGTGTTGTGGGGGATTATAGTTAGATAAATGTTAATTGATGATTGATGTGAGTTTGGATGCATTATAATGCATTGGATCCTTTGTTGTGATGTGTTTGAAACAGGGGAAGTTAATCTGAAAGTGAACCTTGGTGTTGAGGAGTCGCCGTAAGCTTAATTTAGCATCGACAAGAGAGGCGTTGCTTTGTCGGTGAGTGAAACAGATAAGAATGGCTTTTCAAAGATTTGAAAAGGTTTAATAGGAGTCTAGACTAGGCTTGATACGCTGGTCTAAGGCTCGGAAGTAAGTAAAGTGGGTTTCTCTCTCGATTTTGGTTGGCAAATGATTTATGAATGCACTTGTTAAATGATTGTTTACCTCATGTTTTATGCATGAAATGTTCACGGTTTAATGCTGGGAATTGATATGAAATGATGTTAGATGTATTTGGAAAGTAATGCATGATTTTAATGAATGTTTATGAACATGGCTTATGCACGGTTTAATGCAAAATGAAATGATTTGAATGATGCATAATAAAACAATGAGGTATGTTTACAAAAGTGGATTATATTGGCAAGTGATGAATTGAAAATGTTATCGGATATAATTGGCCGGCCATAGGATTTAAAGTGCACTATAATAAGTCACATATGGTTGTAGAGGTAGTACGAGAGGTATTTACTCCGATCATGTGAACCCCAATGTTGTTGAGGTAACACTTAGATGGCTTTTACTCCAGCCATGAGCTGTAGAGGTTGATGCGTCGAATGTGTGTACTCCAAGTTGGAGGATTAGCCTTGGTAGTGTAGAGGTGGTGCATGTGTTGCACAAATCCATGCCATTGAGCTACGAGAGATTGCGAAATCTCTTGGGAAATCTGTGTATCCGATGTTAATGATGATTTATGGAAAGGATGAATATTGAAATGGATCACTTGAAAGCCAATATAATGTTTCAAATTGTATCATGTTGATGCATTGGTTTGAATGACGTGATTTATACGTGTTATACTCCTTAAGCTTTGCATATGGGATGTTATGCTTGGGAAAACTTAAGTAGAGGGAATTGCATATGGGATTATACTGTGGAATCCATGATACATGTTGCATATAGCTTAATATGCTGATTTTATAAAGATTAAGTGCATGTTTTGAAAGAATGGCATGATGGTTTGAAATGGCTCTATATTGCATTGGATGATGTTTTAGATTCTCGAGCGTTCCTCACTAAGCAATGATTGCGTATGCTCTCTTTTATCATCAATGCATATTGATTGAGTGCAAGTGGCCTAGCAAGCAAGGAGGGAATTCCAAGACTTGAATTACCAAAGTATGTTGAGTTTTAAGTAGTAATAAAGGCAATGTGGCTTAAATGTTGTTGGGAGGGTTTAAGTGGTTACCTTTCTATTTGAGCAAGTTTACTTTGTTGATTTGGACTTATGATAAGCTTGGTTTGATGGATTTTGCATATGGTCTATGCTTTGGTTGCTTGAGTATTAGGAAGCATGCCTATAGTTTACCTTTGAAGCATGATGATTGTTCCTTGATGTTTGTTTTATGGTAGTTGATGGTAAATGGCCAATGATGATGTTATTTGATTGTTAGAAGCATGCTTAAGTGTTAGAATTCCAAAACGAGGCTAAAAACCAGCAGATTTTGACATTTCAGGTCAGGACATATCGATACGCCTATGCCCGTATCGATACAGGCAAGTGTTTTCAGGCACAGCGTATTGATACACGGGTGACCGTATAGATACGGATAAGCACATCTCAGGCTTAGCGTATCGGTACACGGGTGACCATATCGATACAGGTCTAAGGTTTTAAGCATAGCGTATCGATACTCGAGGAGGAGTATTGATACGGTTTTGAGCTACTAGAATTTGGAATTTTTTAGAAAGCTCAGGCGTATCGATACACTTGTCCGTGTATCGATACGGTCAGTGGTTAAGTTAGTTAAAATTATGTTTTAAGGTTTCTGTTTTCTCCCGTTTTTGTCCCTGATTGATATAGTTGCAATTAATTGAGTTTGAATGACATTTTGACCTAAAATTTCACCAGTAAGCATGTAATTGGTTTAATTGAGGATTGGTAATATTAATTACGAAATTGACCCTTTAAAATAGTGGAATTTATAGATTTACATTTTGGTCCCTATTAATGTAATATGGCCAATTGGATATCAATTCAATGCCCGATTGAGTTGGGTTTCCACTCATTGTTTGTATGTACACGTAGGGTAATAACCAACATCGAGATAAGATAAAGGAAAAAAATGGTTGCATTTTTCCAAGTTTTTTTTTCGGTTTACTTCGGTAAACCTAATGTAGCTCGCTCGGTTTAGTCTTGCGGCTAGGCCGGGTTGAAGAGGTTATATTTGGTAGTATCAGAGCCAGGTTATGATTGTTGGCAGTGGGTTATGGTTGGTTTATGCATGTTGGGGAGTTGTTTGATATGTATGTAGATTGAATTTAGTTGATTGCTATACACGGTGATTGCTTGTGTGTTATATGCCATGTTGGGGTATGATTTGGGACACATTCCTTATTACTACTAATGTAAAATATTTTTGATTTGAAATGGAAGTCTTGGACCCTTGCTTAAAGATGGCCTAATCATTTTTGTTTTGTTGTATTATCATGCCATAAATTCTTTGTTTACAATGCCACCGAGGAGAGAATTACGTTTTAATGCGAATGCGGGAAGGTAAGAGGGTAAGGATAATGTTATGCCTATTGAGGAGTTGCCACCTCCTCCGCCGAATCTACCTGCGGGTGTGGAACAAGTACCACATGTGCCGGCTGGGCCAGCGTTGGGTAATATGATGCATTTGATACAGGCAATGACAGGAGCATTTCAGGTCGCAATGGCTGGAGTGTATGTGCCTGCACTCGTATCGGTTGCTGTTGCTAATCCAAGATTACCTTTAGAGCATTTACGTGGCCTGAGAGGGGTCGAGTTTAGAGGGTTGAAACCTGAGGCTTTCGAGGAGTGGTTTGCCAATACATATCGTATATTGAATCAGATGGATTATTCTAACGCCCGTAAGCTGGGATGTGTTGTATCTCTGCTGTAGTGAGATGCATATAGCTAGTGGACTATGGTGATTACGAGTATAGAGGCTGATAATGTGACATGGGAAACCTTCAAATCTGCCTTTAGGAAGAAGTATCTCAGAGCTAGATACCAAGATGAGAAGAAACGCGAGTTCATGGCTTTGGTACAGGGGATATGTCGGTATATGAGTATGAGATACAGTTGTGAGGCTGAGCCAATATGCTTCTGAGTTGATGCCTGATGAGAGGAGCTGTTGCGACCGCTTCCGTTATGGATTGGCTCAGGAGGTTAAGACATATATGTTGGCTGCTGAGTATGTTGATTTTGATGTGTTGGTTTCGAGAGTCAAGGATATTGAGCAGAGTTTGGGTTTGACATCCCGTGTTGAAGGATCTGGTCATGGTAAGAGAGCCACTGATTTTAATATTGGTGGTGGTCGGTATAAGAGGCATCGGGACCAGAGACATCGACCTGAGCTTGGGCGAAGAGGTCAGCTAGGGCAGAGTTCTGGAGGTGGGATACCTGAATGTGCTCAGTGTGGGAAGAGACATTCTGGGGTTTGTTGGAGGTCAGATAGGGTTTTTTGGGGTTGTGGATCTCGAGACCATGTTAGACGCGACTGTCTACAGGCAGGACGAGTTGGTCTAGTTCTTGCACTGATTGCAGCTAGTGCTTGTTGGAGTTGAGGGTCGACTGATCATGTGAGGTGTGATTGCCCTATGTTAGCTAGAGGTGCGCAGGCTCAGGCACCTGCTGTGGTTGCCCCGAGAGGTCGAGGGCGTGGACGAGAATGCAAAGTTCCTGGCCAATGTTGTTTCAGCTTTGGAAACAAGTTGAATGTTAAAACTCGAATGTCAGACGTATTTGGCCTATGTTATGAATCCTGGATCTAAGGATGTACGTGTTCAGGACATCCGTATAGTTTGTGATTTTTCAGAAGCTTTTCCTGAAGAGTTGTTAGGGTTTCCGCTGGATAGGGAGGTAGAGTTTAAAATTGAGACGTATGTTGATACGGCTCCGGTGTCCGTTGCGCCTTATCGCATGGCACCTAAGGAATTGAAGGTGTTGAAGAAGTAGTTGCAAGAGCTGCTTGATCGAGGTTTCATTAGACCTAGTGTTTCACCTTGGGGTGCACCAGTGTTATTTGTGAAGAAGAAGGATGGCACGATGAGGATGTACATCGATTATCGGCAACTGAATAAGTTGATGATTAAGAATAAATATCCCTTGCCATGGATTGATGATTTGTTTGATCAGTTTAGGGGTGCTTCGGTGTTCTCTAAGATAGATTTGAGGTCTGGGTACTATCAGTTGAAAGTGAAGGATGTGGATATGCCAAACACTGCCTTCTGTACAAGGTATGGGCATTATGAGTTTCTAGTTATGACTTTCGATTTGACAAATGCCCCTGCTGTATTTATGGACATGATGAATCGAGTGTTTCATGAGTACCTTGATTAGTTTGTGGTAGTGTTCATAGACAATATTCTCATGTACTCCCGTACCGAGGAAGAGTATGATCAGTATTTACGAATAGTGTCGCAAGTGTTGAAAGATAATTAGTTATGTGCTAAGTTGAGCAAGTGCGAGTTTTGGCTTAAGGAGGTGATGTTCCTTGGTCATGTGGTTTCCGCGGAGGGTATTTGCGTTGATCCACAAAAAATTGAGGATATTCTCAATTGGAAGCAACCTAAGTCTGTATCGGAGTGCGTAGTTTTCTTGGGTTGGCTGGGTATTGTCGCCGTTTTGTTGAGGGGTTCTCAAGTATTGCAGCACCGTTGACCAAGTTGTTGCAAAAAAATGTTCCTTTTGTGTGGATGGAGAAACAACAACAGGGTTTCGAAAAGTTGAAAGAGGTTTTGACACACGCTCATGTGTTAATTCAGCCTGAATCTGGGAAAGAGTTTATGGTTTATAGTGATGCATCGTATGTTGGCTTGGGTTGTGTGCTGATGCAGGGTGGAAAGGTTGTGGCCTATGCATTGAGGCAGTTGAAAGTTCATGAGCGCAATTATCCAACTCATAATTTGGAGCTTGCGGCTGTGGTGTTTGCTTTGAAAATTTTGCGACATTACCTCTATGGTGAGAAGTGTATGGTTTTAACGGATCATAAGAGCCTAAAATATCTGATGTCGCAGAAGGAGTTGAACCTTAGGTAGCGAAGATGGTTGGATTTGCTTAAGGATTACGATTTGACCATTGACTATCATCCAGGTAAAGCAAATGTGGTGGCGGATGCTTTGAGTAGAAAAGTTGTGGTTGAGATGAAAGCTATGTTTGCTCGGTTGAGTGTAACTCGTGATGGTGGCTTGTTAGCTGAGTTACAAGTTAAGCCTACGTTATCACAGTTGATTAAAGCTAAGCAACCGTACGATGATTCATTGGTTGGGCATGTTAGGGACATTGCGGATGGAAATCTGTCGGATTTTCATTTTGATGATAACAGAGTTTTGTGTTTCAAGGGCCGGATAGTGGTACCGAATGATCCAGAGTTGAGGCACACTATCTTGGCGGAGGCACACTCTAGTCTTTTTTCTATGTATCCTGGTAGTGTTAAGATGCATCGTGATTTGAGGGAGGCATACTACTGGGTTGGGTTGAAAAAGAATGTGGCTGAGTTTGTTTCCAAGTGCATGGTATGTCAGCGGGTCAAGGCTGAACATCAATTTCCATCCGGGTTGTTGCAAATGCTGAAAATTTCGGAGTGAAAATGGGAGAGAATCACTATAGATTTTGTAATAGGTTTGCCGTTGACACCGGCTAAAAAGGATTCTGTTTGGGTGATTGTTAACCGGTTCACAAAGTGTGCACATTTTCTACTAGTGCATACAACGTATACCTTGGACAAGCTGGCGGATTTGTATATAGCTGAGATTGTGCGCTTGCATGGTGTACATAAATTCATTATTTTGGATAGGGATCTGAGGTTTACGGCAAGGTTTTGGGGAAGTCTGCACCAGGCTTTGGGTTCAAGCTTGAGTTTTAGCACTGCGTATCATCCTCAGTCGGATGGGCAGTCTGAGCGGGTTATCCAGGTTTTGGAGGATATGCTGAGATGTTACATTATTGAGTTCCAAGGAACCTGGGAGAAGCAATTGCCTTTAGTTGAGTTTGCCTACAACAACAGTTATCAAGCGAGTATATAGATGGCACCTTATGAGGCGTTATATGGCCGGAGGTGTCATACCCTTATGTTGGGCTGAGGTAGGGGAAAAGCATGTTACCTTGCCGGATGTATTGAAAGATACAGATGAGAAGGTTAAGCTTGTATGCGATCAGTTGAAAGCAACTGTGGATCTAAAGCATAAGGAGGTTGAATATGCGGTGGGTGATCGCGTATTCTTGAAAGTGTCACCATGAAAAAAGGTGATGAGATTCGGACTTAAGGGTAAGCTTTGTCCGAAGTTCATTGGACCATACGAGGTTATTTAACGTGTGGGTCTTGTAGCATATCGGTTGAGGTTGCCTCCTGAGTTGGAGAAAATTCATAATGTGTTCCATGTTTCGATTTTAAGGAGATACCGATCTGATCCATCGCACGTTATGCTGGTGGAGGATGTTGAGTTGAGGCTGGATTTATCCTATGATGAGGAACCGGTAGAGATTCTTGATACCATTAGTAAGGTTCTACGTAGGAAGACGATAGAGCTTGTTAAGGTATTGTGGCGGCATCGGGGAGTTGATGAGGCCACATGAGAGAGAACGCCGGACATAAAAGAGCAATTTTTGCATCTTTTTCCTTCAGGTAAATTTCGCGGATGAAATTTCTTAAGTGGGGGAGAGTTGTAATGCCCCGATTTTGGGCCTAGGAGTTTTGGGGAATGGTTTAGTCGGTCCGGTGAACCGAAATTAGAGATTCGAGTCGGATTCAAGATTTAAATTGGATTGAATATTTTTATAAGGGATAAAAATATGGGAAAATATTTAAAATCTTTACTAATTATATAAATGATTTTGGTGAAAACAATTTTGGAAAAATAAATTCAAAAATGGGACATTTTGAGTTAGTGACTAAAACGTAAAGCTTGCAAAATTGTTTTTAGTAATTGTTTTGAAAATGGGTCAAAACTTTGAATATTTAAGGAGCTAATAATCCAAAAGGGTTTCATCATATTTCTCCCTTTAATTAACTATTTTAATTAAGTTTTTAAGAGGTATAAATATTGGAGAGAATTAATTAAACACAATTAAGCTTTTTAAAAGAATTTCACGTAACTAACTTTGTAACATCTTTCTCTCAAATTCTCTCCAGCCAAACACATTTTCAACTTCAATTTCTTCAGGTAAAATTAGGATTTCAAAGAGTTTTTTATTTCCAATTGATTTCTAAAGCTTTTACATCAAATATTTATTGTTTTTACCTTGATTTTCATGTTTTATAAAGCAATTGAGGGGAGAAATTAGCATTGGAGGTAAGGATTCGTTCTTCTCCTCTAATGAAAGGTTCATTATTGAAATTCCTAAGTTCTTGATCCATTTTATATGATTTTCATTGGGTTTTGAATAATTAAACTCAGATTTATGGTTTAATTCATGGTTTATGATGAAAAATTGAAGAAATTTGTAGTGATCTATTTTTGCTGAGTTGAGGATTGGTTTATACCTTGATTTTGATGTTTAATATGATAATGAAGTGAGTTTTGATGATAGAATCCTGGAATCTATTGAATCTCTAGTTTGTTAGATTGGTAGTTAAGAGAATTTGAAGTGTTGCGGTTAATTATTGGTTGCTGGAGGTATAAGGTTGTTTTTAGGCTGTTGTTTTGATGTTAATTGATGTTATTTGAAGTTTGAGATTCGTAGTTGTGGGCTGGGTTGAGGTTTTTGGTGAATCGATGATGTTTTCGGTTTATAGGTTGTGGTGTTGTAGGGGATTATAGTTAGATAAATGTTAATTGATGGTTGCTGTGAGTTTGGATGCATTATAATGCATTGGATCCTCTGTTGTGATGTGTTTGAAACATGGGAAGTTAATCTGAAAGTGAACCTTTGAGGAGTCGTCGTAAGCTTAATTTGGCATCAGCAAGAGAGGCTTTACTTTGTTGGTGAGTGAAACATATAAGAATGGCTTTTCAAAGATTTGAAAAGGTTTAATGGGAGTCTAGACTAGGCTTGATACGTTGGTCTAAGGCTCAGAAGTAAGTAAAGTGGGTTTCTCTCTCGATTTTGGTTGGCAAATGATTTGTGAATGCACTTATTAAATGATTGTTTACCTCATGTTTTATACATGAAATAAGCATGGTTTAATGCTGGAATTGATATGAAATGATGTTAGATGTATTTGGAAAGTAATGCATGATTTTAATGAATGTTTATGAACATGGCTTATGCACAGTTTAATGCAAAATGAAATGATTTGAATGATGCATAAGAAAACAGTGAGGTATGTTTATAAAAATGGATTATATTGGCAAGTTATGAATTGAAAATGTTATGGAAATGTTATCGGATATAATTGGCCGGCCATAGGATTTAAAGTGCACTATAATAAGTTGCATATGGTTGTAGAGGTAGTACGAGAGGTACTTACTCCGATCATGTGAACCCCAATACTGTTGAGGCAACACTTAGATGGCTTTTACTCCAGCCATGAGCTGTATAGGTTGATGCGTCGAATGTGTGTACTCCAAGTTGGAGGATTAGCCCTGGTAGTGTAGAGGTGGTGCATGTGTTGCACAACTCCATGCCATTGAGCTGCAAGAGATTGCGAAATCTCTTGGGAATTCCGTATATCCAATGTTAATGATGATTTATGGAAAGGATGAATATTGAAATGGATCACTTGAAAGCCAATATAATGTTTTAAATTGTATCATGTTGATGGATTGGTTTGAATGACGTGATTTATACGTGTTATACTCCTTAAGCTTTGCATATGGGATGTTATGCTTGGGAAAGCTTAAGTAGAGGGAATTGCATATGGGATTATACTGTGGAATCCATGATATATGTTGCATATAGCTTAATATGCTAATTTTGTAAAGATTAAGTGCATGTTTTGAAAGAATGGCATGATGGTTTAAAATGGTTCTATATTGCATTGGATGATGTTTTATATTCTCGAGCGTTCCTCACTAAGCAATGATTGCTTACGCTCTTTTTTATCATCAATGCAGATTGATTGAGTGCAAGTGGCCTAGCAAGCAAGGAGGAATTCCAAGACTTGAATTACCAAAGTATGTTGAGTTTTAAGTAGTAATAAAGGCAATGTGGCTTAAATGTTGTTGGGAGGGTTTGAGTGGTTACCTTTCTGTTTGAGCAAGTTTACTTTGTTGATTCGGACTTATGATAAGCTTGGTTCGATGGATTTTGCATATGGTCTATGCTTTGGTTGCTTGACTATTAGGAAGCATGCCTATAGTTTACCTTTGAAACATGATGATTGTTCCTTGATGTTTGTTTTATGGTAGTTGATGATAAATGACCAATGATGATGTTATTTGATTGTTAGAAGCATGCTTAAGTGTTATAATTCCAAAATGAGGCTAAAAACCTGCAGATTTTGACATTTCAGGTCAGGGCGTATCGATACGCTCGTGCCCGTATTGATACAGGTAAGTGTTTTCAGGCACATCGTACCGATACACGGGTGACCGTATCAATACAGATAAGCACATCTCAAGCTTAGCATATTGGAACACGGGTGACCGTATCGATACAGGTATATGGTTTTAAGCATAACGTATCAATACTCGAGGAAGCATATCGATACAGTTTTGAGCTACTAGAATTTGGAATTTTTTAGAAAGCTCAGGCATATCGATACACTTGCCCACGTATCGATATGGTCAGTGGTTAAGTTAGTTAAAAATATGTGTTAAGGTTTCTGTTTTCTCCCGTTTTAGGCCCTGATTGATATACTTGCAATTAAATGAGTGTGAATGATCATTTTGACCTAAAATTTCACCAGTATGCATGTAATTGGTTTAATTGATGATTGGTAATATTGATTACGAAATTGGCCCTTTAAAATAGTGGAATTTACAGATTTACGTTTTGGTCCCTATTCATGTAATATGGCCAATTAGATATCAATTCGATGCCCGATTGAGTTGGGTTTCCACTTGTTGTTTGTATGTACATGTAGGGTAATAACCAGCATCTAGATAAGATGAAGGGAAAAAATGTTTGCGTTTTACCAAATTCTCCTTTCCGGTTTACTTCGGTAAACCTAATGTAGCTCGCTAGGTTCGATCTTGCGGCTAGGCCGGGTTGAGGGGGTTACAGCTCGTGTATTGATACCAGATGAACTGGTATCGGTATCCTTTTGTTTTTATGGCAAAACTCAAGCAGAGTTTGATGGGGGTATCGATACGTGTTGGATTATGCCCAAAGACCAATCATGAGATGGTTGTAAAAGACATACTTATTTTATCATGTTTATTAATATAAAGTCATTACTATTTTTCTGTCTTATTCTGTGCATTTATAAATAAACTGAATTATAATAAAGTCCTCAGAATAATATAGTTATTCTTGAATGCCCTTAGTCGAGTATTATTGTGGGCATGGACAACAATAATATATTAAGACTAATATGTAGTTGATTGATGACAAAGTGTTGTCATTGACTCGAAGATGTCAAAATCACTACATAAGTATGTGTTAGAGAATGACATATTGGACTGACCCGCTATCAGCGTGTTTCTTGGATTATTATGTGACAGTCACAACATTGCTCACAGTGATAACTATATGTATGATCCTCAGACTTGAGATCATCATTATTTAAACTTCGTGAGTGACATATTTTAATGCGGTTAAACGTATGTCATAGCTGACTACACTATAAAGACTAATATTGGATATGTCGCAATCTATGTAGCGGAATATGGTTGATCAAGATAGGATTTGTCCCTCCTACATAATATGAGTAATATCATAGGCCACTTGATTGAGTGAGACTAGAAAATGCATGGTCATGCTCGAATAAATTGATATGAGTTATCATAGTTATTCGTTTATAATAGTCTACTCAAGATATCAAGAAATATTAGATGGACTATACAAGTGTGACTATTCCATCACTTGTGTCCTATCTAGATATAAGGACAAAAGATTGTAATACATGAAAAGAGTTAATCACGGAAAAAAGGTTATGTCGAACCACAACTTCCTGTAACTTAGGTAGCAATGGTGCATTGCTAGATGCCACTCATTGCTTGTAATATTAGAATTGTTCTAGATATTACTGCTAAAGTTACATGAACCTACAAGGGTCACACCCTATGATTGAAACGAACAAATATCGACTAGATAGCATGTGTACAAACTTGTTGTACACGTAATAAGTAAAAATCGAAATTATTATAATTATTGTAATTATAGATAATGTTGTTTATATATTTTTTAATACTAGATAATTATTGTAATTATCAAATACTATTAATATATATATATATATCTCTAAAGAAACCTAATTAAATTAGAATCAGATTCTACATATTTAATTATATTCGGTTAAATATATTGTATATTTAATGAATCCGAATTTAATTAGAATTAGGTTTTTGAATTCTAATAAAGGCATAAGGTCTAGCAGTCGAGATATGCCTTTTGCGAAAAACCTCTCTAACAGTTAGAGAAGTAAGATATTGTCTGTTTCATTCGGGTAGACTGCGTAGAGGTCAGAACGCTTTTGTGACGACTTGGATTCGATATCATGCTAGAAGAATTAGATTCTCCTAACTCTCTGCGGCTTTTCAGATTTATTTAAGGTAACGTTTCATCCCTTTTCACCCCGGATTCGTTCCTCGTACATGGATCACTGGCGGAATTTGCCAGATAATTTTTTTGCTGAGCCATGGGCTTAACCGGCGTTTCCCAACAATGGTATCAAAGCCACTTGTACAATACAAATTCAGACTTAAATAATTGGATGATGTTTTTTTATGAGATGCATGTTTTGTTTTTTCTGTTTTGACGAGTATACGATATTTGTGTGAAACAAAGAAATTGAGTCCAGTCACGGTTAATATGTTAATATGTTTTAAATAGGTTTTTACAATCGATGGTTAAACGTTAATCACGTGTTTGTTGTTGTAAGGTTTTAATGTTCGTATGTTGATTTTTAACATGATGAACATGTGGTTCTGATAGCAAATCATTTTCGGTAGAGGAACAATGGTTGTTCAAGTGTGAAAAACCGAATCTGTCGGACCGCGTAGGCAACAAAGGTTGTAAGAACGATTTTGGTAATTATAATTAACAAGATAAAATATGTGTATGTTCTGGATGATATGCACGGTGTTTAAAAATGCATGGTTATAGCCCAATAGCACATTTACTTTGGTTTTATATTTATAAATACGGCCTTCGTTTTGTGCCTTTCTTTCATCTATGTAATTCTCTTCTCATCTTACTCTCTCGTATGTAAAACGAGTTTCTAAAAAATTGTAATATTTGTGGAGAAAGCGTGGATCACAAGAGCATAATGATGGGCCGATCAAAGGTGGATTAGAAGCTTGAGAAGCAAGTTCTATCTTTAGTTTATTTTGGTTCTCCCATTGACTTGGGATGGGCCACCTTAGTTTTACGGGCTATAACCATTGTATTTATATTTACTGTTTTACATATATGTGTTACAATGTATGTTTTAGCATGATGGTAGCTGATTAGATCATACTTGAATGGTGAGATTAATATAACAAAAACCTTCCATATTTAATTAAAATAGCCATCCAATATTAGCCCTCGTTAAAATCTCGATCGGTACTATGTAGGTTTTGCCAAAGTGAAATATTTATATCTATCTTAGTTAAACGTGAAGAATAAGCAAGTGATATTCACTGGTTGTAATATTAGTTAAACTAGGTTGTCCTAATGAGATTAGAAACCTAAAGGCTAATGATTTGGATAATCATGAGATGATTAGGAACAATAGTTGTTCACCAAATATAGGAATTACATGAGATGTAATTAGCAAGTGTTGTTTACCTAAATAATTGAATTCTAGGAGTAAAGCCAAAGCTGAATTAGGATGAAATGAAATATGGATCCTTACCCACTAGAAATACTTTTTAGTAAGTTTTTCAATTTTGAGGGTTTTTAATAGTGGGAATGTTATTACCTGATAAACATGATAAAAGGTACTTATAAATCATATTTTATCATTATAGATTTGTTATGCCAAACTCAAACTCATTATCATTGCGATTCATCCTTGAGAAGGACAAATTGAATGGCTTAAACTTCCTTGACTGGTTCCGTAACTTGAAGATTGTCTTCAAGCAAGAATGAAAATTACAAGTCATTGAAAACATGTTCCTAAAAAGCCAGAAGATGATGCCTCCAAAGATGAATTGGAAGCCTTTGAAAAATACATGGTAGATGTCGGGTGTTTGATGCTTGCGACCATGACTCCTTAGCTTCAGAAGCAACATGAGGCCATGGTTCCCTATGAGATGGTTAAAAATCTCAAGGAATTATTGAGGGGCAAGCTCGTCAAGAGAGGTACGAGACCTCTAAGGCTTTGTTTTGATGCAAGATGGTGGAGAGAACTCTGGTAGGAACTCATGTTCTCAAAATGATAGGGTATATTCAGACCCACGAAAAGTTGGGCTTCCCTCTAAGTGTTGAATTGGCTATTGATGTTATCCTGCAATCATTGTCGGATAGTTTTAATCAGTTTGTTTTTAATTTCAATGGGAATGAAATTAACAAATCATTGCCTCAGTTGCTTGGTCTGTTAAGAACAGCAGAGAACAACATGAAAAAGGTTGGCTTCAAGCCCATTATGATGGTCCGAAAGGATAACATAAAAAGAAAGCCCAACACCAAGGTAAAGCTAAAGCCCAACAAAGGAAAGGCTGCATTGAAACCCAAAGGAGGAGTTACAAAAGAAGGAAAGTGTTTCCGTTGCAACAATACTGGACATTAGAAGAGAAATTGCCATGTCCATCGTGAGGACATTAAGAAGGCAAGAGAAAATGGACAGTATGGATCATGTATTTATGTTATTGATATAGATATATCAACGTCTACTTCTTGGGTATAAGACACTGGTTATGGTTCTCACATTTGTACTTATGTATAGGGGACTAAAAATGAGTAGAAATTGGCAAAAGGAGATGTGGACCTACGAGTGGGAAATAGAGCAAGAGTTGCTGCATTAGCTATAGGAACATATACTTTGTCATTACCTAGTGGACTTGTTTTAGATTTAGAGGATTGTTACTTCGTACCTAGTTTGACTAAAAACATTATTTCAATTTCTTTTTTGGACAAGATTGGTTTTGAGATTATTATTAAGAATAATAGTTGTTCTTTTTATCTCAATAATGTTTTTATGGTACGACACATTTAATAAATGACATCTATATCTTAGATCAAGACAATTCCATATATAACATAAATACGAAAAGATCAAAAACAAATGACTCTAATCAAACTTATCTCTGGCATTGTCGCTTGGGTCATATAAGTGAGAAACACATATCAAAACTTCATAAAGATGGATTTTTGGATTCGTTTGTTTTCGAACAATTTAATATATGTGAACCCTGCTTAATGGGAAAAATGACCAAATCACCATTTGACGGTAAAAACGAGCGAGCAAGTGATTTATTAGGTCTAATACATAGTGATGTATGTGGACCAATGAATAGACAAGCCAAATGAGGGTTTCAATACTTCATTACTTTCACTGACGACTTCAGTAGATATGGGAACATTTACCTAATGCATCATAAATCTGAAGCCCTTGAAAAGTTCAAGGAATTTAAGAATGAAATACAAAACCAAATAGGAAAGAGTATCAAAGCTTTTCGATTAGATCGAGGAGGAGAATACTTAAGCTTAGAGTTTGATGAACTTCTTAAAGAATGTGAGATTGTCTCACAACTTATACCTCCTGGTACTCCACAACATAATGAAGCCTCTGAAAGGAGAAATTGAACATTGTTAGACACGGTTCGATCAATGATGAGTCATGTTGATCTTTCAACTTCTTTTTGGGGATATGTACTAAAAATAGCTGCTTTCACACTAAATCATGTTCCATCTAAATCGGTTCAAAAGACACCGTATGAGATATGGACCGAGAAGCGTCTTAGTATGTCTTTTATGAAAATTTAGGGATGCGAAGTTTATGTTAAACATCAGATGTCTACAAAACTCGAACCCAAATCTCATAAGTATAATTTTGTGGGGTATCCTAAAGAAACTAAAGGATATTATTTCTCCAATCCATCTGAGAACAAAGTGTTTGTTGCTCGAAAAGAGTCTTCCTCGGAAGAGAAATTGTTTTCAGAAAAAAAGTAGGAGAAATATTGAACTTTAGGAAATTCAAGATCAACCACAGATCATTGAACCAGAGATTAAACAACAACAAGTTCCACAAATAGTTGAGAAACATCCAATCATTCTTGAAACACAACCACTGTAGAGATCTATGAGAGAACGCAATGCACCTGAGAGATATGGATTTCTCATCACATTGCATGGTGATGTTCTCCTCATGGAACAAGATGAGCCTAGGACTTATCAGGAAGTAGTGGCGAGCCCAGACTCTGAGAAATGGCTAGAAGCCATGAAATTCGAGATGGATTCTATGTCAAAAAACCAAGTATGGACTTTGGTTGACCCACCTGAAGGGGTAAAGCCTCTAGTGTGTAAATGGGTTTTTAAAAGGAAGACCGACATGGATGGCAATGTACAAACATACAAAGAGCGATTGGTTGTTAAGGGATTTCGTCAGATTCATGGTATAGATTATGATGAAGCTTTTTCTCCTGTTGCTATGTTTAAAACCATTCAGATATTGCTTGCAATAGTTGCATTTCATGATTATGAAATCTGGCAAATAGATGTCAAAATCGCTTTTCTTAAGTGGAAAATTAGACGAGGATGTGTACATGACACAACCTGAGGGTTTTGACGATCCAAAAGATGCACAAAAAGTATGCAAGCTACAAAGATCCATTTATAGGTTGAAGCAAGCTTCTCGAAGTTGGAACTTCGTTTTAATGATGCAATCAAAGAATTTTTTTTAAATGAAGATGAGCCATGTGTTTTCAAGAAAACTAGTGGGAGCACTATCATATTCTTGGTATTGTATGTGGATGACATACTAATAATAGGAAATGACATACCTACCTTACAGTCTGTAAAGACTTGGTTAGAAAATGTTTTTCTATGAATGACCTGGGTAAAGCAACCTACATATTAAGAGTCAAGATCTATAGAGATAGATCAAGATGACTCCTAGGACTAAGTCAAAATACATACATAGATAAAGTACTAAAAAGATTTAGTATGGAATAATCTAAAAGAGGATTCTTACATATGAGACATGGTATTTCACTCTCAAAGGAAATGTGTCCTTCAACGCCTCAAGAAAGAGAGCGCATGAGTAAGGTTCCATATGCTTCGGCTATTGGATCTATCATGTATGCCATGCTATGTACACGTCCAGATGTATCATATACATTAAGTGTGACAAGTCGATACCAAGTGGACCCCGGTGAAGGTCATTGGGTTGCAGTCAAAAACATCCTTAAATACTTAAGAAGAACTAAGGATACATTCCTTATGTATGGAGGTGAGGAAGAGCTCAGTATAAAAAGTTATACTGACGCAAGCTTCCAAACTAATAAGGATGATTCTCGATCGCAATCGAGTTTTGTGTTTTGCCTTAATAGAGGTATTGTAAGCTGGAAAAGTTCAAAGCAAGATACAGTAGCATATTCTACAACAGAAGCCGAGTATATTGCAGCAAGCGATGCTACAAAAGAGGATGTTTGGATCAAAAAGTTCATATCTGAACTAGGGGTTGTGCCTAGCATATCAAATGCTATAGATCTACAGTGTGACAACAACGGAGCTATCGCACAAGTAAAAGAACCCAGATCTCACCAAAAATCCAAACACATACGTAGGCGTTACCATCTCATTCGAGAAATCATTGATCGATGGGACGTAGAAATATACAGAGTACCAATGGATGAAAATATCGTCGATCCACTGACAAAGCCTCTGACACAGCAGAAGCATGATCGTCACACTAAATCTCTTGGTATTAGATACATGAGTGATTGGTCTTAGTGCTAGAGGGAGATTGTTGGAGTATGCCCAAAGACTAATCATGAAATGGCTGTAAAAGACATACTTATTTTATCATGTTTATTAATGTAAAGCCATTATTATTTTTCAGTCTTATTCTTTGCATTTATAAATAAACTGAATTATAATAAAGTTCTTAGAATAATATAGTTATTCTTAAATGTCCTTAGTCGAGTATTATTGTGGGCATAGACAACAATAATATATTAAGACTAATATGTAGTTGATTGATGACAAAGTGTTTTCATTGACATGAAGATGTCAAAATCAATACATAAGTATGTGTTAGAGAACGACATATTGGACTGACCCGCTATGAGCTTGTTTCTTGGATTATTATGTGACAGTCACAACATTGTTCATAGTGATAACTACATGTATGATCCTCAGACTTGAGATCATCATTATTTCAACATCGTGAGTGACATATTTTGATGCGGTCAAACGTGTGTCGTAGCTGACTACACTATAAAGACTAATATTGGATATGTCGCAATCTTTGTAGCGGAATATGGTTGATCAAGATAGGATTTGTCCCTCCTACATAATAGGAGTAATATCATAGGCCACTTGATTGAGTGAGACTAAAAAATGCATGGCCATGCTCGAATAAATTGATATGAGATATCATAGTTATTCGTTTATAATAGTCTACTCAAGATATCAAGAAATGTTAGATGGACTATACAAGTGTGACATGACTTGTGTCCGATCTAGATATAAGGAAAAAATGATGTAATACATGAAAAGAGTTAATCATGGAAAAAAAGGTTATGTCGAACCACGACTTCCTGTAACTTAGGTAGCAATAATGCATTGCTAGATGCCACTCATTGCTTATAATATTAGAATTCTTCTAGATATTACTGCTAACATTACATGAACCTACAAGGGTCATACCCTATGATTGAAACGAACAAATATCGACTAGATAGAATGTGTACAAACTTGTTGTACACGTAATAAGTAAAAACCGAAATTATTATAATTATTGTAATTATAGATAATATTATTTATATATATTTTAATACTAGATAATTACTATAATTATCAAATACTATTAAAATATATATATCTCTAAAGAAACCTTGTAATACCCCAAAATTTACTAAGTTGATTAAGGGTCATTTAGTACTAAGATAATAGCTTAAAAGCTAACTTAGTGACTAAAATGACAAAAATGCGAAAGTTGCGATTTCTTTAATTATGGGTTTTGGAATGGAAATTTCTAAGCTTTAAAGGTATCATGCGATAGATAGTGAATTGAATAAGGCATTCTTAAAGTTTGGTTGAATTCTAAGGAAAATTGGAATGAGAATTGAAGTTTAAAAATGTAGTGACCAAAATGTAAATTTTGAAAATTTTGTGGATAAAGTATAAACTTTGAAAAAATTTGGGGACTAAAGTTTTAATTTCCCAAAAGTTAAGGGTTTTTATTTCATAAATAAACATATCACCTAAGGGTGTGAATCGAATGCGGAATTATTGGTTCGATATGATACTTCAATTATGGGGAAAATCGCAGTTAAAGTTTAAGTGGAATTCGGATACCCGGACCGAACTGGAAATTTTTGAAATTTTGCCATATGATAGAGAAAGGTTATAAAAGTCATAAAATGATATTTCTGAGTAAAGGATTATTTATCGGTATATTGGATCGAATGGAAATTTTGGAGACTGGTCCAAAAGCTATGGAAAATTCATAAAATGATATTTTTAGAATATTTTAATTTTGGTTGGTTGAATTCTAACTAGATTTAGTTAGATTGTAATGGAATGGAAATTTGGAAACAAACTAGTAAATAAAGACTAGTTGGAGGGCAAATTGGTCATTTGGCCCCAATGGCAATTTTCAAATATTTAAAAAGTTATAAGGGCAATTTTGGAATGAGAAAATGGAAGATTAAAGACTGGATCTTGATTGATGATAAAATCAATCTCAACCATTGGATAAAAAGGGCAAAATTATAATTTCACTATTAAATGAATTTAATATTCATTTAATAGATATATATGTAAAATAATGGTGAAAAGATGAAGATTTTGTTCATCTTTTCCAGCAACAAACGTGAGGGCTAGGGAAAGAAAGAGAAAAAAATTTCCAAGCTCGATTCAAGCCCCGAAACTCGGTTTTCAGGTAATCTCTTCAACTACAAAGTTGTTCTACTCTTCAAGCCCTATCTTTTGATATCAATAATTCATGGAATCCATGCTTGATTTATGAGAATTTACATGAGAAAGAAATTAGGGTTTATGGATCAAATTGGGGCTTTTTAGATTTTATGATTCCATGATTGAATTCAAGTTGAAATCAAGCTAGTAGGATGTTAAAATCATGATATTGAGTTGGGATTTAAGTTTTACATGTTTTGATTATTATGAAGATGATTAGGGTTTATGGATTCAAGTTTAAGTTAGGGTTTGTGATGTTGAAATAATGATCTAGTAAGCTTGAATTGTTGTTTGGAAGCAAAACCCTAAGTTAAATTGTGTAGGGACCATTTCGGCAACTTGAAAAGTTGAAGGACCAAATCTGAATTTTTAGAATTTGGAGTGTATTTATGTTATTAATGATGTTAGAGATAAGAAAATGAAGTTAGAATGCTAAATTGATGTTGAATTGAATTAGTGACCATTTTGACAAATTGTCGAAGTTAAGTGACCAAATCGAAATTGAAGTTTTGTATGGGGGTTAAATCTGATTTTTAGTTTTAATGATGGAATTAATGTATTAATGTTGAATTGAGGACTAAATTGCAAAGTTAAGAAGCATGAATCCTTATCTTTGCATTTTAGTGACTATTTCGGTAAATAAGGAAAATTAGGGAGAATTATTGTGAATAATTATTTGGTGAAGAATGTGATGAGTTGGTGGTTTAAAGCTAGTGATTGGACTAAATTGAAAAGTAGAGAAATAAGGAGAAGTTAGTATAAAAGTTGAAGTTGTTTATGGAAGTTGTGTAGAAAAACTGGTTTATGGCAGTAACTTTGAAAATTCACCATAAATTCTACAAAAATGGATAGAAGGTGAATTTTATACCAATGTAAAGATTTATTCGTCTAGTTTCGTGTCCAGCAAACGGAAACTGATTTCGAGTTCCGAGTAAAAAGATATGAATTTTTAGGTGGTGAAAGGTCAGAAAATAGTATAGCAGGTTGTTCCAAAATTCAATACTGGAAATTGACTTTGAAAATTCGCCATAAATCTTACAAATTGAATTTGGGCTATTAATTTATATGGTTGAAAAGCTTATTGAATCTAGTTTCTTCCAGAACAAACGGAATTGAATTCCATGTTGTATATTATTTTATAGAAATATTTCTTTGGAGGTACTACAAACTGCCAGAAAATGAGAATTGATACACTTTGTGTCTAAGGTTGATTAGTAAGCTTGAAAAGGGTTAATGGAAGTTCAAATTGGTCACTAAGGACCATGATGAGTTTTTGAACAATACAAGGAAGAGAAGAAAATGTTTGGAGATTTTGTATTCAAATGATTATATTGGAGAATATGTCTAAGATATTGTTAGATTGGGATCTAACAAATATTTTACTTATTTGAATTATGAAGTTAAGTTCGAAACAAGGGAGGTTCGAGGTACGATGAAGGAAATGATCAAAGAGGACTTAGTGATGCATACTAATAAATGTCCCAGGAGAGTGCAATGCATACATAACATTATACATAGATGTTTCATACAACACTGGTAGGACTTGCGATGAGTCTACCTGGTTTATATATTGTCATGATAATTATGTCATTGATCATATATTTGACATATTTTAAATATGTCAAAGGTTGAAAATAAATGCATTGATCACTAGTTATTGATGATGGTATAATATGAATGTTATTTTGGTTATGAACTGTTAAATGTTGATATATATTGATATATGTTGCCATTGATGACTTAAATGATGAAATAAAGCCCAATGTATGATATAGAGGTTCGATGGTATAGTTGGATATCCATAGGGTCATAAACAGTTGTATAAATATTCTAAGCACTTCGGTACAATATTCATAAATACTTATTGAGGGTATACTCATACAAGGTTTGGGTATACGGAAACACTTAGGGTGTTAAGCACTACGGTGCAATTTTATTAATACTCAATGAGGGTATACTCATGCAAGGTTTGGGTATACGGAAGCACTTATGGTGCTAAGCACTACGGTGCAAATAATATACATACTCAATAAAGGTTGGGTATGGGGGGATGACTCGTGTACACAGAATCTCTAAATTCGATACCTTGGGCTAAATAAATTGAAAAGAATAAAAAAACATGAAGATAAGCTTGAAAGCTTGTAGATAGAAATTGAAGGAGGTATTAGTAAGCATTGAAAGCTTACGGGTGGAAATGGCAACGGTATTGGTAAGATCTAATCTTATCACTTTGATATACATATTTATTTATGTTAACGAGCATGTAATGGTAAAGTGATCATATGCATTGTTAATCATTGATATTGATATTATGACAATTGCACTTGAATTCAAATTATTGCCTCACTAACTAAATACTTAGCGTGTAACTATTTTACACGTAGGAAAAAGAAATGGTTGTAGTAAGGAGCATATACGGACATCATCAATCAATAACAGGTACATTAGTATCAGTAAGATATATTTTGATACTGTTTGATATTTACTAGTTGGCATGTATATTAAAAGGGTATGCCTGCTCTGATAGAATTTATATTTTATTTGGTATCTAGATGAATTTTAAATCAGGCAGTTTTTAGGCAGTTTTACTAATTATATAAAGAAAAATTAAATTGATAAGTTGCTGCCTGAAAATAAACTCGATTTGATGAGGAAAATATTATGTTTAAACTTTACGTGATTAACTAGATTTGTAATTAAAAACTAAATATATTGTAATATTTTTAAAGAAACAAAATTTTATCGAATTACAAATGTAGAGGGTTTTACGAATGTTTTGTGATACCTCTAACTCGTATTCAGTGATGGATACAGGAAAGGGGTGTTACAAACCTAATTAAAGTAGAATCAAATTCTACATATTTAATTATATTCGGTTAAATATATTTTGTATTTAATGAATTCAAATTTAATTAGAATTAGGTTTTTGAATGCTATATAAAGGCACGAGGTCTAGCAGCCGAGATATGCCTTTTGCTAAAAAACCTCTCTAACAGTTAGAGAAGCAAGATATTGTTCGTTTTATTCGGGTGGACTGCGAGAGGTCAGAACGCTTTTGTGACGACTTGGATTCAATATCGTGCTAGAAGAATTGGATTCTCCTAACTCACTGCGGCTTTTTAGATTTATTTAAGCTAACATTTCATCCCTTTTCACCCCAGATTCGTTCCTCGTACATGGATCATTGGCGGAATACGCCGGATAATTTTTTCGTTGCGCCATGGGGTGTATCGAAGTTTCCCAACAATACGCATAAGTGATTAATGATACCCTCTGTTCCACCCAAATTCCAGTAGCATTTTTGGGTATCAGTACGCTTGAGAGCATATCGATACCAATGGGTGTACCGATAAACAACCCGCGTATTGGTACCCAATGTTGGTTGAACCCCTATCATATGTAGGTAGGGTATCGATACGCATAAATGAGTATTGGTACCCATGGAAGCGTATCGATACCTTTGAGTGGGTATCGGTACTCGCTAAATAATCTGCTCAAAAATTATGATTTGAGTTTTGGGGAACCATAATTTGTGGACTAAGGCCTAATGGACCTCTAATGGGGTAAAATAAATAGTAAAATTGAGAAACCGAGAACTTAACCATGTTTACGAATATAATGAGTCATAACTTGATAAATGTTGGGTGACTAGTTTGTAATGGCAATCATAGAGATCCTTGGGGGGATTATGTGTGGTTACGTGGCAAGTAAGGGCACTTGTGTGGTTGAGTTATTTAATTAAAGGATTCAGATACCTAGTGAGAGTGTTGCAACACCAAGAGATGAGCTTTTAGATGTAAGTTCCCAAGGCTGTGTAATGTCAGGCCTCATCCGATGAAACTCGATGAGAAATTTTGAGTATAGGAGTACGTTCCTGAGGCTGTGTGACGCCGGGTCTCACCTAGAGAGAGTGTATACATTCCTGAGGTTGTATAACATCGAGACTCACTTAGAGTGTATGTTCTTGAGGTTGTGTGACAATGGGTCTCACTACAGGTTTATTAGTATGGTGCATGCGTGCCGTGTAAGATTATTGCATTATTGTTGCTACGTGTTTAGGCGGCTAGAGGTAGCACATATATATTATATTTCTATACATCGTCCTTTAGCTACAAGCTCTTATTTTTTATTTTCATGAATCATGTTTGAGTGGAAGTGTATCCACTAAGCTTCGTTAGCTCAGCATTCGAAATTGTTGTTTCCATTCGTAGGTTAGTAAGTTGGCATGCATTGTCGGAGAACCATCGGAGTAGGACCCTAGCTTCGACTTGTGTCCGAGTATAATACTTAGACTTATTTGGGTTATGTATTTGTAGGACCCTATGTTGTATTGTAACTCTCATTTTAGATTTTAACTTATGAATCAAATGCTTTTAAATTATATATTTTAAATGAAGCTCTCATGTAACATTTTAACTATTTTGTTTATGTCAAGTATTTGAACTTAATGGATTTTATAAAATGATGGTGTTTAGGATAAATCTAGCGGTAAACTTTTTGGCTTTAGAGTTGGGCTTGAGGCCCATTGTGATATTCGAGTTGGAGATGTTACAACAATGGTATCAGAGCTTAGGTTTAGCTAGTTCTAGGAAACCCCGGGAGTTTTAGAGTGTTGTATAGGTGTCAAGCGAAAATGGTTCCCATACGTTGCCCAAAGTATAGGCTTTTTTTGGCTTGCCTTGTTGTTGGGATTGGTGCCTTAGGTTGGGTTGGGTATGGGAGGATGATGGATGGGCAAATGTGTAATTTTCTCCCTTTTGGAGAGGGAGGGGTTGATCACCCATTTAATTTCTGTAGAAAATAAATGTGGGTGAGATCATCTTGTTCCCTTATGCTCCATCAACCCCTTCTTCATCCCTTTACCTTGCACCCATGTTAAAGGTCCAATCTTTGTTAATTTGAAGCAATTTTTAGAGTTAAGGGTTTAGAATAAGTTGCTCGTCATCCAATGATATACAAGTCAAGGTAAGGATTGATAGCTTTGGTGCAGGTTGGAAAATGAGAGTTGGTGAAGATTGTGGAGGATGAACGGGAATGAGGTTTTTAAAACCATTTTCTGTTATAAAGCTCCCTCTTTTATTTTTCTTAACGTTCTAGTAATGTTGTAACCCATTTCGCAACATCACCTTGTAGTGAAAGATGTGAGAGAACCATACAAGGAGCTTGGGAAGATGAAGGTTTGAAGAGTTTGTTGGAGGCTTCTTTCTCATCAATGAATCAAGGTTAGTACACTACTAACTCCCTTGTATTCCTAGAAATTATAAAGTTAGATTGCTTGTGCTTGGTTTGATGTTTTGGTTGGTTGAGAGCTTGAAATCCCATTAATTGTAAAATTCAGATTTGAAGTTAAAATGATGTAAAAATGATAGGAAACCACTTTAATCATCTTCCATATCTTGTAGGTGTGTTTTGGGGCTTAAACATGATGGTTAGAGGGAATTAGATGTGTTTTACGAGCTCCAAAAATTGGTTTTTAGGCTCGTATACCGATACCAGATGAACTGTATCGGCACCCCTTTATTTTTATGGCAAAAATCAAGCAAAATTTGAAAGAGGTATCGATGCACATAAGTGAGTATCGATACCCTCTGTTCTACCCAAATTCTAGTAGCATTTTTAGGTATATTGATACCAATGGGTGTACCAATACACAACCCTGTATATCGGTACCTAGTGTTAGTTGAACCCTTGTTGTATGTAGGCAGGGTATCGATACACAAAAATGAGTATCGGTACCCATAGAAGCGTATCGATACCCTTCAGTAGGTATCGGTACTTGCTGGACAATCTGCCCAAAAATTATGATTTGAGTTCTGGGGACCCATAATCTGTGGACTAAGGCCCAATAGGCCTCTAATGGGATAAAATGAATAGTAAAATTGAAAAACCAAGAATTTAACCACGTATAAGATTATAATAATTTATAACTTGATAAATGTTGGGTGACTTGTTTGTAATAGCGATCATAGAGATCCTTGGAGGGTTGTGTGTGGTTACGTGCCAAGTAAGGGCACTTGTGTGTTTGAGCTATTTGATTGATGGGATTCAGGTACCTAGTGAGAGTGTTGCAACACTAACAGATGAGCTTCCGAATATATGTTCCCAAGGTTGTGTGACATTAGGCTTCATCTGATGATACCCGATGAGAGATTTTGAGTATGGGTGTATGTTCCTGAGGCTGTGTGACACCGGGCCTCACCTAGAGAGAATGTGTGCGTTCCTAAGGCTGTGTGACACTGGGTCTCACTCTAGGTTTATTGGTATGATTATATGTATTGTGTGAGATTATTACATTATTGTTGCTATGTGTTTAGGTGGCTAGAGGTAGCGCCATGTGTATTATATTGCCATGCATCGTCCTTTAGCTACATGCTCTTATTTATGATTTGTATGAATCATGGTTGATTGGAAGTGTATCCATTGATCTTCGTTAGCTCAGCTTTTAGAATTGTTATTTTCGATTGTAGGTTAGTAGGATGGCGTGCATTGACAGAGCACCATCGGAGTAGGGCCTCAGTATCGACTTGTGTCCGAGTACAGTACTTAAACTTATTTGGGCTATGTATTCGTAGGACCCTATGCTGTATTGTAACTCTCATTTTGGATTTTAACTTATGAGTCGAATGCTTTTAAATTATGTATTTTAAATTGAGCTCGCAGGTAACGTTTTAACTATTTTATTTATGTCAAGTATTTAAACTTAATGGATTTTATGAAATGATAGTGTTTGGGCTAAATCTAGTTGCAGACTTTTTGGCTTTAGAGTTGGGCTTGAGGTTCAATTGTGACATTTGGGTTGGAGATGTTACAGTTACAACATCCTGGTTGAAGATTCTCGAATATATGATCCTGATGCTTAGTGGAACCGGGCATCATTCGAAGATGCTTGATGAGAGATTCTGAGTATGGGTGTATGATCCTGACGCTTAGTGGTACCGGGCCTCACCCCAAAGAGTGTATGATCCCGATGCTTAGTGAAACTGGACCTCACTCAGAGTGAATGATCCCGATGTTTAATGGGACCAGGCCTCACTCATATATTACGGTATAATGCTTATATGTTATGAGAAGCTTATACTTTCTTGCTATGCTATATGGTTAGGCGGCTAGAGGTAGCGCCACATTTATATGATGTTATGATGCCATGTTATGAGTATAGTTGGGCCGTGCGAGCCATGTATGATGATTGCTTTGATGAAAGCATGTGTTTAAGTGACTAGTGGTAACGCCACGTGTTTATTTATCTCTCCTTAAAGCTCATAGTAGCTTGCATGCTTATGTTTATGATTAGCATGAAGTATAGTAGAGTGGATGTGTACCATTGAGCTTTGCAAGCTCAGCGCTCAGAATCGATTTTTCTACGTGTAGGTTGATCGTCGGATCGTGGGATCGATGAGCACTATTAGTTTGAGATTTCAGCATGTGGTGTTTTCTAGAGTACGATACTTCTGTTTAGTGATTCATAGAACCTTACATGGTCGAGTCTATATTTCTTATTTTTGAAATTATATTAATCAAACTGAATGTTCAAATGTTTTAAATTTAAATTGGAGCTCATTTGTACCGCTTTGATTATTTATCTATATTTTCAATTGTTGACTTTAAATGTTTTTGAGAAATAACTTGTTGGGCTAAACCCACTTGGAAAAATTTTATGGTTTTGGTTTGGGCTTGAGGCCCAAATGTGATATCCGAGTCGAGGGTGTTACACGTTGCCACCCCTATTCTAACTTCCACCTCACGAGCATGTCATACCTTTATTTAACCTTCTAACATAAAAGTAGATTATGGTATATTAAACAGGTAAATAAAAATAGTTTATATTAAAATATATATTTATAAAATATTTGATGAATGATTATAAGTCAATGATGGGGATTTGTCACGCCTAAGAAGAGGCGGGGTCATTAATCCCACATCGGAAAGAAAAAGGAAGGTCTTGGGATATAAATACGGTGGCAATTCACATCCTATTAGATATGTCTTTTGGGAAAAGGGTAATGGCCCTGTGACAAGTGGTATCAAAGCGACCATTTGACTGCCCGATTTCACGTCGAGCGCCCATGAGTGTGGTAGGCAGGGTGAACAATTGTAACAAGGTGGCCCATCACGAGAGCGGAAGCTCGTGACGAGGGCGTCACGAGGTTGAGTGGGGGAGAATGTCACGCCTGAGAAGAGACGGGTCATTAATCCCACATCGGAAAGGAAAATGGAGGTCTTGGGATATAAATAAAGTGGCGCTGCACATCCTATCAGACATGTCTTTTGGGAAGAGAGTAATGGCCACGTGACAGATTCATACTAATTTTATTAGTCTCATGTTTAACACTTAAACACTTAATTTACTTCTAACCATGGTTTTTAAATATTTTATTTAATTATTATATATAATTATGAAAAGACAAAAACTTATCATTACAATAGTTATTATAATCTAGAAAAATAATTTTTCGTCTTTTCCCAACTATATTGATAACTGGTTTAACTTATACAAAATTAGATATTTAAAGTTAGTTAAGATAAAATTGTCATTTGGAGAATTCAATTATATAAAGTGTACAATAATTATAGTTTATGTTCGAAATTTGTAGTTTTCCTCTTAACAATGTCATCTCTAAAGTTTTTATTCAAACTCTCTTCTTGAGAGAGCAATGTGCATTGCCATTGTCAGGGCCATCCCTGGGCCATGACAATAGGGGCGCCCTGTAACATCCATTTCCTGTATTCGTTACCAAATACGATTTAGTTATGTTACTAACTAAGATTAAACCCTTTTTATTTCTTTTACCTAGAAAGCTGACAGCCTACGCTGGCTTTACTCAAAAATTTATAAAAAAATTTATAGACATCGAAAATTTATTCCAAATTTTTTTAATTAAACTAGATTCATTAAGCTTTCTAACCATATAAATTATTAGCTTAAACTTATTACGCAAAAATTCAAATAAATCCCTAAATTCACGTCACAGCCCAGAAATACTGAAATTCTGCTGCCATGTTTTCTAATATTCCATCGAATAAAAATTCATAACTTTTTACATACAACTCGAAATTAGTCACCGTTTGTTTTGTAAGAAAATAGACAAAATTTTTAGTTTATACATATAAGATTCACTTTCTAAGTCCAATTGTGGAATTTATGTTGATTTTTCAAACACACTGTTTTTGCATACATTTCTGGACAGATTTTAATCTTTCTATCTTAAGACCCATATTCACTAAAAACTTAGTCCATTTTCATTTATAAACATAATAGGCCTTACTAGGTTCATCATCCATATTATAATAACTAACAAACCAATCATGTTTGGTTATAAGTTATTACAAACCCCACTAATTATATATGCCATCTAGTACATTTCCAAAAGAAAGGATGGATGTCATTAACATTACTATGAGTATGGAGATATACCTCCCAAAATAGGAAAGTGATGCTTGGCTACTCTTCCCTCGAAGCTCCCTTAAAACCTACGCATGAAATTCATCATACGCTAAGCATGTACTTAGTGAGGCAATAATAGTTAAATCACTGCAACTTAACATATATATCAATATAATAAAATAACAATGCATATGATCACTTACTATTTTATGCTTGCTAGCATATATGACATGATATATATAATAACATATTACATGGTAATAATTTTGATTATTACCATTACCGTTGCCATATTTATCATCGAGCTTTCAAGCTTTTCATCATGTTTTTCAATTCATTTAGCCCATGTATCGATTTAGGGAAATTTATGTACACGAGTCATCCCCTCTATACTTACTGGAGTATAGTATATTATTTGCACTTTACCGGAAGTGCTTAGCGCCGAAGTGCTCCTGTATACTTACCGGAGTATACAATTAGTAAATAATTTGCACTTTACCTGAAGTGCTTAGAATGTTTATACAACTGTTTATGACTCTATGGATATCCAACTATACTTTTAATTTCCTATATCATACATTGGGCTTTATATCAATTATAATCTCATTCATGGCAACATATATACATATTGAGTAATTCATACCCAAAATAACATTCCATGATTTTAATTAGTGATCCATGCATATGTTTTCAATTATTGACATATTTCTAACATGTCAAAACCATATATATAATCAATGACATAACTATCATACCATGCATGCATTGCACTCACCTTGACACTTTCAAAAGTATAATTTATACTAGCCTCACTAAGCTCGGTTGCACTTTTTATCTTCTTTCTTCACTCGTTTAATCTCGAACTTGCTTGTTATATGTATGTACATTAAATACATAGCACAAGCAACCTTAAGTACATGTCCAAACCTTACTAATACATGTACATACCAAGTTGGAAAATTTAACATTTTCAACTAAGTACTTCTTTGCAATAACAATGCTTCCTACACTTTAATCTTATCTCAAATTGCACATTACAACCATAAGTTTGATAATTTCACTTTAAAGTTAAACCCTAAATTCTCTCTCTTAGGGTTTATAATCTAAAATTTGGAAACTTTCACATTTCATCTCCATTTTCAAAAATTTTAATACCAAAATGATCCTTGTATAATAGCAAACAACATAACCATTCTTCTTGAATATTTTCCAATTTCTCACTTATTTCACCCAATTTACAAAATTCACAAAATAGTCCTAAATGATTTTTTCTTCATTCCAATCACATAATTCAACTTAGAAAACACCATTCTAATCATTTCCATCATCAAATAAATTTTCACAAAATTTCCCCTAATTTTCTTCAAATTGCCGAATTGGTCCCTATAGGTTTTCCAAGAGATTTTCATCATTCCAAGCATAGAAACAACACTACAACACCATTTCCAACTTGATTGAGCCTTAAAACATGAAAAATTAGCATGTTCTTCAACCACCCTAATCATCAATCTCAACTTAGAGACATGGAAACTAAACAAAACTTATACCAAAAGATAGAGAATTCAATGGAGATCACTTTCTTATTTCATGTCTCTAGCCAAAAATCAAACAAAAGCAAGCCAAAAATTGAATTGAAAATTTCTTCTTACCTTAGCTAAGGGTTTTGGTTTCCTTGGAGAAAGATGAACAAACTTTAAAATTTTTCTTTCTTTTGTTTTAATGCCAAATGTCTTCAAATTGGCTATATAATAATAAAAATATCTAAAATAGTCAAATGACTATTTTACCCTTTAGTTATAACCAATCACAAGCCAACACCTATATTTTATCCTCTTTCATAATCAATTTTTATTAAAAAGTAAATGACTAAAATGTTATTAATGAAATAGTTTATTTTCAAAATGCCATTCCATCACCTATACAAAATACTGAATAGAATAGAATCTAAACCGATTAAAAACGATTCAAAACTTCAATGCTATGCTCCTCGGGTCTTCCTAAGACTTCCTTCAAATTTTCATAAAATTCCGAGCTCAAATGAGTACTTGAATTCCACTTAAACTTTAACCGTAATTTCCCAATAATAGAAACATCAGATCAAACCATAGTTTTTATATTCGATCCATGCCCTTAGATGATCTATCTATTTATGGAATAAAAATAATTATTGGGAAAATTACTATGTTGGTCCTTAAACTTTTCTCAACTTTTCACTTTTGTCATCAAACTTTAAAATTTTACGTTTTAGTCACTAAACTAAAACCACTAACTTTTTATTCTTTATGTTTTGGTCACTAATCCAATAATGGGATATTACATGCCCGCCCAAGGCCTCTCTGCTCAGGGCCCACGCCCAAGAAATTTAAAAGTGTAGTTCTTAGCTCTTACGGGTGGATGAAAAAAAGAACCCAATGATGAACATATATATATATGTATGTATGTATATCTATAGTTGGATAAGTTTCGAGGGCCCCAATAATAATTATTAAAAAATTAAATCGTAAGAGCGTGCTCATCTTAATAAATATTAGGGGAAATTCAGCCCCTAATAATAAGTATTAAAAATAATTTAATTTTTAAGAGTATGCTCGTAATAACAAATATTAAAATTGAATTTTTTTAATACTTGTTATTAGGGGACCTATTTTTCCCACTATTTATTATTATGAGCATACTCTTAAAAAAAGTTTCAATACTTGTTATTATAGACGTACTCTTAAAAAAAATTCAACACTTGATATTACAGACATGTATTTAAATAGGGGTATGTAACTGCAATAGAGATTGTTATATAGTGGTAAAGACATCATCCAAAACCATGATACATGCAACTGTTATGTCCACAATAGCATATGTTATTAAAAATTTTCACAACTGTGATACCCGTAGTGATAGAAATAATATTCGTTATGTCTACAAACCGTGATAAACGCAACATGACCGAATATACGATCGCAACCGTAATTTAAATACCTAATTTAGGGCCCAATTTTTAAGTTCGCTCAAGAGCCACTAAAATCTCAGGAACGACCCTGACCATTGTACTCAATACTTCTTGATTATCTTGTTATAAGTTTTAATCTATTTTATTAAGGGTTATATTTTGATACACAAGCTGTGTAAAAAAATTTACACAACCTTTCATATTTAAGCTATAAAATCTAAAATCTAAATCCCTAGCCCTAACACCTTAAAATCTAAACCTTAAACCCTAAACCTTAAAATTGAAAGGCTTGTGTATCAATGTATTTTCCTTTTATTAAAGAACATTTTTTTAATATTTTAAAGAACAATTTTTTTGAAAGGAAATGTAAATTAGAGTTATAATCATAAATCTACCCTAAAGAACAATTTTTTTAAAGAACAATATTTTAAAGAACAAATTTTAGATATACATACAATGTAAATTAGAGTTATAATCATAAATCTACCCTAAAAATTAAATTCTAAATCCTAAATTATAAAACTCTAAATCATACATTTAAACTAAACTCTAAAATATATAAACTTCAGTAAAAAATAACATTTACTAAATTATGTTACTATATTTTATCAAAATTTATTAAATTATTTCCCCTCTTCTTAGATTTGAAGAGGTGATTAAAATATCATATAAGCTTTAAATTAACCGATTCTACTACATCACTACTTTCATTTTCTCTCTAGTATAGTTACTTTCATAAAAAGAGTTTTTGGTTAGTGTTGTCTCCGACAATAATCTTTATGTCATCGGTTGATTTTTAACTTTTAGTTCGATTGTATTTAAATAAGCACAATCTTTTCTATGATTGTTTGTGTATTTTTTTAGTTTTATTTTATATGTTTTGTTTTGTCATAAATTATATTTTATTTGTTTTTATGTTAGTCTCTTTATCTCTTTTATGACAATTTTTTATCTATTTTTATGATAATTTTAATGTCTTTGTGATACGGTATTAGTGACAGTTCTCTCTTTTGAGAAAGTTAATTATCTCTTTAAATTTTGATATATTTTTGTAATTATGACTTATGTGCTAAAATTTTAGTACGAAAAAATTTACATAAATCAGAAAGTATTTTGGTTGAAGTATATGGTTGTTGGATGTATCCATGTGGGTGGACTTTCGTACCTTTTATTTATTCCACAATTTCCCATTTTCAGTTCCACCAAAAACCATGCAAATCCAAAAGCTATAATTCTCTATACCACAACCCACTCAGCAACATCCAGAAAACCTTTTATTTATATCCACGTAATCACCAAAATCCCACTCTCACTCAATACAAACACGTTCTACGAAGACCCGTTTGTACAGAGCAATTGCTCAAACAAAAAAAAAAAAAAGCTTAACCCCGCACCTGGTTATGATTCAGAAAATTTATAAGCTGAATAACTTATCAAGCATATTGATAAGTAGAATTAGTTATCAGGTGACAGATTGTTGAAACACAGATACCCTGCAAAACCGCACTGAAAAAGGGCCAATAACTCAACTTTTCTTTCTTCTCAATCTTTTTTTTTTCTTTCTCTTTACTGTAATTGGTCGAAGGCCGAGCATGAAACGGAACCACCGCGAATCCTAGAAACCAGTCAATGAACCACCCATTTTTCAACTATTTCCCTCTGTTTTTCTTGTTCTTTAAATCCAAAGCTAAAACCACTAATTTCGCATTTCTCAATTGATTAAGCTTTTTTTAAAAAGGGGTTTAAGAAGAAATGTCGACTCTCATCAGAGAATTGGTATTTTTGATTCTCCACTTCCTTGAAGAACAGAAATATAAAGATACCGTCAACATGTAAGCTCTTAAATTCACCTTCATTTTGTTTTGTTTCTGTTGTCGTTTTGATTGGAGTTTGTGTCGTTTTGTGGTGGAGTTCACAGGTTAGAGCGAGAGTCGGGATACTTCTTCAACATGAAATATTTCGAAGAGAAAGTTCTCGCCGGTGAATGGGACGAAGTTGAGAACTACGTTTCTGGGTTCACTAAATTTGGTGATAACGAATATTCACTGAAGATTTTTTATGTGATCAGAAGACAGAAGTATCTAGAAGCTTTGGACCGCTAATCTCTTTTTTTTTTTTGCTTAGGTAAGGTCAAATATCTTGGATTTGGTGAAATTTTGTGTTGGCTTTTGTTTTGTTTCAGTAATGATAGAGCTAAAGCTGTCGAGATTTTAATGAAGGATTTGAAGGTTTTTTCCACATCTCATAAAGAGCTTTACAAGGAAACTACCCAGCTTTTAACACTGGAGAACTTTAGGTAATGAAGATTGTGGGATTTGATGGTTGGTTTTGGATGTAGAATTATAGGCAGTTTAAGAGTTTTGATTTGTTTGTGTTTTTATATAATGTAGGGAAAATGAGGAGTTAGCAGAGTGTGGTGATACTAAATCAGTTCGGAGCATAGTATTGGATACTCTAAAGAAACTAATAAAAGAAAATCCCTTGTCATGTGAAAAACTTGTCTTCCCTAAATTTGAGGCAACACGGTTGCGAACTTTGATTAATCAAAGGTGATTTTTACATCTTGTTACATGACAATTTTTGTTGTAATTAGTCAGTGGATGTTGTTGAATCTGATTGATTGTTTATTTGCAGTTTGAATTGGCAACACCTGCAGTGCAAGAACCCTAGGCCTAATCCCGAGATAAAATCCTTGTTCACTGATCATAGGTGTTCGCCCCCAAATGAGGTCGTGCATCTACTCCAATAACTTTTCCAGTTGCTGCAGTTGCTAAACCTTCAACTGATGCTGCACTTGGAGTGCAGGGAGTATGATCCAAATGTTTACTATAAGTACTTTCTTTTTTCCTTTATGTATGTTTCTCATGCTGACCCTAGAATGTTTTTTGTCTCCTGTTATGGTATGCAGTCTTTTCCACCTAATCCTACTTCTTTATCTGGCTTGATGGTAAATGCCAGTCTTTTCTCACCGGTCCAATCTTCCGTTATTGCTGCTTCTGCTTCTGCTCCACCCGTGCCTGTTCCTACTTCTTTATCTGGCTTGATGGTAAATGCCAGTCCTTTCTCACCGGTCCAATCTTCCGTTATTGCTGCTTCTGCTTCTTCTTCTGCTCCACCAGTGCCTGTTCCTACTTCTTTATCTGGCTTGATGGTAAATGCCAGTTCTTTCTCACCGGTCCAATCTTCCGTTATTGCTGCTTCTGCTCCTCCCGTGCCTGTTCCTACTTCTTTAACTGGCTTGATGGTAAATGCCAGTCCTTTCTCACCAGTCCAATCTTCCGTTATTGCTGCTCCTGCTCCACCCGTGCCTGTTCCTCAAAATCAAGGTAAAATGAATGTTTTTATCGTTGTTGACATTCTGACAGTCGAGTAAATCATGGTAGTGAAAATGAACTTCCTTCAAGGAGGGATGCCTTTCAGTTCTCACATTTTCCTTCACATATCATATTCATGTGAGCAAAATTTTCTGGAACATGTATTATATATGTTCTTTGTGTTTTCTGCCATCTCTTTGTTTGTTCCCCTGTGCTGTTAGTAAAAATGTGGAATAATGACTTGGGGACTTTGGTCTTATAATCCTTGAAATTGATTTAAGTTTAATTTAAAGAGGGTCAAGTTTGATTAATTCAGGTAATTAGTCTGCTTTGATTATGAATTTCCCTAGTTTCAGGTTTGCAACATCCAAATACACTTGGAATGATCGAGTATGGAAGCACTGATCAGAAGCTATTAGTGAAACGGAAACGGTCGCGGTCTGCACGATCTGTTGGTAAGGTAAATCCGCCCCTGATGAGATGCTTCCCACTTATTTTGCTATTGTGCTGTAACATATGATATCAATTAATTGGATTTTTAATTAATATTTCCAGGTCAGATATCCTGCTCCTGCTCATCAAGCTTCATGGTCACTTGATGACTTACCCAAATATGTTGCTTGTACCGTTCACAAGGGATCCAACGTGACCAGCATGGATTTCCATCCTTCTCATCATACATTACTCACTGGTAAGATCGCTTAAAACTTTACAAACCATCTTACCTAGAGTATTTTAGATCAAAATGCATTCCTTTAGTTTTGTTGCATTAGGTTGTATTTCTTATTTTGCTTTATGCATTTTTCTTAATAGTTGGCTGTAGCAATGGTGAAATTTCCTTATGGGAAGTTGGCAAGCGTGAGAGGTTGTTGACAGAACCATTCAAGATATGGAATATGGCTGCTTGTTCAGGTTTTTTTAAGGTTGATGTTGCATCTTTAAACAAAAAAAAAATCTTGTTATTACTGAAAGCTGTAGGAATACTGAAATTGATTGAGATTAATATGTCTGAATATTTGACAAGTTATTTTCACGTGTCCATAAATGCTTGTTACTTCACTAATTGCAGTTTTAACACATTGTTTCTGTCACTGAAGACTTGGCCCATCTTTTTAAATTACTTCTCTTCAAAACTGTACTTTAAGTACAAACCATGTCCTCGTAACTCAATCGACTGTGTGTGTGTCTTTTTTCATCTTCTCATGCTCTTCCATCTTCTTCAAATGTTCTTGAAACAGGATCAGGTTTATACTTTTGCTTGCTACTTCTTGAATGCTGGAATTTTGGTAATATACATCTGTTAGGATTATAATTGAGATCTTTTGCAGGCTAAAATTGCTAATGATTCATCCATATCTGTAAATCGGGTAGCATGGAGCCCAGATGGAAATTTGATTGGTACGTGCAGTAAAAGTGATTTTCTTTTAATAGGTCCAGTTTTGGGCTTCTTCATTGAATTTTTCTTGTTACAGGAATTGCATTTAAGGAACATATTGTTCATTTGCTTGCATATCAAGGGTCTAATGATCTACGTCCACATCTTGAGGTATTTTTCTAATTCATTTTCTTATTCCTTTCTTAAGGAGGTATTACTCTTAACTGTAAACTGATACCTATCTGATTTCTGATAGATTGAAGCCCATGTGAGTGGTGTAAACAATATAGCTTTCTCTTATCCAAACAAAAAGCTCTGGGTTGTTACTTGTGGAGATGATAAGCTAGTAAAGTGAGGAAAGTGAATAAAATGAACTGTTTGTTCATTTTCTTTTTGAACTTCATTTGTTCTCAGTTTCAATAACATCTGTAGGTGTGGGATTTGGATGGAAGCAAGCTTTTTAATTTTGAAGGCCATGAGGCACCTGTGTATTCTGTTTGTCCTCATCAGAAGAAAAATATTCCGGTAAGTGGTTTCTTTTAATGAAGTTTGGAAGATAATTTATGCATTAAGGGAAAGTACTTTATTGCGGATAAGATGATATTTCGATGTACAATTACCTTGTATCTGTTGCAATTGCTATTACCTGTTGCTGAAGTAACCATGTGATGCAATTTTATTGTACTCTAATCTGTAAGATGAAAATAAGTCAACTTTTTGTATCAGAAATATGTAAAACTACTAAATCCGTTCCATCACATATCAGTTATATGTACTACTTTATAATAGATGATAAATTGTACTTCTTTTTTTACTTTGTATGCTCATCTCTGCAGAAGGCCAGAAGGCAGTGTTGCCAGTGGTGTCACATATCAGAAAATGTTTTGCATCTGCATTATTGGTCTTTACATTTGATCTGTTTCATGTTTTATTAATCAGCTTTTACCAGGTCTGGACTTGATAAATGTGTTCTTCAATTGTAATTGTTTGTGCATTAAGCTATTGCATGAACCTCTATCATATTGTTGCAGTTTATATTTTCAACTGCCATTGATGGCAAAATCAAGGCTTGGCTGTATGACAATATGGGTTCCAGGGTAAACTATGATGCTCCTGGACAATGGTGTACCAGAATGCTCTATAGCTCTGATGGTAGTAGGTAAGTAGATGAAAATCTAAGTAGTACCTGCACTGGTTGGTCTTTTCCTCTTAAACTGATGCTACATGTCTTCTTAGTTATATAAGAGAAGCAACTAATTAACAGTCCTCCCTCTAATTCAGATTATTCTCTTGTGGGACAAGTAAGGATGGGGATTCATTTTTGGTTGAATGGAATGAAAATGAAGGGAAAATAAACAGGACATTTTCTGGTTTTACAAAGAACACTACTGGTGTAGTACAGTTTGAAACAACAAAGAATCGCTTTTTGGCTGTTGGTGATGATAGACAAATTAAGTTTTGGGATATGGACAATACGGATATTCTCACCAGCACAGATGCTGACGGCAGACTTCTGGTTAGCATCTTAATTTTCATTTGAGGTTCCTTTCTTATACCTCTTTGAATGTAAATCCTTTGATTTCAACTTGGTAATCTTGATTTGGGATGGTATAGAGCCTTCCCCGATTGAGATTCAACAAAGAAGGAAATTTGCTTGTTGTTACTACAGCAGACAATGGATTCAAGGTTCTTGCAAATGCCAATGGTCTTAGAGCATTAAGGGCAATGGAGGCTGGATCTTATAAAGCATCTAGAATACCTCTTGAGATGAAGGTTTTATCTTGCATCACAATGCTAGCTTGCTTTGCATTTGTTTGTATTGAACTTCTTTTGATTTTCTTGGTAGTGGATTGGGTATCCGGTTCTGCTATGGTTACAAGCACCGGTCCTTTATTAGCAAACTAGAACGTGTGGACAGCCCTGCCAGACCTGCTACTCTTGTATTCTGCACATGCACTAAGCTTTACTTTTGCTGATAGTTCTTGTTTGGTTAGGAAATAAGTACTGTTAAGCATCCTACCTAAACTAATTGGTAATAGGTAGAAAGGCCTGCCTTGAATACAAGACTGTAGGAAAACCATTACTCAATAGATGTGGGGTAACACCACTTAACACTGCTTAGATATGGGACCACTAGAAACTCAAGACATGATGGATGTGGGATAGACTGCTTAACAAATATCAATTGCTTCACCCATTAAAGAGCATAAAAGATCATTAAAATAAATTTAAGAGATTTCATTGACCGTTTGCTCAATGCAGTTTAATTTTCTTGTCTTCTGATGCAATTCTACAATATTTTAAACTAGGATCTAATTCTAATTACAATTTCTTGTAGAATGGAGTTGAACCAATGAGTAGAGGCAGAGGCATTGAAAAGCCAATAAATTTGGAGGATGCCTCTGATAAAACCAAACCTTGGGAACTAACAGAGATTGTTGACCCTACTCAATGTCGAACAGTCACCATTCCAGACAATTCGAATACTGCTAGCAAGGTTTCCTTTTTTCATTTTTTTCAACCTCCCTCCCCCCCAATATATATATATATATATATATATATATATATATATATAATCATTCAGGGGGACTATCTTGTTCAGTTTATTCTTTCTGTGACTTTTAGATTGCCTGTATGTTCAAGGTTGCTAGACTTCTTTACACAAATTCTGGTGTCGCGGTTCTTGCTAGTTGGTCTATGGGGTCCAAAAGATATGGAAATGGAGTCGAAGTGAAAAAAACCCTAGCGGCAAGGTGATTTATAATTCGAAGGCACATAATTCTTCATTGAATTATACATGCAAATTTATATATGAAGGTTCATGTGCTGTTTTGTACATATGATATTGGTAGAAAATTGTTTAATCTTTTTTTAAAATATCTTTTTTGGTTATGTAGGCCACTGCTAGCATTATTCCACAACTTTGGCAACCAAAAACTGGTCTTCTTATGACTAACGATGTCCCAGATAATTCTGAAGATGCAGCTCCATGCATAGCTCTGTCAAAGAATGACTCCTATGTAATGTCTGCATGTGGTGGGAAGGTTTCATTGTTTAATCTGTTGACATTCAAGGTAAATAATGTCTATTTTGATTTTTATATGTAATGCCTGCATGTGGGGGAAAGGTTTCATTGTTTAATATGCTGACATTCAAGGTGAATTAATGTTTATTTTGATGTTTACAGTTTTTACTACCAGATTTTGAATTAGATTGGAGTTTCTTGCAATTTTGATTCCATTAATAGTGGTTTTTTACTTTGATATGATATTGACTTGATTTGTAGGTATTGACAACTTTTACGTCGCCTCCTCCTGCTTCAACCTTCTTGGCTATTCATCCTAAAGATAATAATATCATAGCAATTGGAATGGAAGACTACGCGATACATATTTACAATGTCAAGATGGATGAGGTAGATGATTGAAGTATATATTTGTATATATATTACCGATTTTATATTCAATATGAAAAGATGTGCTTTCTTCCTGCAGGTCAAAACAAAATTGAAGGGTCACCAAAAACGAATCACCGGTTTAGCATTTTCCACCAGTCATAACATCTTGGTTTCTTCGGGTGCTGATGCTAAGGTATTCTTAAATCATCAAATCACTCTGTCTGGTTGTGCATATATCCGTATATCGTTATTTCTAATGAAAACATGGAAAAGGGATCAAATATACTTGTTTCTGCATCTGCTTTGTTTAGGTCGCCTAGATGATAAGAGTAATTTTAGAAAGTTGAAATATGTCTGATACTGAAAATGAGATCATGGTATCTAAAGACCTTTCGAAATGGTTCCCACGTTTCTTTTCTTGCTCAAAGACAACTTCTCTTATTCTCTTGCATTATGCCCTAATCTTTTTAATGCTTTGTGTTTTCCCTGCTTGTATTTTCTCTTCTAGCTCGTAGATGTATATGACCGGAGGTTGTTATTGTCGTTTATTACAACTAATGTTATTTGCTTCCTTCTTTTGCAGCTTTTCTTTTGGAACACTGGTAACTGGGAAAAGATTAATTCAGTTTCCCTTAATATGCCAGATGGAAAGGCCTCTCAGGGTGCGACCGGTGTGCAATTTCACTCTGATCAGGTTCGCCTGTTAGTATGCCATGAAACATTACTTGCAGTATTTGATGTTAAAAAGATGGAATGCATTTGACAGGTAAAAAGCTACAGCCTAGGTAATGAATTTGAATATGTGGTGAACAAATTTTAATGCTCTTTTATATCGCAGTGGTTTCCCCAACAAGTACTTTCTTCACCTATATCTAGCGCAGCATATTCCTGCGATAGGCAACTAGTTTATGCTACTTTTACTGATGGCAATATTGGAGTGTTCGATGCTGATAGTTTGAAGCTCAGATGTCGTATTGCACCATCTGCGTACATCTCTCCAGCATTGTCCAACAGGTAATGCATTACAACTTACAATTGCATTTTTAACAAGTGATTGAATGATTTATCCATACTGGCTTTCATTAAAGTAGAATGTATATGTGAGTTCTAATTTTCGATTTCAATGTTCTACCGTTACAGTCAAACCATACACCCGCTTGTTGTCACGACACACCCACAGGAAGCCAATCAGTTAGCCGTGGGACTGACAGACGGGTTGGTTAAAGTCATAGAACCTTCAGAGATGGAGAAGCAGTGGGGACTGCCTGTGCCTGTGGATAATGGAACAGAGAACGGCGGGGACAGCAGCAGCATCCACCACTAACACACTTATGAGCAGCTGCAGAGATGAAACCTCCTGCTTTGTAATTTGTAAGTCATCCATGTATATCGGAGTATTTTTTTTCCCATTTGTATGTGTCTGAGTATAAGTGTTTGAAAATAGGGAAAAATGTAGATCACATGAACAAAGATATATACTCATGTATATCGGACGCTAACCTCTTTGGTAAATGTGACATTTAGTAAAAAAAAGAAAGGAAGTTGAACAAGTTATGTATGCTAATGTCCCTTATGATGATATGATGAATTTTAGGTTTATAATTTATGGATTAAAAAAATTATCAATCATTTTTGCTAAAAGGGTCAATAACATGAAACACCAGGTTAGAGAAATATTTTATCAATATATATTGATTTATTTTTCTTTTAAGGGACAAAAAGGATCAACATTTTCTCAGTCAAATAGGCAATAATTGATAAGAAAAGCAAGATATGGTGTTATGGGTATGGATAGGATCAACCATTCACTTAATTGAACAGATGATATTAGTGGTCCAAGATATCTATCTATCTATACTCTGCTCAGGTCATGCTCATTGGTTAAATTGCCTTTGCTGCATATGTTGGTTGCATTTATTTCTTGGAGTTATCATTGTATTGCTAGCTTTTAACTTTCTAGGCAGAATTCAATCATTTTATCTAAATTCCACATGCAAAACTAAATGAACTTAGATGAGAACCCAAGTCTAGAAAAGAAGGAACAAAAGCCATTGGACAATAAAGCATTGAGTGGAAAACCAAAAGTTAAATGGAGAAACATAGGGAAGCTTATGTTATGTTAAATCAGGTGATCAATAATTCAAGTCCTGGAAGTTTGCTGATTGTATTTTGTATTCAGTGTTTAATGTTAAAACTGTGGCGTGCCAGTTCCAAATTGTTTTCACCAGGAAGATTAGACTCCTGGAACTGGTTCTACAGTGTTTCCCTCACTTGAATCAATAATTCTTTGTATACAAAACTAGAAGACAGATGTTATCTGATACCTTTTCACTAGAAGATGCTTCTGTCTTGTAGGGTCAATAAAAAAATAATCCTCCCTCCGTTCCATTTAATATATCTATTGTTTATTTCTAAATAGTTTTAGGAAGAAAAAGCTTGTGTAAGAATTGTGATGTAAAATAATTAAAACGACAGTTTTATCTTTGAAAAGTTAAATTTTATTTTGTTGGGAAACTAAAGAAAGGGTATTTGGAAAATATGCCTTGTAAAAGTTGTTGATTTTTTCAATGAGACAATTTAAGTGGGACAATTTCAAAACACAAAAAAGAACATATTGAGTGGGACGGAGAGAGTTCTACCTTTGTTGCTCGAATTCGGATAGGAGTATACCCTTTTATACAGACATTCAATTTTTATATGATTTTTTCATATATTATATTTAGGTCCACAGAGGAGCATATCTCAAACCCATTGGAGTTTGGACTCTCCAAATTGCTATTTTGAAATGATGTTTGGTTCATCTTCTTCATTATTGTTTTTTTCTTTTAAAAAAGAATATATGAAATGAACTCCCAACATCTCATGTTCATGAGTGGGGACAAACAATTCATTCTACGTCCGATCCATCATTCATATAAAAAATTCTGCCAACAAATATGTATATATGGTTTTGCTATGGATTTGAATTTGTTAGAATGTAAATGAGATTGGTTCCAGCTACTAACCCTGTAGTTTTTTTTTTTCACTTTGTTAAAAGCAGAGCTTATAACTATGCTTTTTTTTTAAGATCTCACAATATCATATCTCAAATTTACTTTTCAAAATGGTTGGTTAAGAGATTAGATTCGTTTTAAAATGGGAAGACAGACAGTGTATATTAAACATGATGTTGTATATCTCCTGATCTCAAGCCTCCAGATATGATTTCATTATTCATGTGTGTTTTTCTGATGAAACTATGATCATGTTGTGTGGTTTAAAGTAAACCTGTCCATGGGACAGGAGGTTCAGTTGGCTCTTGGACAAAATACTTTTCTCTTGAATCTGATTCGATCGGAATCAAATTAAGTTCGAAACACAGGTTTATTTAAATTTAAAGGTAAACTACGCTAGTAATTTATGACATTTTAAGACGCTTGCAATATGATCTTTGAACTTTTAAACTCACAATGCAATCAATGAACTTTCAATTTGTTTTCATTACGGTTATTGTTATGATAAACTATCAGTTAATTTAGTGAGATAATGCGTTATGACTTTGAAACAAACTGAGTTAAAAAGATTGTCAATTTTTATAGGCATAAAGATAATTTTAACCCTTAACATTTGCAATTTTGTCATTTTTGCCCTCATCCTTTTTTTAAGATACATTTTGCCCTCAACCTATATCATTTTGTCAAATTACTCATTTTTTAACCATTGTGATGATTAGATACATGTGATATTACTTTTTAAATGACATGGCATTTAATCTAGCACATGTTTACACATGAAATACAATTTTATTTTAATACAAAATATAAAAAAATTAAATTTAAATAAAATATTTTAAATCAATTAAAATTAATCAGTTAATAAGAAAAGCTTTTTAACAAAGAAGGTATCATCTTGATCGTGGATCCAATTAATTCGGTCCTCCGCTCCACCTCCTGAGCAAGTTTTTAGATAGGGATATCGAGTACTTTTTAATTTTAATTGATATAAAATAATTTTATTTAAATTTAATTTTTTATGTTTTGTATTAAAATAAAATTATATTTTATGTGTAAATATGTGATAAGTTAAATATCATGTCATTTAAAAAGTATTATTATATATATTTATTATGTCATTACCATTAAAATTTTAACGATCTAATCATCATACTAATTAAAAAATGAGTAATTTAATAAAATAATATAAGTTAAAGGCTAAATATATCTTTACAAAATGAGTAATTTGTAATACTTGTAATCACTCATTTTTATCCGGTATATAAGTATTGTGTTAGTTTAATAATTATTGTATGTATGCATATTATATGTGATTAAAGTGTGTGAGAAATAGGTGTGATGCATGTAAGTGCATGCATATTATACATATTATGTATGTGTTAACATTTATTTGTGTCATACGTGTTTATGCTTTATGTATACATTGTTTGTATGTGTACATTACGTGTATGATTATATGCATGTATGTTAGTATGTTACATTAATTAATGTTTGCATGTGTATTCGTATGTTACACGTATATGAGTGTGCACGTATACGTATGTATGTAATATCGTATTATTATTATTATTATTATTATTATTATTATTATTATTATTATTATTATTATTATTATTATTATTATTATTATTGGACTAATGTAAAATAAAATCCAAAACATAAAACCCAAATATTATAATAACAGTCCAAGTCCACATAATATTACAAAAACCAAAAATATATATATAATATAATTTACAAGGCCTATTTTTGGCCTGGCCCAATATTGTAAAAACCCTAAAACCCTATCTAATATACTATCTTTTCCTTGCAGCCGTCACCTCCCCAACCGTTGGATCGAGATTTGATCCAACGGTCCAAATGACACCAAGATGATCCAGCTGGCGCGCGTGTAATTTACCCTCGGGACTGCTCGTCACGCGCGAGACCGTTCATTCTCCCTCTGCCACGTGTCGAGATCAAATGCAGCTTTGCTCATTCCAAGGCCAGATCTAAGCTGTTTATTCCCCATGCAATCACAGCCGTTGGATCAGATCTGATCCAACGGCCGTGAGTGAATCTGGCCGAAGACGATGCTGCCATACTCTCTCCAGGCCGGCACCACTCCGCCGTACCACCAGACGTGCAAGAAAGGCAAAAAAAAATAGATTATCAGCAACCAAATCTCAGAAATATATTTTTTAGATCTACCAAAAACGAAAAGATAGCATATATGTAATGAGATCTACCCTCTTTTGTACCGAGTTTTTTACCATATCTGAAATAAACAAAAAAAACACAAAAAAATAGTTTCCCAAAAAGGGTAGCTTCTTTCTTCTCTTTTGCATGTTCATTCGAACCAAAAAATAAAAAGGGGGTGAGTGTTTACCTTCACCGCACACTCTCTTCTTCGGTGATAAGCCCTTGCATGGGTGAATCGAAGTGAGATGACGGCGTTAAAAGGGGGTAGTTCGTCTTGGTTTCTCTTAAAAGGAGTTTTTTTAAAAAAAACATTCTGGGTTTCGTTTCTTTAAATCTAAAACAAATAGGGCTTGTTTTGACAAAAAAGGGGACCGAGTTTGGTTATTAAAATGAAAAAGGAACCATTTTGGAGTTTTTTTTTGTTTCTCCGCCGCTGGTGAACGGCTGCCGGCGGTGTTGGACGGCGGCCAATGTGGCGGCGCCTTATCGAAATCTGGGTTTATCCCAAATCGGTTGAATTTGGGAGTGTTGAGGTAAAAAAAACAGAGGAAATAAGGTGTTTATTTTAGGGTTTGAATCAAAAATGGCCAAAAGGAAGAAAAATGATCTGATATAGCCTTTTTATAGGCTTTTTAGTTTTTAAAAATGGTTTAATTACCACATAAAGGGCTCCGAGTTTTTCAATTTTTCATCTGGAGCCTGCCCCTTGGTACATTTACAGGTCTGGTCCCTCTGGCTTTTCGAAAGTTTTTAATTTGATCACTAAATTAACCGAAATCATATTTACAATGGTAAAATCACATGCTGAACCATCCCGCGTTTTCAAAGTTTCCATTTTGAGTGTGCCCCTTGGTCATATTACACATCTGGTCCCTCCCAGTTTATTCCAGTTTCCAAATAAGTCCTTAAATCGTTTTTAATATCTTTTAATTTCTGTTTCCTATGTTCTTTATTTTTCATTTCAGTCCTCTTTTCATATCTAAATATTCATGTTTTATCATGCTTCTAATCTGTTGATGTGGCCTTTTTGTGTTTTCTTGTGTTTTTATGTTTCACATTCTCAATGTACATATATGTTCAATATATGATGTTATGTGCTATTATATTTTCGTCCGATTGTTCGTATCATACATGTTCAATTCGTTTTTTGTTGACTCGTATATAGCATGTTCTCGTATTTAGCATGTATTGTATGTTCTCTTTGCTTCTAGGTTATACGTTGGTGTGTTCTTTATGTGTTCAAGCATGTTATAATTAATTAATGGTTTATTTGGAAGTTTTTTTCTTTTTGGGTCTATGTTGTTGCTCTGTTTTTTACATGATATGTTATATTTTTGTTGCTCATATATTTCATTATTTTCGTTTAACATTGTGACATCTATGTTTTTAGGTTTTAGTACCATGTTAATGTGAATGTTGTTGTTTTTTATAATTCGTTTTGGTTAAGTTTGCATAACGGAATATATAAATTGTCAATGTGGTGCCCTTTTATCCGAGCGTAAACGTGGCCAGTATCAGGCGTAGTGATGGTGGTTGGGCGTTTATTCTCGGATAACGGGGCCTTTAAAATCTACTCGCACCTATAACCGAATCTTAACTTAATCGTCACTTTAATTCGGAAAGTTTAATATTAATAAAACGGTAATTACTAAAGTACCAATTTTGGGCGGTGTGGGGGTGCTAATCCTTTCCCATCCGTAACCGACTCCCGAACCCAAAGTTTTCAAAATCTCTGGTTTTTATAGTGTCCGGCCTACCTAAGTGGCCGGTGGCGACTCCGATTTCTAAAACAAAATACGGTATTTTTAAAACCCCACAAAATAAATATTTTAATACCCGAAAAACCACAAACACTTCGAAAATCTATTTTTTAGCGAAAATGACATCGCTACAATACTGAACTCAAATATACTTAATTTTTTAAAAGAAAGTTTTCATAGGTCAAATATAAATATTGAAGAACAAATATTAGAAGAAAAATGAATAGTTGGGAAATCGTAGCTACGATTAGGTGTCCTGATTTTGTTATCCTTGACTTTTGAGATTGCTGCTCCCAAAGCCCGAGGGACTTTTTAGGTTATTTTCACATGGTTTCCTTGGCCTTTTGATGAGTGATCCATCCACAAGTAGCCGAATGAGGTGTTGGAGACCCTACGAAAAATTTCAAAATCTTGTATAATTTATATAATTTTTTATATTTTATATTGATGATTTAAGTTAATATCCTTAAAATTGTATAACTTTATAATATAATTTTTTAACTATTTGTATTGCCTGACGTAAAATCATGCTCCGTCCTAAGTTGCAGTCTAGCACTGATTTGGCTTCAAAAAGAAAATAAAAAATAGTAATTTTTATTATTCTGTAATAATGAGTTGAGGATGAAACTTTTTAGGTGACAGACAATTCGAAAAGGGTGTAATTCCAGTGAACAGTGGACATTCATTCATGGGTTTTAATAGCAGCCTGAGAAACTGGGCCCCACATTGCCTCATTAGCAGAAGTATCCGAAGCCAATACCACCAATGATTCAGTCCAGGGGGTAATTACCCTTTCTGCTTTATGTTTTTCTTCTCCTCCTTCTCTATAGTGTTAGATATTCACATAAGATCTCGATCGAATATAAAAAACTCATATCATAAGATCTCGAAACGTGTGAAGATGTTGAAAAGATGGTCGTCTCATCAATCAGCCCAAAGAAAGAGTGCAATGAGTGCGGTTTGATTCTGTTCTATGTGCGCCAAACTTAGAAAAATCAAACTCCTTAATGCTGGAATGGAATGGGTATCCACAACTTTGATCCTATATCAACTTCCCACGTTGTCTGTTCCATTCAATTTCCATCCCTACTACTTACATACATGCATACATCAATGATGAGCTGTAATTTCATTATTTATTACCATAGAAAGAAGACTTCTCATCTAGCATGCTTAAGCGTTCAATATCATTTTATGAGTATAGAGAAATTTGAATAATATAAATATTGTATCTAAATATAGGTAAAAAAAGAAAAAAAATTTTGATATACGGATTGTTTAAACTTTAGTTTATATAAGTCTTTTTGTTTTATGTGTTATAGGGTTTAGTTTAGGGGTTTATGTTTAATGGTTTAAAAGTTAAGGATATTGTTAAAAATTGAGAGTATATGGTTTAGAGTTTAGGGTTTAGCTTTGTAAAATTAAAGTTATGAACTGAGTATTTGAGTTTTGTAATATAAATATATAAACTTGTATAAACTAATTTTTACACCGTCTGTATTAAAATTTTACTATGAAAAAAATTAATAATAATAATTAAAGCAAATTCTCTTTTTGACATAGCATAAACTTTTTGGCTGGCAAACTGTTCATTCATTGCTTGCACTAAAAATCATATAGTACTAATTTTTATGTTCAAAAAATATATATAGGACTAATTTACTGAATTTTATTATATTGGATATAATAGTAAATTTAATCCTCAAAGCTTACAGTTTTTATTGAACAAGCCCTTGTTATATTTTAACTGATTGACCATTAACTTTTAAAAAGTCAAATCATTTCTCTTAGTGAAAATGTTGACCAAAATACTAAAATTATTGTATTTTATTTACAATTTAGAATGGAATAAAATAACTTTTAGTGATTTTATTTATTATTTTTTCAAATTTATTTCTTTAATCACACTAGGCCACGAACTTATAATTTTAGTCATTTCAATGGCATGACACTTTGAATCACAATCTCGAGTAGAAGAAAAGTTGAAGGATCACAATGAAAAGATTACAAAATGCAAAGACTAGAAATTGCATTATCCCTTCCAAAAAACTCAAGTTCAGCAAAAAGATTCCATTTTGCAAATGACTTATCACCTCTTCCCCCCTACTTAAAAGACCTGAACTAATATCATCCACTTCAAAAAAAAAAAAAATCTTTTTGTTTGGTATAAATAAAAAGCTGCCAAGATTGTCAGAGCTGCTCTGATTGCAAAAGCTGGACCCTAAGCCACATGACTGACTCGCAAAAATGTTTTTTCTTTAATTTTTTTATTTACTAAAAATCGATCTAACGAGATATTAAATTTTTAAGTAAAGCTAGAAGTTAAATTTTTTTGAATAATTCTTATTTAGGGGAGTATAAAGAGTAATTTTGTTCTTACTGAATTTTGAGTTACCTGCTTTAAAAATTGATGACAGTTAAATATTTAAATTCAAATATTATGAATGAAATAAATTGAACCGTTTATAAAACTCGATCTAACAAACAATGAATAGGATATTTATGATTAAATAAAAAAAATCTTTTTATTTATTTGTTGTTGTGTTGGCTTGTGTTGTGTTGTCTTCTGTCATGTGATATGATAAAGTACAGGCTAGCATTTCCACATGATTAACAGGGGACCCACTCTACCCCTCTCTCCCCTGTCATCCCACATGCGCTCTTCATCCTCCCTCACCCCTGTTGCACCCATTCTCCGTCGTACCCCCTTACGTGTCACTCCCGGTCCTTATTATTTTTTTTTTTTACAAAATGGTCATAATCTTCATTCTTCCCCCAACAACATACCGACAAAACCTACCTCTTTAAAGCTTTTAACTTACCTTATGTTATCAAAATTAAGGTGAGTTTAACTGCAGTATATCTAAGGTGTAATTAAAGATGGTAAGTTTTAAAATTTATCTTTTGAACTAAAATTGTTAAATTTTTTGATAATATTTTTTATTTGTTTTTTTGTAAGTGTCGCTATTTTTTGTAAGTTTTAATACTTTATCTTAAACTGAAAATTTATAAAAAAATTAAACATCAATACTTACAAAATAAGTATCGAAATTTGCAAAAAATTCAACCGAAAATATTATAAAAATATAATATTTTAAACTCAAATACAAATTTTAAAATTTATCGCCTTTTAACAACACCTTATACATACCACACCCCATGCCTACCCAAAATTAAACCCACCAATCACTTCCCATCTTTCTCATGGTTTTTTCTCTCTCACTAATATTCTCTTAACAAATATAACATCTTATAGGTGACGTTTAGTTTAGGAAATGCAATATTATTTATAAAAATAAGATTTTTAAAATATAACATTATTTGATACATTATTAAAATATTATATTATATTATTTTATTCATTTAATAGGAATAGAAGATTATAATGTTTGATTATAGAATCTACGATTATTGATTGAATATTTTACTAAATTATTATTATGATAGATTTCTTTTTTAACAATTTAAACTCCACTAGTAATTTGCCTGAAAATTCATAGGAAACATGTTTTTTCCTATTTTTTCTAATTTATATGTTTTTCTTTTGAAAATTCTTATGCAAACAATTTAATATAATGTTTAAATTATTTTTGATTTATTATAATTATATATTTAAAAATATAATAAAGAATTTCAAATTCATAAACCTCTACCTTAATTACCATATTCTATACTAAATTAAATATACTAATAAATAATTATAAATGTTAGATTCATATGTTTTATTAATCAACTTACTTTATTTTTAAATCTAAATTCATGCTTAAAAATATAATTTTTCTAACATTATCCATGAACAACAATTTTTTTCCATTAAAATAAAATAATAGCAACTTTTTAGAGAAAAACAATATTAAAAATATTTATACCATTAGTTATTTCTTTCTATTTTTTAATGATGAATGTGATTTAAATATTTTATTATGTATTAATTTAGATCAGACAAACATCTAAGAACAAAAAAATATTGTTGAAAAAATAGATAAGAAAAATTTACATGAATAAAAGACGTTATTTTTGAGGTATTTTTTTTAAAGTGTCATGAATTTTGTAATACCTAAGAATATGGTAAAAATAACATTTTCAACACGAAAGAATTAAAAAATTAATATCGGGAATATAGTGTTATACTCGGAGGAAATTATTCCAAACTAAATGTGGGTATAAAATTACAAAAAAATTAATTTTCTGATAATAATCTTTTTTGTGAATCAAATTTCTTATCAATATCACCAATATATAATTGGCTTAAGGGTGTAAGAAGCCTTTGAAATTTTGAAAAAATCAATTAAGCCATTGAAATAAGAAATTGAATCAATTAAGTCTTTTGATCAATTTTGACCATTAAATCTTGATAGTTTTTTAGATTTTATTGGTGTAGTGCGTCGTGTCACAGTGTTTGCACTTGGCATTTTCAGATTTATTTTATTTTAAAAGTTCTAAAAATTCTAAAAAACTTGTAATATTTATAATTTTTTTGAAAAAAAATTGTAAATACAACATGATAGAACTGTAGTGTATCATGTATCGGTAACATGTAAAGAAAAAACTGTCAAGAGTTAACGGTCAAAGGGTTTAATTGATTCAGTTTCCTAGTTCAATGGCTTTATTGATTAATTTTTTTTTGTTCAAGAGCTTAATTGGGTGTAAAAAAAACTAGAGACTTAATTGATTTGCTTAAAGTTCAATGACTTCTTACGCCTTAAACCTATATAATTTAATTTAAATTTTAAAGATAATTTTCTTAAACTAATTTATTTTAGGGATAACCATATATTTGGTACTCCACTTTTACCCATTTTTCTATTTTGATACCTCACCTATTTTTTTTTGCAAAATAGTATCTAACGTTACGTTTTATTTTTATTTTGGTACATCACTGTTAAAAATTAGCAGCATGCTGACTAGGAGAGAGAAAATCATACATGTCATGCTAATAAGGAGATAGAAAATCACACATAGTGTCATTTCATTTTCTCTCTCCTTATCAATATGCCACATGTTTTTTTTTATGATTTTAGTCGACGTGGCATGCTGACTAGGAGTAGGGGTGTATACGGTTCAGTTTCGGTTTAATTCGGTAAGCTATTTTAGTAACCATCGGTTTTCGGTTCGGTTAACCTCGGTTTTCGGTTTTTCCATATTAACGTTAGTTTTTGAAATTTTGTAATTTATTTTTACAAAATAACTTTATTTGATGACTTTTAAACATTAAAAAGTTAGAGTTTTAAAGTATTTTTATAAATATTTATTAAAAACTTATTTTTTAAGTAAAAAATAATAATTAAAAATGCATCTATAGTATTGTAAGTATAAAATACTTATTTTTACATTATAAAAATAATTATAAATTAAATAAAAAATTAAATTCGGTTCAATTCGGTTAACCACGGTTCGTAAACTTATGAACCATAAACCATCCAAATGCCTCGATTCGGATCGGTTTTCGGTTTTGCGATTAACCGTGCTCAGTCCTAACTAGGAGAGAGAAAATAATGTGGTGGCCTATCACGTACAATTTTCTCTCTCCTAATCAGTCCGTCGTTAATTTTTTAATGAAGGGATATCAAAATAAAAATAAAACATAACATTAGGTATTATTTTATCAAAAAAATAGATAGGATACCAAAATAGAAAAACGGATAAAGATAGGATACCAAATTTGTAGTTATCCCTTTGCGACGCTCTTTTGTTTACCGTATGGTTGACTGGAGCCGTTAAAAAACAAATTTGTCGGGGAGAGACGTTATTTAACCATGTTATTAGTGTCCATTAATGCTAATTTATTACAATTATTCTCTTTGGCTCATATGCATGAAAATCGAGAAAAATAAGTAAAAGCTGTCATGTTTTTTTTTTCCACTTAAAACCGTTTAGTGTCCAAATAAAAAAAAAACTATTTTTTTGTGTCTTTTATATATGATTAATGCTCATAATAAATTCACATGCTTACAGAAAGCTGCCCTGTTTTTGCTGTGCTTCTTTTCTTCTTCCTCTCCCTTTTTATTATTTTTTGTTTTATTTCTGCAGTTTGTTTCTTTGTTAAGTGTTTGAACTTCTTCTTCACTTCTTTATCTCTCTGCTCAGTTTTTGCTGTGGCCGTTGACAAATGAAACATGCCAGTAAGTACGTTTCTTTTAACTGGGATTTCATTTTTTCATCTCTTTTTTGTTTGGATTTGCCAAATCAATAACTACAGAAGCTTCGATTTTGTGGATTTGTTGAATTGTTTCTGGGTTTCTTTGCTAACCGGTTTTTACCCATTCTTGAGTTTGTGAAATTTCAGTTCATTTGACTGTAAAACCTTCAACTTGTTCATCTTCCTTGATTTTGGAGTTATATTTGACATTGGAATTTAAAACGGTTCAACAGTTTTTTTTTTTTTTGCAATTTATGTATTTTCTTTAATATCTGCTTAATTTCCTGGTAAATTTCCTCAATCACCCATCATTAATAATTCACCATATTTGTATAATATGTCCAAAGTCTGTATTTTTACTTTGTTGAGACAGACTTGTTTGCAGTTTTCTCTTTTTGGCCTTACAACATTACAAGGCGCATCTACTTTTGATGCTACCATTTGTGTTGTTTTTTAGATGTTTGTACATAGTTTTGATACTGTCTACAACTTATCAGTTTAATATGTTCTCAAGCTTTTTTAAGGTAAATATGGGTTTGATTTTCTTTGTTCTTGTCTTGTTTCTTTGATATGAAATTGTTGATTTTTTTATCATCTATCTCCTTTAGTGTCTGAATATTGACGGTTCGCCCTTTTTCGATTTAATGTTGTGATGTAGGTGGCATTGTTGTTGCTGCTGGCATTGTGCAATGCCATCAGAGTTAATGGAGAAGAGAGCAATGGGCATTGTGATCTTAAGTCGACATTGGACTCGAGACCACATAGTGTATCCATTTTGGAATTCGGTGCTGTCGGCGACGGCAAAACCTTGAATACCATTGCATTTCAGAATGCCATTTTCTATCTCAAGTCTTTTGCAGACAAGGGTGGCGCCCAGCTCTACGTGCCACCTGGACGATGGCTTACGGGAAGTTTCAGTCTTACTAGCCATCTCACTCTCTTCTTGGAAAAGGGTGCAGTCATTCTTGGATCTCAGGTATTTGTTTTCCTCGTATCTTTAGGCATGATTTTCCAATACAAACTTATTACTAGGAACCGTTTTTGACCTTGATTTTGTTTCATACTTTGTTAAGGATCCATCTCACTGGGACATTGTCGAACCTTTACCCTCGTATGGTCGAGGAACCGAACTTCCTGGAAAAAGATACCGAAGTTTGATAAATGGATACATGTTGAATGATGTTGTGATAACCGGTAGGATTGTGTCTACACTCTGTTAATTAAAATCTTGATTGAATCTCTGATAATCTCACACTTGCTTGTTGCACTAGGTGATAATGGAACCATAGACGGACAGGGCTCCGTTTGGTGGGAATGGTTCACATCTCATTCTTTAAACTACACCCGCCCTCACCTCATGGAATTTGTGTCTTCCGAATATGTGCTTGTTTCAAACATTACTTTTCTTAATGCCCCTGCATACAACATTCATCCAGTCTATTGCAGGTTTGTTCCAATACCTTTCTGATTGCTCTTAAACTTTTATCCGATCCATTGGCCATTCCAGAAAGTTAAATTATATCTACTTGGATGTTATGCAGCAACGTGCACATTCGTGATATATCGGTCTATGCTCCACCAGGATCACCATATACCATTGGCATAGTCCCAGGTTCGTCACAAATAATATCTATTTTGTTCGTATTGAGAACCCAAGCTGTTAGATTAGATATGCCTATTTTCAGAATCTTGCTTTATCACACACGCTCTCTTGAAAACAATGGTAACTAAAAGAATCATTTAAGTTCATTTTTCGGTCAAACCTTTCGAGAAAAATTGAATGTTGAACCGTTACTTGGCGCCTGGATAATTAGTACTTAGTAAGTGGCCATATTTCGTATTAAAATTAGCTAATATTTTCGTATGTAACCTTACTAGAACTGAATTCTTTGTTTTATACCACAAGTGTCTGTGTAATCTTTATCTTTCATTGAGTTTAAAGATGGTCGTGCAGCAAAAAGATTTCTTAATCGTTCTTAACATTCTGCATTTAGATTCTTCGGATAAGGTTTGCATTGAGGACTGCATCATTAGTATGGGACACGATGCAATTGCTCTCAAGAGTGGCTGGGATGAGAATGGCATTGCTTATGGCAGACCAACAACAAATGTCCATATCAGAAGGGTCCAACTTCAATCATCCTCAGGCTCTTCTCTTGCTTTCGGTAGTGAAATGTCTGGTGGCATTTCGGATGTCCAAGTGCAGCAGCTTCACCTCCATGACTCATTAACTGGTATCGAGTTTAGAACAATAAAGGGTAGGGGTGGTTATATTAACGAGATTATCATATCAGATGTCAACATGCTAAATGTTGAAATAGCTCTTAGTGCCATCGGCAATTGTGGATCCCATCCGGATGACAAGTTTGATCCTGATGCTCTTCCAGTATTAGAGAAAATAACCTTACAGAATATCATTGGCACAAACATCAATATGGCTGGAAACTTCATTGGAATCCAAGAATCTCCATTTACTTCTATATGCCTATCAAATATCTCCTTATCAATTGACTCTGCCTCGTCCAAATCCTGGCAATGTTCATACGTTTCAGGCTTTTCGGAGTCTGTCTTCCCCAAACCATGTCCCGAACTAGAGAACTTAGCATCTTCATCATGCTTTTCCCTCCCAAAGCCTAATGGTAGAGCTGCAATATTATGATGCCATCTTTTCGTACTAGAAAAACACATAAATTCCGGAGATTCCAACGCCTTACCTCCTCGAGAATGGTTCAGATTCTTGCAAATAAAACACATGCCTAGAATGCGTGTTTCTTGGTCGATTCATGTTGTCATTTTGGGCATGTTGCAAGCCTGCAGATTGTTTGTACAGCTCCATTTCTTCATTCTTCTGTAAGCAAATTTTTGGTAGTGCTGGTACAAAAAGGAAAAAAAAATTGGGGGGTTCCTTTTAGTGTTTATGTTTATTGAATTCTTTTCTTACGCTTATAGTATTGTTCCAGGTAAAATTCTCATTGTAAAATCTCTATATCTCTTGGTTTGAATTGCTGAAGGAAATGGTAGTTGAACAGATGCTCAAAAAGGTTCGTTTTGTTTGAATAAATTGTTTTTGAGTCATTACATTGGAGATAGCTTTGATGTATACAAATATATATTTGTTATTTTTCTATATTCTTTCGTATATTTGATGTATTGTCCACTATTTATGCGTCCGAATGTCGAACCATGACATTCAAATTTCTGAAATATAAGGGTATTTCAGAAGAATAAGGTGCTTTGGATTTTCAGTTTCAGAAGAATATTTGTCCTTGGCCAATTCATGAGCAACTAAGTTGTTAGCCCGAGGCTAGTGTCTGAAATGGCAACGAGCCAACGATGTAAACTCGAAACAAGCTCTTTTATCAGACAAACGATGGAAGAGATAGAGGACCTATCCTTTTAATGACCACAAACGAGTCACCTTCGCACTGGTTTGTCTAGGCCTTCTAGACAAGCCAGTGCGTCGGCCTAGAATGAATCCATAACAGTAGGCCAATATTTTGCACCAGCAGCAAGCACACAGCCCCGATGCGAGAATGGAGCGTTGAACGAACGGCGTGTGATAAAGGAGGGGCGTTGGTGTGGTGCTCGGTTGATGTTTGTAAAATGTAATTACAATTCATACCAGGTTTGGTTGGTCTTATGACTTTTGAAATGAAGATACTTGAAAATTACAGTGGAATAGTTGCATTGGTAAACTCGGTAAATTAAAAATTAAGTCATTAATTGTTGTTGAGTACTGAGTTTTTAAGTTACACACTTACACTGTCCGGTAACTTGCGTAAAAAGAAAAAGTAGATATAAAAGGATCGCCTGTTAAAACTGAAGGTTAAAACATTTAACACTTAATAAAAGCGAGTAACCTAAAGTTAATAACATATCAAAATTGATATTTTTTGTTTCTCAGTTCTCTCTCTATATATATACACACACAATGTAAAACTATTAGTTTTACATATTTTTTGGATCGTTGGATGAGTGAAATGGATAACTAAGATTAATTCCATACTTTTTTTTATAAGTGATAATCTTCACATATCCTACTGTTAATTTCAGCCATTCATTTCACTCATCCAACGATCTAAAAAATGTGTAAAACTTAAAAAATTCTTACACTGTGTAAACTGATCCTATCTCATATATATATATATATATATATATATATATATATATATATATATATATATATATTTGCAGGGTTTAGATATGTAAAGAACCCTTGTAGTAAAACAGATCTAAATGACCGGTTCTTTCTAAATGTGGAACTATGCAAAGATAGGAGTAGCTATGTTTTATTTGATGCAATCAACCCTACAGAGAGTATGCATTTCATATGGGCAAGACATTTGTTAAAGGATTCACCCGTTTTTTATCCTATCAACTTAATTCAACTGATATAATCTTAAATTCAAGCATGTAACAAATGTTTTTTTCAATTATAAAATAACATAGTAATTCTTAGTACGACATGTCCTTTTATTTTTTTGAATAAAAAATGTTTTATTCAAAAAATAAAAATTGCATATTATTCTCTGGTTGTCTATACATATTGAATAAAACAATCTTATGCTTGTGGGAAGGTGTGATCCAAGTAATAGAAGTGATTAGCAGATATTGAAAGTGCTAGTGTCATTTCTTTTTAATTACATGGAATTGGGACATGCTAAGGTAAAATACCTTAGGGTGCGGTTAAAATGCGGCTAACATAAATTTTTATTAAAAACGATAAGAATTTATATAGGATTGGGTAAGAATTTGTGTGACTACATAAATTCTTACCAATTCACTAAGAATTTGTGTAGATTTTTCCTTAGATACACAAATTCTTATATTATAACCTAAATTCTAATATTATAACCTAAATTCTTACTATTTGAGTAAATTCTTATCAACTTAATAAAAAATTTGTATAGAATTACCTTATTTTAACCGCGGTTTTCAAATGTTAATAAATTTTGTAGTGTAATTATATTATAAACTGATTGTGGAAAATTTTTCACAAGCATTCTAATTTATGGTTTAGGGATTTAGTATATGGTTTAGGGATTAACAACTTAAGTTTAGATGTTTAAAATTTAGGGTTCGTCGTTAAAATTTAGGGTTTAAGGGTAAAATTTAGGGCTTATAGGTTAAATACTAAATCCCTAACATATTACCCTAAAACTTAAACCCTAAATTCTAATCACAACCCCTAAACCTAAACCTAAACCACTAACTCATATACCTAAACTGAATCTATAAACTTTAAAACTAGGGCACTTGTAATTTTTTTTTTTTTACCTCCAGTGCAGAGAATATTTTCTCTTATTTTACTGCGCAGCCCAATTTGTTGGGTTGCCGTTTCCTCCTCCGATGCTAAGATTGTCAAAAGAAGATAAGAGAGTTCATTAAACCGATTTAAATTACACTGGCATCAGTGGAATATATGGAAGACTAAGATATCTTAGCTTCACTTGTGTTATTTTTCTTGGGCGTACTTACATAACTGAATAAAAAACATGCAATTTTATTTTGATTTATATTAGCTGTAATTACCTAAATAATGCTCTTGTAGATCTATATAAGATTCCTGAAGAGGTATTTAAATTGTCTACATCATATGCTCAATATTATTTAGTATTTAAGTTTAAGTTTCGTTCCTTATCAAATCAAATCAGATTTGATATATATATATATATATTATTTCTCAATTCAATATATATTTACAGGATTGACAGAAGTGAAGGGCCCTTGTTGTACTAAAATAGCTCCAGGTGTAATTGAACGGTGCGTTGCAAATGTGGAAACGTGTAAAGATAGAAGTAGTTATGTTTTCTTTGACGACTGAGAGTGTATATTTCATATAAGCAAGACGTTTGTCAAAGGATTCATCAGTTTCTTATCTTATTAACTTGATTCAACTAATACAATCTTAAGTCTAAGTTTGTAAGTAATGTTTTTACAATCATAAAATAACATAATAAATCTTTAGAATTTAAATTTGATACACAGGGCTGTGCAAAATAAATTTTACATAAATCTGCCTATTTTTACTATAAATTAAAATTAAACCTAAACTCTAAAAAATTAAACCCTAAACCCCAAACCCTAAACTCTAAATTCTAAACATTAACCTTAAATTCTAAACCCTACAACCTAAACCCCTAACCCCTAAAACTAAAAGGTCTATGTAAACTTTGAACTTTTTCTCTAAATCTCAGTATGATTTCTCCTTTTTTTATTTTTCAAATTAAAAAGAAATATAGTGCCCTAGACCTAACTAGAAGGATTCAATGGATATATAAATCACATTCGGGTCCCAAAAGCGAACTATAATTTAAAAATCCATAAAATTTGAAGTTTTGTTAAGCAATTTGAAAACATAAGTATTTGTTGACATTATTTTTATCCGGCCCAAAAATAAAACCCATTTGCAATAATACAAAATAATAAAACAATACAATGTAAAGGCTCGTTTACAGCAAACCCAATCTACAAACTCAAATCTATTACCCAAAGCCCACACATCAGACGAACTCCAAAACTTAAACCCAAGCCCCATATATTAAACAATGTTGGCTAACCCTAAACCTTACCTCAACGATCATCATCGCCAACCTTTAGCTCCCCCGCTATAATATTAAGGGTGTGCATTATTCAGTTTTAATCAAATTATTCGATCGAATCAATATTTTTCAATTAATTGATCGATTAATTTTAAGTAGGATCAGTTAATGGTTAAGATTTTTTTTCAAATACTGGTTATTAGTTGATTCTGATCGAAATCTATTAATCAACCAAATTATTATATATTACATATTATATAATATATTACATATATTTATTTTTTGTCGCTGAACTTTTAAAAGTTATAAAATGATCATTAATTTTTTTGATATATTATAAATGGTCGTTACACTTTGCCAAATTAGCACAAAATGATCATTAAATTTATTGAATTATTACAAAATGACCATTAAAATTTTTAAAATTTACCAATAATTTATAATGTGCAATGAGGTCAACGACCATTTTGTAATAGTTCGGTAAGTTCAATGATTGTTTTGTAAGTTCAGTGACTAAAAAGATCATTTTAAAATAGTGTAGTAACCATTTGTGCAATTTACCCAAAATTTTATAACAAATTTGGTTAATTCTATCCGACCGAATTAACCGAACTTTTTTATATTCAGCTATTTTTTTTGAAAAAAAATTCGATTCAGTGAACAATTAAAAGCATAAAAAAGTTTGATTAACAAATTTTGTATAGTTCGGATCAGTTGATTAACCAAACCGACCGAATGCAACGATCCAACATATTCCATTAAATCCAACGACACGTGCTATTCTAGCCTTGAGCTTGTTTCATACTGCTCTACTGATCAGAGGCAAAAGCAGGAATTAAAAGTTAACGAGACCAAAAATAAAATGTTACTACTGTAATAATTATAGAGCAATTCAGAAAAAACACAGCTAAAAATATTAATAGTAGAATTTGATTTGTTAACTTCAAGTAAAACACGTTTTCTTTCATTTATACATTTTACCACTAAAGTAAAAACTATTTTATAATATTAAAGTAAATAAATTATAATTTAAATTTTTTTATAAGAATCTAATTAAAAAAAACAAATAGTAAGAGAGAGAAAATTAGACCGTAAAAGTGGATTGCGGGAGCCCGGTCTCTGCTACCCCAATGTGGCTACGCCCCTGCTAGTGATTCTCATGTTAAGCCTTCTATATTGAATGCTTGGATGCAAAAGGTATACAATGACGCATGCGAGGAAAAGGAAACAACAAACAATAAAATTAGTACGAGGAAAAATATAGACGGTGTAAAATTGTAAATATGAATCCTGCTCATATATGCTTGCGATCTGTCATGTTTTATTAATTAAAAAGACGAAAGCAAATAAATAACGACAAATGCTAAATATATGTGCACTTGTTTCGGAATGGGTAAAGGTTTATCATGATTCTAATTGGATGGGCTCTAACAGTTCACTACGTAAAGTTGGAACTTAAAGAAAGTATTTAAATTGTTCTTAGTGTCGCCTACTAAGATTAGTAAGACTCTTGATCCTCGTCCGTTATAGACTCATATAAATTGAGATTAATTTTTTTGGGGGGGGGGGATATTTCTTTATGCCTCCATGAAGATTCAATCTCACAAAGACATAAGGTCTATGCACCCCAGAAACAAGTTGCTAATCTACACGAAGGATCAACTCACGAAGGCATAACTTTTACTTTCATCTAAAAGGACATATGTAACACCCCGATTCTGTATCGGATCCGAAGTTTCACATTCGGGTCACCCAAAACCGATCCATCAAAAATTTTCATTGAAAGCCACAAGTTGGTAATTCTCAAAACGATCCATTTCCACAAAATCCACATAAATAATAAGATTAAAAGGGTTACAAAATATAAATTTCAATTAAAATACACCGTTTGACCAAATAGTAGTGAATCAAAATAAAGATACAGACTCGACTGTGGTAAGGTTCTATGAATACAATCAATCCAAACTAAACATCAAGTACTGTACTCTGAAACTGGCTCGGTGTTGGGAAATCTTCCTCGATGTGCTCCTCTAAAAGTGACCCGTCAACCTACACATGGAAAAAACCACAATTCCGCACGCTGAGCTGACAAAGCTCAGTGGTATATTTCTACTCTACCGCAATTCATGAATATCATAAAACAAGCATGCATGATAATATAATTAAGAGTGCACAGAAAGACTTCTCAACATCTAAGGATCATCTTCTAGCATATCCTAGCTAGAGCTTACAACTGTCTCAAGATACCACTATTTTGTAAAAAGTCTACCAAGCCATCCCAGGCTTACCATACTCGAGGCTACTCCGTCCATCGAGTTACATCCCATACCCTGATCACATAGCCCAAGGGTAATATAGCCCATACTCGAGATCACACAGCCGATCGAGCTACTCGAGCTCACACAGCCCGTCGAGTAACAAACCCTACCTTGATCACATAGCCCAAGGGTAAAATAACCAACATATATTATCCATACAACAACATAAATAACATACATTCCCTACAATGGCCAACGAAGCCCTACTATTTTCCCGTGCTCACACAGCCGTCGGGTTACTCGTGATCACATAGCAGTCGGGTAAGGATCATATCCGGATCACTATAGCCATAGATACGTCCTAGACATACTTGGATCATAATAGCCACAAACAGTCTTTTCTTGAGGTCACATAGCCAATCAGGTTACTCGAGATCACATAGCCCTTCGAGTTACTCGAGCTCACACAACCCTCTAGTTGTATTTCCATATCCTGATCACATAGCCCAAGGATAGGTTTCTAACCGCATCCAGTTCATATAGCATATGGATACGTCGAATGTACTTGATCACATATCCCGGAGTACCCATCCCCTTATTTAAGTGCCCTCGCACTAACTCTAGGACATCTGAATTCCTAACCAAGACATATACATTAATACATGCTCCCCCGAGCATCAATATATCTCACCGAGAGATAAAAAGACATCCATCCAACCATTACCAATGCCCCAAGGCATAACTTATTTGCTACAATAATTAATATATGTCTTTAGGATTAATTTACGCCTTTCTCGTTAGATTATTTCATCATTCGCGGCATCCAACCTATATGGGCGTCCTTTCAGCATACAACAAGGACCTAATCTTCCACGTAGCATTAACCGATCTACCACGGATCCCTATGGATGATTAATATGAGCGATCCACTCAATAATTACCAAGCCATTAGCCATTTATTCTATATATGGGTTACCAACCTTGATTTCTTAGTTTTAGGATTTGTTTTATACCTTTAGGGACCCACCGAATCTTTTACCACGAATTATAGAGCCCTAAAACACAACCTTAAAATTCTTGGACAGATTGCTCTACGAGTACCGATACTCCTACATGGGTACCGATACTCCTCATCGAGTGCCGATACTCAACTCAGGTTCAAAAGAAATTGAACGGCTAGTTATACCGATATGCTCTTCCCTGTATTGGTACTCAACATCGGTACTCGGATCGCCCTGTACCGATCCTAATCCGTACCGATATCCCTACCTCAGTGTACCGATACGCGAAAGCCTTCTCAAGCAATGGAACAGTGGGTGCCGATACGCCCCTAGCGTACTGATACACAGAAGCACTACTGGAATCCTAATTAAGCGAGGCGTACTGATACATAGAAAGGCATACCGGTACGCCCTTCACAACCCGTCCCTCAATATTGCAAAGGAGTACTGAAACGCAGCCACCCCGTACCGGTACTCGAGCTCTGATTTCAAACCTGGAGCTCGGGATTTCACCAATCCCACCCTTAACCTCCATGGTTAAGTCCCAATTTGTTCCTATAAGTTATTTAGAGTATAATAGGTGGTTTTCTACCAATTTTACTCATTATCAACACCCAAATCGTGATTTACCATTAGAGGGGTTTTAAGCTCTTAGAACCCTAACTATGCAACCCATAAACATAAAACCAATCAAGACATTCATTTTATGATGCTCATGAAATGTAGGAGTCAGAGATGTACTGACCTTAAGAAGCAAATCCCAGAATGAAGCTCCCACTAAGTTTTTTCCTCTTTTCTTCCTTGAACCAAGCTTCAAACTCAACCTCCACCAACTATGAAGATATTTACCTTGAAAGATAGATCTTTGGGTGATGAACAACTTCTCCTCAAGCCACAATCCAAGATTCCCACTCAAACAACCAAGATTTCTCAAAACTCAACCACTCATCATGAGAAAGGAAGAAAGAAATAGATGACATGAAGATAGAGGCACTGTGATATCATTCTTGTTCATTTTCTAGTAGATAATTAAGGCTTCATCAACCTTTGTCTTCCAAAAATTGCTTTTACCATATTACCCTTCCTCAAAGCCTATTTTAAGCAAAACCCAAATCCACCAAGCAAGCCCATAACACATAGAGGCCCACAAAGCACAAGGCAAGGCCCAACATAACCCGAACATTTGACCCAACGTGTCGGTCTAAGACTCGAGTCAACGCCTATTGTTGACTCAAAAATCTGGGTCATTATAATTCTCCACCCATTCAAGAAATTTCGTCCTCGAAATTTAATTTGGATAAAAGGAGACGTGACCAAAAAACAGATCTAACCACTTCATCATTCTAATAGGACCACCTTGATTAGGGAGAGTTCTCCTCAATCTACCTTAAACAGAACCATAACATTAAACCACCTGCCCTCAACACTTCTCTTAATATTTCCAACGACTCTTTTTCAGCAACCAACGACACTTATGACGAACCGCTAAGTATGGTAACATAACCTACCTCGAGCCACGCTGTTCAAACATCAACTTAAAGAACTAAATTCTAAAGGATTCTATCTCGGTTAACCAACCTTTCTACTAGCATTCGTCAACCAAAAACTAAACTTAAACTTCATCTACGTCTAAAACGCTGTGCCACCTCCACCAACCATTGTCAGGAACGCATCACGCCTAACAACCATATCCCGGTCAAACCATTAAAGGACAAGCAAAACCCTAACAACCGGTCATTACCATCAATCTACCTTGAACTAACAGCTCTTTTCTCCAGACTTGACCTACCAAATCGAAACTTAAAACTTTATTTTATCCAAACTTGCTTTCAACAGGATCGAAAACCACTTACGCTTTAACTACTTGGTTCGAGAAATAACCACCGTCACTTACGAACTCACATAAGCAACCAAAAACTAGCCATTTTATTTGCGAAGGTCTAAACACCTTCTTCTATCCCTTGACTTGGTCCCAACAATCAGACGTGAACAACCATCTGACTGTTCTCAAGGATTTCCAACTGGTCCATCCAAAAACATTTCCTTGCAACGCAACCATCCAGTTACCCTCAACACAGCTATTGATCCACATTTCCACTGCGTTACTCTGATAACTTCCATACTGCTTGCCTTAACCGATAACAACTTGGTCGAACTCGATTGGGCAATCCTCCAACTCCAAGAGATCTATCTCAACATGTGTACAAGCCAAGCAACTATCCTCACGACTTACCCTTAGGACCTCAACCATGTTCATCACAACCTTTAGTTACCCTTTTCTACGGTACCTTTAATTTGACAAACAACACGCGAAGCTCTCACATTCTATGACCAGATCAAGGTCGCCAATCTCACAAAATCGATAGCGGTCTTTCACCATTGCACTATGGCTCAACACGTCCAAAGCCACCATACAAGCTACTCTCACGCAAACACGATCTCGATGAAGTACTTGAAAACAACACCCAATTAGTCGCTTGTACAAGTGTGCCTCCAACAAAAAGTTCGTTCAGTATCATACCACAGATGATGGACACTAACAACGAACTCAAACTTACCTTTATCGCGGTTCTAAACTACAATCAACCAGTAAGATTGCTCATTCACCAAGGGTACCTCCATACCCTTAAAACACCCACAACACTAAGACTATGAACCTTTAACCCTCACGTCTACAACAGAAGCTGAGAACACATTGCACCCTATAAAACCTTCATTGAGCTAGCACTACGGAGCACAACGCCCACATTAGAGAGGTTAAGATCCTACACAACTAACACTAACAACCAGCTTCAAGCGATCTAAAACTTCACAAATTTTCACACACAACTCACGACACGCATTGCACTCTCAACAACCATTTATGATAAGAACTTATCTAGCAAAGGATGCAGTTCTAATTACCATTTAAAATAACAACAAACCCAAGATTTACCAAGATGCACATCACAATAATCGGTCTATTACACAATCGAAGAGCTAAACGGCTTTTACAACAACTGAAACTGAAACATAACATGATTACCTGACATATCCTCGGTCGCAACGCTGTCAACTCTAATCTGAGCAGCAGACTGCCTAGCAACGCCTTGCGTGCCAACCCTGGCGGTGGATCTCACAGGACCTCCACCTCGATAACCTGACGGTGCCCTAACTCTGCCTCTAACAAAACTCTGATCATGCCAGAAAGCAGCCAACCGATGAGACTGAGCTGGTGTATTCTCATCCACAACTAGGCAGTCCTTTGCCATATATCCTGGTGCTCGACACCTATAGCAAACCCTTCAAAGCAACAAGTACACTTCAGGGTGATGTCGCCCACAATGCTCGCATGCTGATGAAAACAATGCTCCAATAGAACCATCAATACTCCATTCTAGCACAGAAATCGAAGGGCCCCTACGAATCCTTAATCTAGATCCTAAATTGACTCTCGGTAGCTGGTCTGAGGTAACTCTCTTCGAACTCCTTGAAGCACAAAACCTTTCATGCAGATAGGGAGAATGATCCATGATATCCTAGGTCTCCACATCATGGTCCCTAACATCCTGTGTCTTACCCGATGTCGTAGCTTGAAGCTGCTCCAGTACCTTCGCATTGTTAGCTAATTCTGAAAATATCCCGAGTGAACCCGTTGTCACATGCAACTGAAGCTCGACCCTCAAACCTTGTCTGAACCTCTTACACCTCAACTCCTCCATCATAACAAACTCTAGAGCGTAACGGTTTAAACGCAAAAACTCTTACTCTTAAGCAAACACCGTTCGATCTCCTTGAACCAGATGCAAAAACTGGTCCCTCATCTCATCTATGTGTATCTCACTAATGTACTTCTTCCAAAACTTATCCAAAAAGATATCTGATGTCGGGAGCGCATGCTGTAGACCTAACTCTACGGTCTCCCACCACTCGTGTGCATTGCCCTTAAGAAGGGAAACAACACAATCAAGATCATCTTCCCGGCTTCCCTTCATCTGTCTCAAGATTCTTTGTCTGTCGTGCAACTACTGGTCAGCCTTAATCGGGTCATCCTTACCCAAGCCTTCAAAATTCTTAGGCCTAAAATGATGAAGCCTCTCTATAGCGGTTTTGCGAGACGTCCTAAATTACCTCGGAATAGCTTGTACCACACGTAAGAGGGCATAGGTAAGGTCACGGAAGTGGCTTGCCTCTCCACTACCGGTTCCACCTTCCATCAACTCCTTTTTCAAACACAACAAACAAGATGGCACATCAGATTCCCATCTTGTAAAGTACACTTAAATTTAGGGACTTATATTCACTAGACACCCTACCATGACCTCTATACCACCTTAGGGTTTCCTAGAACCGACTAAACCTAAGCTCTAATACCACTAAATATAACACCCGATCCCGTCCCCTGGATCCAAGTATCACATTCGGGTCACCCAAAACCGACTCATCAAAAATTTTCATTTAAAACCACAAGTTGGTAATTCTCAAAACAATCCATTTCCATAAAATCCACATAAATAATAAGATTAAAAGGGTTTACAAAATATAAATTTCAATTAAAATACACCGTTTGACCAAATAGTAGTGAATCAAAATAAAGATACATTTCATTGTGGTAAGGTTCTATGAATACAATCAATCCAAACTAAACATCAATCATTGTACTCAAAAAACGGCTCGGTGTTGGGAAATCTTCCTCGATGTGCTCCTCTAAAAGCAACTTTGTCAACACATGCAAAAAAAACCATAATTCCGCACGCATTTGAGCTAACAAAGCTCGGTGGTACATTTCTACTTTACCGCAATTCATGAATATCATAAAACAAGCATGAATGATAATATAATTAAGAGTGCATGAAAGACTTCTAAACATCTAAGGATCATCTTCTAGCCCATATCCTAGCTAGAGCTTACAACTGTCTCAAGATACCACTATTTTGTAAAAAGTCTACCAAGCCATCCTAGGCTTACCATACTCGAGGCCACTCCGTCCATCGAGTTACATCCCATACCCTGATCACATAGCCCAAGGGTAATATATCCCATACTTGAGATCACATGCCCATCGAGCTACTCGAGCTCACACAGCCCGTCGAGTAACAAAACCCTACCTTGATCACATAGCCCAAGGGTAAAATAACCAACATATATTATCCATACAACAACATAAATAACATACATTCCCTACAATGGCCAACGAAGGCCTACTATTTTCCCGTGCTCACACAGCCGTCGGGTTACTCGTGATCACATAGCAGTCGGGTAAGGATCATATCCGGATCACTATAGCCATAGATACGCCCTAGACATACTTGGATCATAATAGCCACAAACAGTCTTTTCTTGAGGTCACATAGCCAATCAGGTTACTTGAGATCACATAGCCCTTCGAGTTACTCGAGCTCACACAACCCTCTAGTTGTATTTCCATATCCCGATCACATAGCCCAATGATAGGTTTCTAACCGCATCCAGTTCATATAGCATATGGATACGTCGGATGTACTTGATCACATATCCCGAGTACCCATCCCCTTATTTAAGTGCCCTCGCACTAACTCTAGGACATCCAATTCCTAACCAAGACATATACATTAATACATGCTCCTCGAGCATCAATATATCTCACCGAGAGATAAAAAGACATCCATCCAACCATTACCAATGCCCCAAGGCATAACTTATTTGCTACAATAATTAATATATGTCTTTAGGATTAATTTACGCCTTTCTCGTTAGATTATTTCATCATTCGCAACATCCAACCTATATGGGCGTCCCTTCAAAGATACAACAAGGACCTAATCTTCCACATAGCATTAACCGATCTACCACGGATCCCTATGGATGATTAATATGAGCAATCCACTCAATAATTACCAAGCCATTAGCCATTTATTCTATATATGGGTTACCAACCTTGATTTCTTAGTTTTAGGATTTGTTTTATACCTTTAGGGACCCACCGAATCTTTTACCACGAATTATAGAGCCCTAAAACACAACCTTAAAATTCTTGGACAGATTGCTCTACGAGTACCGATACTCCTACATGGGTACCGATACTCCTCATCGAGTGCCGATACTCAACTCAGGTTCAAAAGAAATTGAACGGCTAGTTATACCGATATGCTCTTCCCTGTATTGGTACTCAACATCGGTACTCGGATCAAAATACCGATCCTAATCCGCACCGATATCCCTACCCGATTGTACCGATCGCGAAAGCCTTCTCAAGCAATGGAACATTGGGTGCCGATCGCCCTAGCGCGTCGATACACGAAGCATGGAATCCTAATTAGCGAGGTCTCGATACATAGAAAGGCATACCGGTACGCCCTTCACAACCCGTCCCTCAATATTGCAAAGGAGTACTGAAACGCAGCCACCCCGTACCGGTACTCGAGCTCTGATTTCAAACCTGGAGCTCGGGATTTCACCAATCCCACCCTTAACCTCCATGGTTAAGTCCCAATTTGTTCCTATAAGTTATTTAGAGTATAATAGGTGGTTTTCTACCAATTTTACTCATTATCAACACCCAAATCGTGATTTACCATTAGAGGGGTTTTAAGCTCTTAGAACCCTAACTATGCAACCCATAAACATAAAACCAATCAAGACATTCATTTTATGATGCTCATGAAATGTAGGAGTCGAGATGATGACCTTAAGAAGCAAATCCCGTAATGAAGCTCCCACTAAGTTTTTTCCTCTTTTCTTCCTTGAACCAAGCTTCAAACTCAACCTCCACCAACTATGAAGATATTTACCTTGAAAGATAGATCTTTGGGTGATGAACAACTTCTCCTCAAGCCACAATCCAAGATTCCCACTCAAACAACCAAGATTTCTCAAAACTCAACCACTCATCATGAGAAAGGAAGAAAGAAATAGATGACATGAAGATAGAGGCACTGTGATATCATTCTTGTTCATTTTCTAGTAGATAATTAAGGCTTCATCAACCTTTGTCTTCCAAAAATTGCTTTTACCATATTACCCTTCCTCAAAGCCTATTTTAAGCAAAACCCAAATCCACCAAGCAAGCCCATAACACATAGAGGCCCACAAAGCACAAGGCAAGGCCCAACATAACCCGAACATTTGACCCAACGTGTCGGTCTAAGACTCGAGTCAACGCCTATTGTTGACTCAAAAATCTGGGTCATTATAATTCTCCACCCATTCAAGAAATTTCGTCCTCGAAATTTAGCTGGATAAAAGGGAGACGTGACCAAAACAGATCTAACCACTTCATCATTCTAATAGGACCACCTTGATTAGGGAGAGTTCTCCCTCAATCTACCTTAAACAGAACCATAACATTAAACCACCTGCCCTCAACACTTCTCTTAATATTTCCAACGACTCTTTTTCAGCAACCAACGACACTTATGACGAACCGCTAAGTATGGTAACATAACCTACCTCGAGCCACGCTGTTCAAACATCAACTTAAAGAACTAAATTCTAAAGGATTCTATCTCGGTTAACCAACCTTTCTACTAGCATTCGTCAACCAAAAACTAAACTTAAACTTCATCTACGTCTAAAACGCTGTGCCACCTCCACCAACCATTGTCAGGAACGCATCACGCCTAACAACCATATCCCGGTCAAACCATTAAAGGACAAGCAAAACCCTAACAACCGGTCATTACCATCAATCTACCTTGAACTAACAGCTCTTTTCTCCAGACTTGACCTACCAAATCGAAACTTAAAACTTTATTTTATCCAAACTTGCTTTCAACGGGATCGAAAACCACTTACGCTTTAACTACTTGGTTCGAGAAATAACCACCGTCACTTACTTAACTCACATAAGCAACCAAAAACTAGCCATTTTATTTGCGAAGGTCTAAACACCTTCTTCTATCCCTTGACTTGGTCCCAACAATCAGACGTGAACAACCATCTGACTGTTCTCAAGGATTTCCAACTGGTCCATCCAAAAACATTTCCTTGCAACGCAACCATCCGATTACCCTCAACACGGCTATTGATCCACATTTCCCACTGCGTTACTCGATAACTTCCATACCGCTTGCCTTAACCGATAACAACTTGGTCGAACTCGATTGGGCAATCCTCCAACTCAAGAGATCTATCTCAACATGTGTACAAGCCAAGCAACTATCCTCACGACTTACCCTTAGGACCTCAACCATGTTCATCACAACCTTTAGTTACCCTTTTCTACGGTACCTTTAATTTGACAAACAACACGCGAAGCTCTCTCATTCTATGACCAGATCAAGGTCGCCAATCTCACAAAATCGATAAGCGGTCTTTCACCATTGCACTATGGCTCAACACGTCCAAAGCCACCATACAAGCTACTCTCACGCAAACACGATCTCGATGAAGTACTTGAAAACAACACCCAATTAGTCGCTTGTACAAGTGTGCCTCCAACAAAAAGTTCGTTCAGTATCATACCACAGATGATGGACACTAACAACGAACTCAAACTTACCTTTATCGCGGTTCTAAACTACAATCAACCAGTAAGATTGCTCATTCACCAAGGGTACCTCCATACCCTTAAAACACCCACAACACTAAGACTATGAACCTTTAACCCTCACGTCTACAACTGAAGCTGAGAACACATTGCACCCTATAAAACCTTCATTGAGCTAGCACTACGGAGCACAACGCCCACATTAGAGAGGTTAAGATCCTACACAACTAACACTAACAACCAGCTTCAAGCGATCTAAAACTTCACAAATTTTCACACACAACTCACGACACGCATTGCACTCTCAACAACCATTTATGATAAGAACTTATCTAGCAAAGGATGCAGTTCTAATTACCATTTAAAATAACAACAAACCCAAGATTTACCAAGATGCACATCACAATAATCGGTCTATTACACAATCGAAGAGCTAAACGGCTTTTACAACAACTGAAACTGAAACATAACATGATTACCTGACATATCCTCGGTCGCAACGCTGTCAACTCTAATCTCGAGCAGAAGATCGCTTAGCAACGCCTTTGCGTGCCAACCACGGCGGTGGATCTCACGGGACCTCCACCTCGATAACTTTGACGGTGCCCTAACTCGCCTCTAACAAAACTCATCATCATGCCGCAGCCAACCGATGAGATCGAGCTGGTGTATTCTCATCCACAACTAGGCAGTCCTTTGCCATATATCCTGGTGCTCGACACCTATAGCAAACCCTTCAAAGCAACAAGTACACTTCAGGGTGATGTCGCCCACAATGCTCGCATCTTTGATGAAAACAATGCTCCAATAGAACCATCAATACTCCATTCTAGCACACGTAAATCGAAGGCCCCTACGAATCCTTAATCTAGATCCTAAATTGACTCTCGGTAGCTGGTCCGAGGTAACTCTCTTGAACTCCTTGAAGCACAAAACCTTTCATGCGGATAGGAGAATGATCCATGATATCCTAGGTCTCCACATCATGGTCCCTAACATCCTGTGTCTTACCCGATGTCGTAGCTTGAAGCTGCTCCAGTACCTTCGCATTGTTAGCTAATTCTGAAAATATCCCGAGTGAACCCGTTGTCACATGCAACTGAAGCTCGACCCTCAAACCTTGTCTGAACCTCTTACACCTCAACTCCTCCATCATAACAAACTCTAGAGCGTAACGGTTTAAACGCAAAAACTCTTACTCTTAAGCAAACACCGTTCGATCTCCTTGAACCAGATGCAAAAACTGGTCCCTCATCTCATCTATGTGTATCTCACTAATGTACTTCTTCCAAAACTTATCCAAAAAGATATCTGATGTCGGGAGCGCATCTTTGTAGACCTAACTCTACGGTCTCCCACCACTCGTGTGCATTGCCCTTAAGAAGGGAAACAACACAATCAAGATCATCTTCCCGGCTTCCCTTCATCTGTCTCAAGATTCTTTGTCTGTCGTGCAACTACTGGTCAGCCTTAATCGGGTCATCCTTACCCAAGCCTTCAAAATTCTTAGGCCTAAAATGATGAAGCCTCTCTATAGCGGTTTTGCGAGACGTCCTAAATTACCTCGGAATAGCTTGTACCACACGTAAGAGGGCATAGGTAAGGTCACGGAAGTGGCTTGCCTCTCCACTACCGGTTCCACCTTCCATCAACTCCTTTTTCTGAAACACAACAAACAAGATGGCACATCAGGATTCCCAGTCTTGTAAAGTACACTTAAATTTAGGGACTTATATTCACTAGACACCCTACCATGACCTCTATACCACCTTAGGGTTTCCTAGAACTGACTAAACCTAAGCTCTAATACCACTAAATATAACACCCCGATCCCGTCCTGGATCTGAAGTATCACATTCGGGTCACCCAAAACTGACTCATCAAAAATTTTCATTTAAAACCACAAGCTGGTAATTCTCAAAACAATCCATTTCCATAAAATCCACATAAATAATAAGATTAAAAGGGTTTACAAAATATAAGTTCCAATTAAAATACACCGTTTGACCAAATAGTAGTGAATCAAAATAAAGATACAGACTGTGGTAAGGTCCTATGAATACAATTAGTCCAAACTAAACATCAAGTACTGTACTCAAAAACTGGCTCGGTGCTGGGAAATCTTCCTCGATGTGCTCCTCTAAAAGCAACCTGTCAACCTATGCACGGAAGAAACCATAATTCCGCACGCTGAGCTAACAAAGCTCAGTGGTACATTTCTACTTTACCGCAATTGATGAATATCATAAAACAAGCATGAATGGTAATATAATTAAGAGTGCACAGAAAGGCTTCTAAACATCTAAGGATCATCTTCTAGCCCATCATAGCTATAGCTTACAACTGTCTCAAGATACCGCTATTTTGTAAAAAGTCTACCAAGCCATTCTAGGCTTACTATACTCGATTCCACTCCGTCCATCGAGTTACGTCCCATACCCTGATCACATAGCCCAAGGGTAATATATCCCATACTTGAGATCACACAGCCCATCGAGCTGCTCGAGCTCACACAGCCCGTCGAGTAACAAACCCTGCCCTGATCACATAGCCCAAGGGTAAAATAGCCAACATATATTATCCATACAACAACGTAAATAACATACATTCCCTACAATGGCCAACGAAGGCCTACTATTTTCTCATGCTCACACAGCAGTCAGGTTACCCATGATCACATAGCTGTCGGGTAAGGATCATATCCGGATCACTATAGCCACAGATACGTCCTAGACATACTTGGATCACAATAGCCACAAGTAGTCTTTTCTTGAGGTCACATAGCCAATCAGATTACTTGAGATCACATAACCCTTCGAGTTACTCGAGCTCACACAACCCCTTTGTTGTATTTCCATATCCTGATCACATAGCCCAATGATAGGTTTCTAACCACATTCAGTTCACATAGCCCATGAATACGTCAGATGTACTCGATCATATAACCTAGAGTACCCATCCCCTTATTTAAGTGCCATCGCACTGACTCTAGGACATCCGAATTCTTAACCAAGACACATACGTTAATACATGCTCCCTCGAGCATCAATATATCTCACCGAGAGATAAAAATGTATCCAGCCAACCTTTACCAATGCCCCAAGGCATAACTTATTTGCTACAATAATTAATATATGTCTTTAAGATTCATTTACGCCTTTCTCGTTAGATTATTTCATCATTCGCAACATCCAACCTATATGGGCGTCCCTTCAGCAGACAGTAAGGACCCAATCTTCCACATAGCATTAATCGATCCACCACGGATCCCTATGAATGATTAATACGAGCAATCCACTCAATAATTACCAAGACATTAGCCATTTATTCTACATAGGGGTTACCAACCTTGATTTCTTAGTTTTAAGATTTGTTTTATACCTTTAGGGACCCACCAAACCCTTTACCACGAATTATAGAGCCCTAGAACACAACCTCAAAATTTTTGGGTAGATTACTCTGTGAGTACCGATACTACTACATGGGTATCGATACGCCTCACCAAATACTGGTACTCCTCATCGAGTACCGATACTCAACTCAGGTTCAAAATAAATTGAACGACTAGCCATACCGATACGCTCTTCCCCATATTGGTACTCAACATCGGTACTCGGATCACCCCATACCGATCCTAACCCGTACCAGTACCCCTACCCTAGTGTACCGATACGCGAAAGCCTCCCCAGGCAATATAACAATGGGTACCGATACACCCCTAGTGTATCGGTATGCAGAAGCACTATTGGAATCCTAATTAAGCGATGGGTACTGATACACGGGAAGACGTACTAGTACGCCTTTCACAACTTGTCTCTCAATATTGCAAAGAAGTACCGATACACAACCACCCCGTACTGTACTCGAGCCACAACATAACCTTGAACCAAGCTTCAAACTCAACCTCCACCAACTATGAAGATATTTACCTTGAAAGATAGATCTTTGGGTGATGAACAACTTCTCCTCAAGCCACAATCCGAGATTCCCACTTAAACAACCAATATTTCATAAAACTCAAGCACTCACCATGAGAAAGAAAGAAAGAGATGGCATGAAGATAGAGGTAAGGTGATATTATTCTTGCCCTTTTCTAGCAGATAATTAAGGTTTCATCAGCCTTTGTCTTCTAAATATTACTTTTACCATATTACCCTTCCTCAAATCTCATTTTAAGCCAAACCCAAATCCACCAAGCAGGCCCAAAACACATAGAGGCCCACAAAGCACAAGGCAAGGCCCAACATAACCCGAACATTTAACCCAACGTATCAGTCCAAGACCCAAGTCAACGCCCATTGTTGACTCAAAAATCTGTATCGTTACAACATAGCTAAGGAGAGAGCTTATACAATGATATGCGTACAAATCAATAAGCTCAAAAGTTGTTTTAAAAAAACATTTTTGTTTGAATTTTTTGAAAATACAAAAAATATAAAATGAGAATAACATATGTAATTATTTACAAAAAATATGCAAGATATCATAAGTTAAATATTAGATTCGAGTTCGTAATTTCAAAAAAATGAGATAACACATTTTTAAAAATTTTGTGGATTGAATCTCAACATGTCCTCATTGGAGTTGTGAAGCTGTTAAAACCGTTTTAGGCTCAAAAATATTTTGGCTAGAAAACGGTGTATTTTTACAAAATGGAGTTGTGATCGATTGTTTTGGTATGAGTGTGATTGAATACCCATAAAATCACTGTTAGGATTGTAGCACGCTCGAATCGATCTCCGAAAACCGTCAAGAGGGTTGAATTGAACTCTTAAATGAATTGGCTAAAACCGATAAAGATTGTAGGCAATTTGCAAAACGATTTTAGAGTGGTTCGACCAAGCTCTACATCCACTACCTTAGCACACCACTATGGATTTCCCAATTCACTATGAATTCTTCCCCTTTTCTATGCTTATGAGGCAACCTTTTACAGCCCTATCTTTTACTGGCTAAGATAGAACCATTCTAGTTTTTTACTAAGGATAAACTAGAACCTCCCCTTTTACAAAGGATTTTTTTGGTAAATTCAATACCTCACAAGGTGGGTGTTTACAGAAATTAAGCTCACAAGGAAGAGTACAAAGATATACAATTTTAAGCACTCTCTAAAATATATACAAGAGAAATGAAGAAATAAGATTTGGACTCAAATTCTCTTGATCATCTTGCTTGGATATGTTCTCTAACATTGTTCAAGTGTCCAAGGTCTTCTTTTATGTTGTGGAATGAGTTCCGAACCGTTGATGACCATTGGGATAATTTGGAGCCGTTGGGGATGTTTTCCAACCAAAATTTCCCTTTATGATACTAGTCGTATCGATACTTGAAGGCTTGGTATCGGTACGCCCCTTATATGGAAAATAGCCATTGGAGGCTGAAAACACACATATGTTTTGAAACCTCTTAGGGGGTTTCGAAACCACCATGGCTGTACCGGTACGGAAGATGCTGTATCGATACGCTATTTGGTTTCTGAAAAACTGAAACCTAGGGTGGTTTCAAAACCACCAAGCTAGTACCGGTACGAATCAGCTGTTTCGGTACGCCATTTGGTTTCTGAATAGTTTGCATATGCGTATCGGTACGGACCAAAGGTACCGGTATGGGGCTTTAATTTTTGATATTTTGGCCATTTAAAATCGTTTTAAGGTATGCCAATAGCCTATGAAACCATTTCAAACATATTTTCAAGTTGTTTGGACTTTGAATCATTTTTGCAATCTTTTCAATTTAGTCCAAAACTATTTTCAATTATTATATCAAAACAAATATCCTAACAATCTCCCCCTTTTTGATATAATAAAACCAACTTAAAAAATTGTTTTTGAGATTCTCCCCCTTAGTAAAATAAATTTTGAATAAAATAATAAAATTCAAAAATCATTAAAGCTTCCCCTTATTCATTTGAAAATTCAATTTTTCAAAACATTCTCCCTTTTTTGTTATATAAAAAATGATTCAAACTTGGTTTGAAAACTTTTATGTCTCATAACAATGGAGATTTTAAAAACAAAATTTGACAAAATAAGAATTTTGTTTAAAGTAGCTCCCCTTACTTAAGGCATTCAAAAAAAATTTGCTCAAAAGCTTGACACTTAAAAGATATTGAATTTCAATGTTATATCAAATCAATTTAAAAGGTTCAAGAAATTCAATTATCTAAGTCTTCAAAGTAAAATAATAGATAACCAAATAAATAAATAATTAGCATAGAGGTTACCCATCTTCTTCATTTGTGTGACTAGAACATTCCAAAAATCTTTACTTTGTTTGCCTTTGCTCCAAACACACATGCAAGAGACATTTACTTGGATTTTGGTATCCAAATTGCTTTGGATCCATTTACATTAATCTCAATGTCCCTAGTTCCCTTAGGAAACCATACTTGTCTAATCCTATATGATTTTCTTTTCTTTATAGGACAAGTATGCAAAGAATGACCATGATAATGGCAATGTGAGCAATTTGCCATTATGTGACAAGATGAATTATTTGAAATAATTTCTTTTTCTTTTGTTAAGCTTTCAAGCTTAACTTGCAAATCAAGATTTTCTTTTTCTAAAACTTTATTTCTTGTTTTTTAAAACTCTAAATCATTTTTCAAAATTTCATTTTGGTTTTCAAAATCCAACTTTGTTTTCAAAAGAAAATCATTTTCAATTTCAAGTTTAGAAATTATTTTCTTAAATTTGGAATTCATGGTCTCAAATTCCAAAAATAATTCATCGAAAGCATCTTGTAACTAGTCAAATGTATATGAATTTAATTCACTTGAGTTAGAAGATACCCCGGGCTCATTGAGAGCCAAAACACCATTCACTTTTGATGATGAGAGGAGGTTTGCATAAGATGAAGCATTATCTTTCTTCTCTCTATTCTTGTTGCCATAGAGTTTCTCAAGCTTCTCCCATATATCTTTGACATTTTTGCATGTGGAGACTTTCTTGGAAACGTCTTTATTAAGGCCACAAAGAAGAGTGTGCATCGCCTTTGCGTTTACCTTGGCCTTCGTGTCATTTGCGCTCATTTGCTTCTTCTTCTTATGAGCTTTAAGTAACCATCTTCAATGATATCCCAAACCTCAAAATCGTGAAATTTGATGAAATACTTTATGACATTGCTCCATTGGAAGTATGCTTCTCATTCGAAGAGTGGAGGACACGAGATAGAGAGGCTTTCTTCAAATCTTGCCATTTTTCTTGATTGGTGGACTTCGAGCAGTTGATCTTTACTCCCGGATGTTAGTCCTTTGATGGAGACGAGGCTCTGATACCAATTGTTAAGGATTGTAGCACGCTTGAATCGATCTCTGAAAACTATTAAGAGGGTTGAATTGAACTCCCGAAAGAATTGGCTAAAACTAATAAAGATGGTAGACAATTTGCACAACGATTTTAGAGTGGTTTGAGATTCTAACCAAGCTCTACATCCACTACTTAACACACCACTAAGGATTTCCCAATTCACTATGAATTCTTCCCCTTTTCTAGGCTTAGGAGGTAACCTTTTACAACCTTATCTTTTACTGGCTAAGATAGAACCACTCTAGTTTCTCACTAAGGCTAAACTAGAACCTCTCCTTTTACAAGGGATTTGTTTGGTAAACTCAATACCTCACAAGATGGGTGTTTACAGAAATTAAGCTCACAAGGAAGAGTACAAAGATATACAATTTTAAGCACTCTCCAAAATATGTACAAGAGAAATGAAGAAATAAGATTTAGACTCAAATTCTCTTGATCATCTTGCTTGGATATGTTCTCTAACATTCTTTAAGTGTCCAAGGTCTTCTTTTATGCTGTGGAATGAGTTCCTAGCCATTGGTGACCGTTGGGGATGATTTGGAGCCGTTGGGGATGTTTTCCAACCAAAATTTCCCTTTCTGATGCTAGTCGTATCGATACTCGAAGGCTCGGTATCGGTACGCCCCTTATATGGAAAATAGCTGTTGGAGGCTGAAAACACACAGAGGTTTCGAAACCTCTTAGGGGGTTTCCCGAAAGAATTGGCTAAAACTAATAAAGATGGTAGACAATTTGCACAACGATTTTAGAGTGGTTTGAGCTTCTAACCAAGCTCTAAATCCACTACCTTAGCACACCACTAAGGATTTCCCAATTCACTATGAATTCTTCCCCTTTTCTTGGCTTAGGAGGCAACCTTTTACAAATAAAACCACTCTAGTTTCTCACTAAGGCTAAACTAGAACCTCTCCTTTTACAAGGGATTTGTTTGGTAAACTCAATACCTCACAAGGTGGGTGTTTACAGAAATTAAGCTCACAAGGAAGAGTACAAAGATATACAATTTTAAGCACTCTCTAAAATATGTACAAGAGAAATGAAGAAATAAGATTTAGACTCAAATTCTCTTGATCATCTTGCTTGGATATGTTCTCTAACATTCTTTAAGCGTCCAAGGTCTTCTTTTATGCTGTGGAATGAGTTCCTAGCCATTAGTGACCATTGGGGATGATTTGGAGCCGTTGGGGATGTTTTCCAACCAAAATTTCCCTTTCTGATGCTAGTCGTATCGATACTCGAAGGCTCGGTATCGGTACACCCCTTATATGGAAAATAGCTGTTAGAAGCTGAAAACACACAGAGGTTTCGAAACCTCTTAGGGGGTTTCGAAACCACCATGGTTGTACTGGTACGGAAGACGCTGTATCGGTATGCTATTTGGTTTCTGGAAAACTGAAGCCCATGGGGGGTTTCGAGACCACCAGGCTAATACCGGTACGGATCGATTGTTTCGGTACGCCATTTGGTTTCTGAATGGTTTGCATATGCGTATCGATACTGGCCAAAGGTGTACCGGTACGAGGCTTTAATTTTTGATATTTTGGCCATTTAAAATCGTTTTAAGGTATGCCAAAAGCCTATGAAACCATTTCAAACATATTTTCAAGTTGTTTGGACTTTGAATCATTTTTGCAATCTTTTCAATTTATTCCAAAACTATTTTTCAATTATTATATCAAAACAAATATCCTAACAATCACCATTTTAAAAAGATTGTTGAAGATGTTTTGTTTAAAGTAATTTTGGCGGTCTGTGCATAAAACCAGAGTAAAAATTAGGTTCGAGAGTCAATTACGCGTAAGAAAGGTTAAAGCATCCCACGATCCCCAAATTTGTACCTTTTAAAACCATGTATTATCTCTATTTTTTGTGAAGTTAGGAATGTGAATTTAGATTGAAAATATGATCCCTCGGATGAATAAGAGTTTTTTGAAAGATATTTCTATCACGAAGAATCATGAAAGTCACAATCGAGATAGTTTGGACACTATCTCGTTTCATTAACGTAACAAAATAACATTGTCTTGATTTTGGACACTACCCTGTTAATTATGCGACTGAACAACATTGCCTTCATTATTTTAAAATGTGAAAACTTTCTTGATGCGTATTTAAAATAAACGCCACTTCAAAAAGGAAAAAAATATTAGTGATAATAATAATAAAATCTAAAAAATTCAAATAAATAAACAATTAAAAATTCAAATAATAATAACAGAAATTAAAAATTACAAGGAGAAAAGGACAAACATTTATACATAAGAACTAATATAAAAACCTGTAAAAATTAGAAGGGTCAAATATGCAAACAGAATAAGATATGCATGAAATAAAAAAGGCAAATAATAGAATATAAAGAAACTAAAAAATTAATAAAAAAAACTTGGGTCGGGTCACCTGCGGGTTCAGGGTCGAACATTACATGACCGCTTTAGTATATATGTATATCAATGTTTTTTAGGGTAAATTGCACCGTTTATCACTCAAATTTCTTTTAACTCTTATTTTAGTCACTGAAGTTTAAATATTTTTAATTTAATTACTTAACTTTCGAATTGCTTCTAATTTGGTTACTCTAGGATGACATGGCTTATTTCATTAATATTTTCCTATGACATTATATATTTTATTAATATTTTGATTCTATGTCAAATTTAAAAAATAAAAAGAGAATAAAATCTTTAAACCCTAATCCTAATCATTTCCATGGGGTATAACCAATAAAAGAAGTCACTCCAAAAAACAGTAACTCACATGCCTCTTCCTTTTCAATATAATATATTCTATAGGGGCATTGAGTAGTTTTTGGTCCTTTGTTTTCAAAACTTTGGAATTTCCTTGGTAAATGTCTTCGGGGGAATTATATTATTCATTTTGGGTTGTCGGGGTTTTTGTTTTTGGAGGGGTTGACCTAAACGGCCAACTTCAGTTCGGTGTCCGATTTGGAGAGTCTCTGGTTTTAGATAGGGATTTGGAGGTGTTTCTGAAGTGGGTTTGGAGGAGTTTTTCTCAATGGGGTATGTGAAATGAATCTGGTCATGGATTTAAAGCGAAATTTTCCATGAAATATTTTGTGGATTTTCTTTGACTTACATGTTGAAGAAGAAGAAGCTATATTTGGGTTTGGTGTGGTTGATTTGGGGTTTGAGATTGAAATTAGGGATTAAAGATTTTATTTTATTTTTTTGAATAATTTTTACCTAGAGGAGGGAGAATTTGCTCATAATGAGTTTCTAACCAACAACTTAGGAAGAGGGGAGGATGTTAACTGAAAATTTTAACCACTTGCTCTAAAGATTGTTGAGATGGTATTAAAATGTTAATAAAATATGCAACATCATAGGAAAATAAGTCATGTCATCCTAGAGTGATCCAAATATGATTAATTTGAAAGTTGAGTGATTAAGTTAACATTTTTTAAACTTCACTGATCAAAATAAGTTTAACACCCCCTTCCCGTATCCGTATACCGAACACGAGTCAAAGATGTCACAATAACTTATATATCATTTATTTAAAAATAAGGATTATCAAAAAATTTCAATTAACTTATAAATATTAATCTCATCATATTAAAAAATTAAATATAAAACATATTAATTATACATATCATATCTCATATAGTATATAAAAACAAAACCATTACAAGGCAGACCGGTTTAATAATTTTACAAAATAGACAGATTATTTCGTACATGCCACTATTTACATACAAAACTAGGATGTCATAGGTACTGAAAATAACCTATCAATACGTATTTCCTTCCAAAGGATCTGATGCAAAAGCTTGGCTCAACTACTCCGGATTACCTACGCGTATTTAGAAATACACCTGAGAATATACTCAGTGAGGCATAAGGTAAGTAACATAAATAAACATATACAATTACATGAAACTTTTAAAACATGATCATCTTTGAAATCATATACTTTAATATGCAGGAGTGTTTATGCAAGAAAGTATATCATATTGTTCTTTAACATAAAGCATACTTATCGTGTGAAATCATATAGCCTTAGGTAACTGTCGAGTGACTAATATTCGAGTCGAGAACTAAAAAGTACTATCCTTTACAAGCGCCATAATTAAATGACGAAATCAAGCGCCATAGTGAAGTGACGAAACAAGTGACACAATAAAGTATCGAATACAAGCGACACAAAGTGTCGAATACGAGCGAACTGTCGAATAACAAATATGACTCATAATGGTATACCACAATATTGTCCAACTCATAATTCTATTACCAAGGGCAACATTAAAACATTTTTTGCAATAATGGCCAGCAATCCAATATATATCCCATAATCATATCATATAAAACACATTCATATTGGAGCAGTTCATACTCCAATATGTACTTTAACATTCATAATATGCTGCCATTTAAAAATTAAAATCAAGTATCATGCTAAAACATATTACACTTTTAAAAATAATTACCTTTTTAGGTTGACTTATCATAAGTCTCCCTATAATATGTATGTTACTAACATAAATTATAAAAACATGTATGCACTCACCTTTGCCTTGCAATGCCTCTTTTACTATTCGATTATTCTCGAACTTTTTCTTTACCGGGTCTTCTACTACAATCTTGATTTTTATCCAAATCTACATCAAATAACATATACCATTTCAAAGTATATGTTAGAACATACTCAACCCACAAACAACAATGGAAAGTATATAAATAACTATCCATTAATCATAAACTCGATCCTATACATCTTTCCATATTCGAATCAATATTTCTCATACTATTCTTTAAATTTTCAACTCCTCCCAAAATTTACATTTTAGTCCCTATGGACACTTTTAAGATTCCAACCACCATTTTCAAGCCAAATCCTTAAATTTCTCATCATTTACACTTTAGGACCCAAACTTTAAAAATTTACATAATGGTCCTTGAATTTTCAAAAATTCCAAAATGGTCCCAAAGTTAGAATAAACTTCAAAATAAACATTCAAATCATTTAACTTGATTATTCAACCCAATACACTTCAAAAATAAATTCAACAACCAAGTCCCTAAACTTTCCAAAAATTACAACTTAGTCCCTAATTTTCCATAATTCAAGAACATAGACATTTCTTCATTCTAACAATAAAATCACACTTATATAACATCATTCTCATCATTCCATCATCAAACAAATTTTTGCAAGAACTTCCCCTCATCTAAACAATGTAGCCGAAGGGTCACTACTAGATTTTCCATGGAATTTTCATCATTTAAACCATAAAAACAACACCACAAGCATGTTTCCAACATGAAAAACCATTAAAACTCAAAATTCCATCATGCTCTTCATCGAACCAAATCTCCAAACTCAACTTAGAGACATGAACTTTGCATAAAAATTATACCAAAGGATAGAGAATTTGATGGAGATAAAATTCCTATTTCATGTCTCAAGCTTAAATCTTACCATGGAAGCTTAAAAATCAAGTTGAAAATCTTACCCCTAACCCTTGGAAGCTTTCGGCAGCTATGGAGAAAGATGAAGATGACTTTTGCCAATTTTTGGTCTTTAATTATGCCAAATGGCATAATATTTAACCATATTAAAATAATAAAAAATCCTTAGTAGTCAAAAGACCACTTTAGCCTTGAGTTATGAATAATCATCTTCCAACACATATATTATTTTATCCAAAAATAATCAATTACCTTAATAAAATATGGGTGAAAAGTCTCTTTTGTCCTCCAACTAATGTAATAGTTACTAGTTTGCCATACTAGTAAAAATCCAACCAAACTAGTTGGAATCCAACCAAATAGAATAGAATATTCCCAAAATAATATTCCACGACTTTTCTATAGCATTTTGAATCAACCTCTGAAATTTGATTTGATCCGATATACTGATATTCATAAAATACTTCTACTGCGATTTACCCCTTTTTCGAACTATCGAATTTAATCCATACGAATCTTCTCTACTCTTACTGAGTCCAAAATATCGATAAAAATTGCTTTTATGAAACCTTCCCAGAAGTCACCCATCATAAAATTTATCTGACTTGAGCACGCTTAAAATTATATTCGATCCAATATCAGTGCCTTTTTCCATCTTAATTCTAAAAACCGACATTAAGGTACTTAATTCGATCTGATCTACACTTATACTGAAAAAATTACTTAATGGGGAAATTACCATTTTGGTCCCTGAACTTTTTCTAACTTTTCACTTTAGCCACCAAACTTTAATTTTTTACGTTTTAGTCACTAAACTAAAACCACCAACTTTTAATTCTTTGCATTTTAGCCACTATGCAAATCTTGGGGTATTACAATAAGAGTAAAAAGAAAGTCAAGTGATGAACGGTGTATGAACCCTTTTCATCCACGCCTTAAGCCCTCTAACCAAACCAAACTAAGCCCGTTTACCCAAACCAACCCATGACCCGACCCATTAACCAAAAAACCCTAAAGCAAATAACCCTAACCCTAATCACTAAGCCACTGTCACCGCCAGCTTCTTGTGCCGCCACCGCTGGCCTTCCACCGTCGCTTCACCGACAACCATCCCGAAACCCCTAAATCAAAATCAAACCCTAAATAAATTCATAATTCTAAAATCCCAAATCTAACCCTAAAACCTAAACCTACCTTAACCCTCTGTCATAGCCATCACCCCTAAACTGAGCCATATCCTAAAATCTAACATTTCCCATACCCTATCAACCAAATTCAGACATACCATACCTTACCAAACCCATAAAATCCGCTGCATCCGATCTTCAACAAGCAATAAAAAATTAGGGGTAGTTTATTATCGATTTATAAAACCGAAATCAATGAAAATGTAGAGGGGAATCAAAAAATTAGAGAGAAATTTAGGGTTTTTTATGGTAAAATAATCTGTAAAAGAGGACTAAAAATTTTCGAAAGCAATACAAAAACTTTTAAGGTAATTTCATTCCTTTTTGTGCATATTTGTTTTGTCCGAATAAAAAAAACTCAGAACCAGGTCTGTTTCTTTGTTTTAAAAATTTAAAATTTGTTTTTAAATCTAAAATCAAAGGGTTTTTGTTTGAAAATCAAAATAAAAAAGAGGGTTTTGAAACTTACCGGTCAGAGCACCGTGCCTCTACCGTCGACGTGCCGTTCCTCGCCGTGAGATTTTAAAGCCGATGACCGACTTTCATCCCCAAGAACGACCGCCGCTTCGGTGGACAGGAAGAGAGAATAAGAGTTGAAACATTTTTAGAGTTTTGTTAATATCTGTTTCAAAATAAAAATTAACCCATCTTAATGTTTTAAGCCGACCCCTTTGAAACGACGTCGTTTCGCCAGTCCCGGCCTGCGTGTGACCCGGTTACTCGAGGAGGATCCGCGTTTTGGGTCGATGGTATAATTACTGTACGGGTCCCCAAAATTTTAACCCGCTTTCAGTTTATCTATGGAATAATTCCACATTTGGTCCTTACATTTTTATGCACTCTTATTTTCACCCTTTTATGTATTGTTTGTGTCTTTTAATTTATGTTTTAGCACAATTTGATCACTTGTTTTGTGTTTATTTAATTTTCAGCACCTTTATTTATTGTCATTTACACGCATGCCTGTATGTTGCATTTGTTTCATTTTAGTCTATGTTGTTTCTATTTACACCATGTAAATTATCATATCATGCATTTGAATCTCTAATTCATGCAATATTATTTTGATTCATTCATTTTAGCATTATTAGTATTAGTATTATGACGAATATATATTATATTTAGTATATTATAATTATATAAAATATTATAATATATTTTGTATATGTCGTATTATGTTTATTATATATATATATTTGAAATGTAAAATATATTTCATAGCATATTATTTACATTATTATATGTTATATATATATATTTTAAATTTTTTTGAAGTATTATATATGTATAATTATTTGTACATATTATCATCATTATTATTATTATGTGTACATAATATATTTATACAAAATAATCTATTTTTATATATTATATATATATATATATTAATATTATATATTTTTATTATTATGTATATATAAGTTTTTCTACAGCCCATATTTTATGTATAACTTTTTATATTTTCTATATTTTTATATTATATATGTACAAGTTTTTATGCACATTTGTAAAATATGTATAGTATCCTATTTAATCACTACATATATAATATAAATAAATACCTTTTTTTTGTAAAAATAACATATATATAAACTATTAACCTTAAATATATCTAGATATTTTTTGATAAGCATAAGTATTAACTATGTTTTACATAAGTATTATATTTTTTAAGTATATATATATATTTATGTCATCTTGTAATTTGGCATCATATATGTTTTTAAGGTTATTTAAAAATATATTTTTTAAAGAAATCAATTTTAAATTAATGTTTTTGCTAAAAACTTCAAGAAATCATATCTCGGGCGTATAGGGATGTGGTTTCCTCGAATTTTCCAATAAAACGAGAAACAATGTCCCGGGCGCATAGGGATACGGTTCTCTCAATATTTTTGCATTGAATAATCATATTTTAAGTTTTAATCAAATTCGCAATTTCCAACACCAAGACATTAAATAATCGGCTAGGTACCAATTTTGGGCGGTGTGGGGGTGCTAATCCTTCCCCATCCGTAACTGACTCCCGAACCCGAATTTTGAATCTCTGGTTTTATTTTGGTGTCTGGTCTACCTATTTTAAAACGATCGGTGGCAACTCCACATTTTTAATTCCAAAATCGGGCGGGGTTTTTCAAACATGAAAAGAAATTTCAAAATCAAAGTGAAAGAAGCGTCAGACGGATTTGGGTGTTCACAATCTTTTACTCTTGGTCGTTGGAAATTGGCGAATTCGATTTTAATTTGAAATATGATTCTATTTTTTTGTTAATAAGACATGCATTTTATTTTTCTGAAAATATTACTTATTTATTTTTTCTGCATTCCATGAGCTTTCTACCCGAGCTCTGTCCTTTTTAAGTGGAAGTGTGATACTGCCTTCGTGTTGGTTACCACCGTATAGATTGTGAATCGCTTTCGGGATATATTTCTTATGCTTTCGTGTGGGTTACCTCCGTATAGGCATAAGGGATGTATCCCCCTGAATTGAACTTGGTCCGTTTGAAACCTATAATGGGTGAGGATCAGGGGCCTTGCTACCTTTAGTAAGGGACAACGAGGACAATTCGGGTACCCTTCCCTAGAACCAAAACGCATATAGTGAGCCGTAGGAACCAACCTTTTTAGAGCCATGAGAAACTCTGCCCATTTAGCGGTTCCCCTTTTAGGTTTTGATGCATTTTTCTATGTACAGTTTTTATCTGTTTTATTTTTACCATTAATTACCATTTAATTTGTTCATTTGATTATTTTAAATTCGAACTGACCCATTTTTTGTGATCACATCATATCTGTTAATTTTGGCATTCACTGCATGGCATATCATAACATTTTGATTTTTGCATCAATACATTCACATATAGGATATATACTTTGCTTTCACATGCATTCATTTTGAGACGATCCTCAGGATGCCCTATGATAGCAATACTGGAAAAGACGAAAGGCCAGTCAATTTAACATCCCTACGAAACAAGAAGCAAGACAAAGATGGCACACGAAGACAAACTAGATAGGATCGAGCAGAATCAGAAGACTTTGCAGGCAGATTTAACCCAAAAATTAGAGGACCAGTTAGCCAAAGCCCAACAAGAGATAAGAGATCAGTTTGCAAGATCTCAGCATGACATATTGGTGAAGTTAGCGTAGATGCTAGGATGCAAGTTTCCTGAACAAGGAGAGGCCTTTGCTATCAGCCCTAGGGCAGGTCCCGGAGAAGAAAATGAAGATCTTATATACCCTCCAGGGTTCACCCCTACTCAAGCTAAAAATCAAACCAACCCTCAAGTGGTAATTTATATGGAAAAGTCTCAACCACTTTAGGCCGGTGACTCTATCCCGACAAATTTGCCTGCCACATCAAAAGCAAAACTAGGGGGCAATCAGGCTGAAAATTTTGTCTCCAAGATGGACCAGTTGACCGAACCTAACAAAGCAAGAATTAAGACGTTGAAAGAGATTGAGGAACGTTGTAAAAGACTCAAAGAAAAGATGCAAGCCATGGAGGTAGAGGATACCTTTAGCGGATTTGATGCCAATGAACTCAGCCTTGTCCCAGATCTGGTGTTACCCCTAAAATTCAAAATCCCAGAGTTTGAAAAGTATGATGGAACCGGTTGTCCTCAAGCTCACCTCACTATGTTTTGTCGGAGAATGACAGGCTACGACAGAGATGAAAAGCTGTTAATACACTATTTTTAGGATAGTTTATTAGGATCTACTGCCTGATGGTATAATCAATTGAGTCGTCATCAGATTAAATCATGGAAAGACTTGGCTAAGGCTTTTCTAGAGTAGTACCGGCACGTCAGTGATATGGTACATGATCGTTGGACTCCGCAACATATAAAACAGAAGCCCAATGAAAGCTTCAGACAATACGCGCAATGCTGGAGAGATATAGCTGCAAAAGTCCAACCCTCTCTTGGTGAAAAAGAGACAGTTGTCATATTCATCCAGACTTTGGAGGGCCCAATCTTAGATCGCCTTATAGGCAATGCGACTACCAATTTTGTTGATCTAATGCTATCTGGTGAGCTCATTGAAAATGCCATTAAAAGTGGTAAGATAGATGTTGGTGGAAGTTCATCCCATAAGAGGTTTTCGTACAATGAAGTGAACTTTTCAGGAGTTTTTAATGTTGGCTATTCGAAGCCGGTGACGGTGATACAACCCAAGGCTACAAGTGCTCACGGTTTCTCAAGCCAAGATTCTGGTCAGAGGAAGAATACTGAAAATATAGAGCTTACTCTATTACCAATTTCTTATGGAAAATTATACAAACAGTTATACGAGATCCATATGGTGGCACCTTTTTACCAAGCTCCGGTACAACCTCCCTTCCCAAAATGGTATGATGCCAATGAAAAATGTGATTATCACGCAGGACAAGTTGGCCACACGATTGAAAACTCCTTTAGTTTCAAAAAGTTGATGGAAAAATTTATTATGCTTGGGGTGATAAGCTTTGATGACTCAGTAGGAACAAACTACAAACAAAGACCCTTTACCGAAGCATGAAGATGTCAATTAGGGGTGTGTCCAAGATATTTTCTGAATTGGACCATGTTTATCCAGCTTAAATATTGCACTGTCTTGACCATAGTAGGTCCCCTTGTAGTTTTTATCTCTTTCAGAGTAATTCTTTTTGTAAACCAATCTCACTGACTTAAGTACGATGGCAGTGAGAATATTTTGTAAGGGATCAAAACTACAAGTTGCAATGCAAGTATATTTTGTTCGTATCTGAGTCTTGAACATCTAAAATACATAAATAACATAACTCCAAAGTTCAAATTGTGAGCCATTTGAATTCAAAGGATAAAATTGGGGCATCTTCGAACTTGAGAGTCCCTAAAATATTTCAAGAATAAAAATTCTTTATTACTCCTCAAGAGTTACACTTCTATACCCTGAAAGGATTGCTCTAATAATGAGCTGTCATGAACCTGTAGATTCGAACTAGAGACAGCTTGATGTAAAGTTTTGGGGCATGTACCTAGATCCTGACAGGACTAGTGAGGAGTCAGGGGCATCCCATTGAGGTCCAGAAAAATCATGTCACATTCATGCATGTATCTTCCTTCATCTTGCATTTTTGCATATATCATACATTTAGATTAAGTGCATATACCGAAGTCACCATGCATTTAGGATAGGCACATGCATTTAGGCATAAAATTCATACATTCATTTTTTTTCTTGTACATGCAAACAAGTTCGAAGAAAAGACCGAACATCCTCAACATGAGGGCAACAACATGATGGCAAACATTAGTCATGGAGAAGGCCAAACAAAGGGATACTGAAACATCTAAATAAAAGGTACCAGTGACAAATTTCATAAACATTTACTAACCAATGTTTTTTCCTTTTTAGGATTGCATTTCGCCAACGATAGTGTGGCGGACACTAACATTTTCTAGAATCTCACTCATGCCAACAGAAATAACTCATTCCAGATCTTACCCTCTGTCATAGAGAAGCAGTGCAAAATTTTCCAAACATTGTCTCACCGTCAATGGCACAACAATTCAACATCTTGCAAATCATGCCTCCGCAAGTGGTGGTACGCCAACTTAATTAGATCTTGCCTCAGTCAGTGGTGTTGCAGATTAAATTTTCTATATGGATCCTATTTCTCCGTCGGTGGTGTAATGGATCTCATATTTTGCTGATCTAGTCCATCCGTCAGTGGTGTAGCAGATCAAATCCTCTCCAGGTCTTGCCTCTTCGACAGTGTTGCAGCTAGACCAAAGTTTTACTCGGAGTTTACTATAGTTGTAGCAAAAAAGTCAAAAAAAGAGTGAAAAAAATCAATAAAAAAATAAAAATAAAATCAAAATGAAAATCAAGTTGTTTGCCGATCTTGCTCCTCCGTTGATGGTATAGTAAGGTCTAAGTTGCTGAAATCTGATCTTACCCCTCCGTTGATGGTGTGGATAGATCCAACTTTATAAATTTACGGTTCTGCCTCTTCGTCGGTGTTGTAGCTGAACCAAATTTGCCAAATTCTGATCAAGCCTCTTTGTCAAAGTTGTAGCTTGATCAAAAAAACCTCCGATCCCGCCTCTTCGTCAGAGTCATAGCTGGATCAAATCTTCAAACCTTGCCTCTTCGTTGGTCTTGTAGCTCGGTCAAATTGAACTTACGGTTCTACCTTTTTGTCGGTGTTGTAGCTGAACCAAATTTGCCAAATTCTGATCATGCCTCTTCGTCAGAGTTGTAGCTCGATCAAAAAAACCCTCTAATCCTGCCTCTTCGTCAGAGTCGTAGCTGGATCAAATCTTCAGACCTTGCCTCTTCGTCGGTGTTGTAACTCGGCCAAATTGAACTTACGATTCTGCCTCTTCGTCGGTGTTGTAGCTGAACCAAATTTGCCAAATTCTGATCATGCCTCTTTGTCAGAGTTGTAGCTTGATAAAAAAAACTCTCCGATCCTGCCTTTTCGTCAGAGTCGTAGCTGAATCAAATTTTTAGACCTTGCCTCTTCGTCGGTGTTATAGCTTGGTCAAATATAACTTTCGGTTCTGCCTCTTTGTCAATGTTGTAGCTGAACCAAATTTACTAACTTTTGGTCTTGCCTACTTGTCGGTGTTGTAGCTAGACCAAATTCACTAACTCTTGATCTTGCCTCTTCGTCGATGTCGTAGCTAGATCAACATTACTAACTTTAGATCATGCATCCTCATCAATGTTGTAGCTTGGTCAAAATTCACTAACTTTCAACTTTTTATTTTCATTAAAAAAAGAAGAAAAAGAAAAAAATAAAAGCAAAAAAATTAAAAAAAAGAAGCAAAAAAAGAGAGACGAAAAAAGAAAGAAAAAGAAGAAAAGGAAAAAGTTTTCAATTTTCTGATCTTGCATCTTCGTCAGAGTTGTAGCTGGACCAGACATTGGAACTTTCATCTATAGATCCTGCCTCTTCGTCAGCGTTTCAACTGGAGCAAATTTTATAGACCCTGCCTCTTCGTCGGTGTTGCAGCCGGGTCAAATCTTCTTTAGGTTTTGTTGTCGTCAATAACATAGTGAACCGCACTTATTTTGCTTCCCTCAGTAGACAACTCCCTATTTTGAAGATTTTGCTCCCCAAGAGTGACAAGGTGGATCACCCAAGTCAAGAAAGAAGACATGCATTGAAGAGAAAGAAGATCTACTGAAGAAAGAAGACATACGTCAAGAGGGGATGACCAGCCAGACCGGATAAAAAGGGTCATTTTTAGTCTTTGCTTCGTTGCCGTTGCACAACAACGAGCAAAGAAGGGCAATTGTATGAAACCTTTTCATCCGAGCCTTAAGCCCACTAACCAAACCAAACCAAACCAAACTAAGCCCGTTTACCCAAACCAACCCATGACCCAACCCATTAACCAAAAAACCCTAAAACAAATAACCCTAACCCTAATCCCTAAGCCACTGTCATCGTCAGCTTCTTGTGCCACCACCGCCGGCCTTCCACCGTCGCTTCACCGACAACCATCCTAAAACCCCTAAATCAAAATCACACCCTAAATAAATCCTTAATCCTAAAACCCTAAATCTAACCCTAAAACCTAAACCTACCTTAACCCTCTGCCATAACCATCACCCCTAAACTGAGCCATATCCTAAAATCTGACCTTTCCCATACCCTATCAACCAAATTCGGACATACCATACCTCACCAAACCCACAAAATCCGCTGTATTCGGATCTGCAACAAGAAATAAAAAATTAGGGGGTAGTTTATCATCGGTTTATAAAACTGAAATCAATGGAAATATAGAGGGGATTCGAAAAATTAGAGAGAAATTTAGGGGTTTTTTCGTCGAAAAAAACTGTAAAAGGGGTCTAAAAATTTTCGAAAGCAGTACAAAAACTTTTAAGGTAATTTTATTCCTTTTTGTGCATATTTGTTTTGTCCGAATAAAAAAAAACTCAGAATAAGGCCGGTTTCTATGTTTTAAAAATCAAAAATCTGTTTTTAAATCTAAAATCAAAGGGTTTTTGTTTGAAAATCAAAATAAAAAGGAGAGTTTTGAAACTTACCGATCAGAGCGCCGTTCCTCCACCGTCGACGTGTCGTTCCTCGCCGTGAGGCTTCAAAGTCGATGACCGACTTTCATCTCCAAGAGCGGTCGCCGCTTTGGTAGAGAGGAAGAGAGAATAAGGGTTGAAACGTTTTTAGGGTTTTGTTAATATCTGTTTCAAAATAAAAATTAACCCATCTTAATGTTTTAACTCGGCCCCTTTGAAACGACGTCGTTTTGCCAGTCCCGACCCACGTATGACCCGGTTACCCGGAGAGGATCTGTGTTTTTGGTCAATGGTATAATTACTGTACGGGTCCCCAAACTTTTAACCCGTTTTCAGTTTATCTATGGAATAATTCCGCATTTGGTCCTTACATTTTTTATGAACTCTTATTTTCACCCTTTATGTTTTGTTTGTGTCTTTTAATTTATGTTTTAGCACAATTTGGTCACCTGTTTTGTGTTTATTTAATTTTTAGCACCTTTATTTATTGTCATTTACATGCATGCCTATGTATATTGCATTTGTTTCATTTTAGTCTATGTTGTTTCTATTTACACCATGTAAATTATCATATCATGCATTTTAATCACTAATTCATGCAATATTATTTCGATTCATTCATTTTAGCATTATTAGTATTATTATTATGATGATGAATATATATTATGTTTAGTATATTATAATTATATAAAATATTATAATATATTTTGTATATGTTTAGTATATGTCGTATTATGTTTATTATATATATATTTGAAATGTAAAATATATTTCATAGCATATTATGTACATTATTATATGTTATATATATATTTAAAAAATGTTGAAGTATTATATATGTATAATTATTTGTACATATTATTATCATCATCATTATTATTATTATTATTATTATTATTATTATTATTATTATTATTATTATTATTATTATGTGTACATAATATATTTATACAAAATAATATATTTTTATATATTATATATTAATTAATATTATATATTTTTATTATTATGTATATATAAGTTTTTCTACAGCCCATATTTTATGTATAACTTTTTATATTTTCTATATTTTTATATTATATATATACACAAGTTTTTATGCACATTTGTAAAATATGTATAGTATTCTATTTAATCACTACATATATAATATAAATAAATACCTTTTTTTTTTGTAAAAATAAGATATATATAAACTATTAACCTTAAATGTATCTAGATATTTTTTTTGATAAGTATAAGTATTAAATATGTTTTACATAAGTATTATATTTTTTTAAGTATATATATTTTTTATGTCATCTTATAATTTGGCATCATATATGTTTTTAAAGTCATTTAAAAATATTTTTAAAGAAATCAATTTTAAATTTTAAATTAATGTTTTTGCTAAAAACTTCGAGAAATCATATCTCGGGCGTATAGGGATGTGGTCTCCTTGAATTTTCCAATAAAACGAGAAACAGTGTCCCGGACACATTGGAATGCGGTTCTCTCAATATTTTCGCATTTAAGAATTGTATATTAAGTTTTAATCGATTCGCAATTTCCAACACCAAGACATTAAATAATCGACTAGGTACCAATTTTGGGCGGGGTGCTAATCCTTCCCCATCTGTAACCGAATCCCGGACCCGAATTTTGAATCTCTGGTTTTATTTTGGTGTCCGGTCTACCTATTTTAAAACGATCGGTGACGACTCCACATTTTTAATTCCAAAACCGGGCGGGGTTTTTCTAACACGAAAAAGAAATTTCAAAATCAAAGTGAAAGGAGCAACGAACGGATTTGGGTGCTCACAAACGGTATATTTTACATTTTCCGATAACAGTGTTAATACTTTATATTTTTTTTCTAAAAAAATATATTATAATTTAAGAAAAATATTCTATACACTTGCAGTGGAAAGAATGTTTCCATAATCACCTAGTTTATAGGGTTTAAGAGCTAGGTTTAGGGTTTATGGTTAGGGTTTTAATGTTTATGATTAGTTTTAAGGTTTTAGAATAGATTTTATGGTTTAAAGTTTATAATTTAAAGTTTTGAATTTAAGGGTTAAGGTTTATGGCCTCTAAAAGGAGTACGTGGGATCTTTAAAAATAAGATTGTGGGAAAAAACTTTCGAATGGCACGCATCAGTCGTTACACGTTTAATTTATCATTTTATAATTCTTTATATTTTTAATTTTATAATTTTTATTACTTTTTGATTTTTTAGTATATTTTATTTGGTTTAAAGGCTACTTTTGCCCCTGTAGTAGTCACAATTTATCGATTTCGTCCCTATGATTTTTTGGCATCAATTTAGCTCATGAACTAGTCCAATTGCATCACAGTTGCCCTTTGACTGATGGAAGCCAACGTTGACTGTTACAGTGATAATGTGACAATAAAAATGATGATGTGGCAGTCAACTATGTTGACATGGTAGTCCACGTGTGAAGATGCTGCTGCAAAGGGACAAAATTGATTTTTTTTGACCGAGTTTTAGGACAAAATTGATTTTCTGATTGAGTACAAGGACAAATTTGATTTTTAGAAGAAAATATGAATTTAAGAAGGAATTAAAAATTTAAAATATTAAAATAAAAAATATTAAAATTGATAAAAATATTTAAAAAATAATATCAAAATATTACCAAAAAATAAAAATATTATTAAAAAATCTAAAAATAAGAAAAAAAATAAAAAAAATAAAAAAATCATGTTATAAAATAATAAATTATTTAAAAATTTTAAATTTTATTTTATTTATAAAATATTAAAATTTTTGAAAATCTTCTCAAAATTAAATGCTTAGTCTTACAACATGAAATTGTATCTTTCAAAGATTCTCATCTTTCATTTCAACCAGCCTAAACACCGCTTTTAATTATTGTGGTGAATATATATATATATATGTATATATATATATATATAGTGAAACAAAAACTAATACACAATTATTTACGTGATTTAACTAATCATTCATGTGCCCACGTGTTGCTATATAAATCTTGTCTTGAAAAAATAATCTTTTTTTAGATCTTAAACATATAAAGAGGAGATACTTTTGATTAACATATTTTTAATAGTGTTTTTATTTTTAGTAATATTTTAATATTATTTTTAAAATATTTATTAATTTTTATATTTTTTATGTTATTTGAATATTTTAATTTTTTTATTTTTAAATTCGTATTTATTTTGCTAAAAAATCAATTTGGCCTTCAAACTCTGTAAAAATCAATTTTGCCCCTCTGTCATGTCATCTTCACACATGAACTGCTACGTCTGCATAGTTAACCGCCACTGTAATGACCTGAATTTTTGAGTCAATGTATGGATGTTGACCCGAGTTATGGACCTATGTGTTAGGTTGAGTGTTTAGGGCCTTTGGGCCAAGTTCGGGCCTTGTTGAATGAGATTTGAGCTACATTGGCTTGGGTAGTGACCATTTTGGGAGAATGATAGAAGTTGGGGGATTTAAGTGGTGAATATTCCAACTTTTAAAGGAAGGGCTGATCCCACCTGCATTTTGTTGGAATTCAATTGGGTTTATTTGGAGGACAAGAGAACATTTGGTGAGATCACCACTTTCTCCTTTTTTTTCACCATCATCTTTCATCTTTTCTCTAAAAAACCCCATAGCCACCAAAGCTTAAAGGCTCAAGCTTTCTTCACCAGCTCTTCCATCCAAGGTCCAAGATTTGGGTATGTTGCTCTCCTCATCAAGGGCTTCAAGAAAAATATAATTTTGGTGATAAAGAGGTAAGTTTCCATTGATGAGTTTTTGGGGGTTTAAACTTGATTTAAGCTCTTCTTTGAGGTTTAAGGTCATAAATTCAAAGCTAAGCTTATCACTAGTGGTTACCTCAAGTCTTGATTCATTTTTCTTGTTGTTATGACAAGAGAAAGTGTTTTTGAGGGTTTTATCAAGCTTGGGTCAAAAGAGAAGTTGAAGAGTTTTGCTTGGGAGCTTGATTTTGGGATTTATAGCTTAAGGCCAGTACATCTCCGAATTATATTCTTCTTAAAGATCATAAATTAATTGCCTTGCTTGATTTTATGGTTGAGATTGCTAGTTTGGGGTTTTGGTAGCTTAAAGCCTTATATGGTGAAATCTAGATTAGTTGGTAGTAATGTGTAAAAATGGTAGAAAACCACCCTAAGTAACTTTCATAAGACGTAGGATCGAGTTAATGAGTTAAAGGTTTTGTTTTGGGGGCTTGGGAGGTGATTTCCCAAGCCTTGGTAGTTATTTCTGGACTTCGCTATTGGTACACGGGGAGCCTGTACCGATACCCTGTATTCAAAATGATGAACAAATGTAATATTTAAAAGGGGTATCGGTATAGGCTGGAGCCGTATCGATGCCTAATATTTCATTGAAATTACAATAGCTTGAAATAATATCAGTACGCTTGGAGCTGTATCGATACCTAGGGCGTATCGGTATGCAGGGACTGTGTATCGATACAGGGTCAACGGTCAACCTCTTTCTTATAGAGAACGAGTATCAGTACGCTTGGGATAGGTACTAGTACCCGTAAGCGAAATGGATAACTAGTATCCACTTTTGGTATCAGTACATGTGTAGGCATATCGGTACCCTAGTTGTTTTAATAGTGGTATCGATACACGTAATGGGGTATCAGTACTGCTTGGGCAATTTGCCTGAAAAATATGAATTTGAGTTCGAGGGGTCGATAATTTGAAGACTTTGGCTCAATGGGCTTTTAAGGTAGTAAAATGAATTGTAAAATTGAGAAACCAAGGTTTAATCCTCGTGGATGAGAATAACGTGTAATAAATTGGTAAATGATGACTCGATATAACTATGATGGTTAGTGTTATGCCTTGAGGCATTTGTTGATGCCTTGTCTTGGTGCCACTTACCTCTCGATGAGGTGTATGAATGGTCGTTGAGCATGTATTATCTTATGATTGTTGTAAAAGAATCCAGATATCCTAGTGTCAGTACTACAATACTTATATAAGGGATGTGTACTTCGAGCTAAGTGATCTGGGTGCGTTTAGAAACCTATTCATGGCTATGGTGATCCAGATAAGGTAATAAACTTGATAGGCTGAGTGAGCTCGAGTAACCTGATTGGCTGAGTGACCTTAGGTAGAGACTACTTGTGGCTAATGTGATTCAAGTATGTCTAGGATGTATCCATCGCTATGGTGATTCGGGTATGGTTTATTCAACTCGATGGCTGTGTGAGCATGGGTAACTTAACGACTATGCGAGCACGGGTAAAGTAGAACTTCATTGGCCTTTATATAGATGATGTATGGATGTATTTATGTATGTTGTGTGAATGTTAAATGATGGCTTATGTACCCAATGACTGAGTGATCAGGGTACGTTATGTATTAACTCGACGGGCTGTGTGAGCCCGAGTACCTCGATAGGCTATGTGACCTCTTTAGGGAAACGTCGGTACTCCCCATGGCATAGCAAAAAATTATCTGGTGAATTCTGCCAGCGATCCATGTACGAGGAACGAATTCAGGGTGAAAAGGGGGATGGAACGTTACCTCAATTTAATCTGATAACTGTAGGGACGTAGAAGAATCCGATTCTTCCAGTCAAGATGTCGAGTCCAAGTCTTCACAACAGTATTTCGACCTCTACGCATACCACCCGAATAAACAAGTAATATTTTACTTCTCTAACTATTAGAGAGGTTTTCAGCAACATGCATATTCTGGCTGCTATACCTTATGCCTTTATATAGCATTCAAAAACCTAATCCTAATTAAATTTGAATTCATTAAATATACAATATATTTAATCAAATATTACTAAATATGTAGAATCTAATTCTACTTTAATTAGGTTTCTTTAGGGATATTTCTATTTTAATAGTATTTGATAATTACAGTAATTATCTAGTATTAAAATATATATGACCAAAATTATCTATAATTATAATAATTATAAAATTTTGGTTTTAACTAATTTTCTGAACAAGTTTGTAGATATGCTATCTAGTTGATATTTATTCGTTTCAATCATAGGGTGTGACCCTTGTAGGTTCATGTATCGTTAGCAATAATATCTAGAACAAATCTAACATTATAAGTAATGAGTGGCATCTAGCAACACATCATTGCTACCTAAGTTGCAGAAGTCGTGGCTCGACATAACTCTTTGTGATTAATTCTTTCTCATGTATTACATCCTTTTGTCCTCTATATCTAGATTGGACACAAGTCATGGAATAGTCACACTTGTATAGTCCATCTAATATTTCTTGATATCTTGAGTAGACTACTATAAACGAATAATTATGATATCTCATATTAATTTATTTGAGCAGGCCATGCATTTCTAGTCTCACTCAATCAAGTGGCCTGTGATATTACTCTTATTATGTAAGAGGGACAAATCCTATCTTGACCAACCATATCCCGCTACATAGATTGTGACAAATCCAATATCAGTCTTTATAGTATGTTCAGTTACGAAACATGTTTGACTATATCAAAATATGTCACTCACAATGTTGAAATAATGATGATCTCAAGTCTGAGGATCATACATGTAGTTATCACTATGAGCAATATAGTGACTGTCACATAATAATCCAAGAAACATACTCATAACTGGTCAGTCCAGTATGTCGTTCTCTAACACATACTTATGTATTAATTTTGAGATCTCCATGTCAATGACAACACTTTGTCATCAATCAACTGCATATTAGTTTTAATGCATTATTGTTGTCTATGCCCACAATAATACTCGAGTAAAGATATTTAAGAATAACCGTATTATTCTAAGGACTTTATTATAATTTAGTTTATTTATTTATGTGCGCAAAATAATGACTGAGATAATAATAATGGCTTTATATTAATAAACATGATAAAATAAATATGTCTTTTACAATTATCTTATGATTGGTCATTGGGCATACTCCAACAATCTCCTACTTGCACTAAGACCAATCATTCATGTATCTAATATCAAGAGACTTAGTGTGATGATCATGCTTCTGCTGTGTCAGAGTCTTTGTTAGTGGATCGATGATATTATCATCCGTTGGTACTCTTTAAATTCCCACATCCCCTCGATCAATAATTTCTCGAATGAGATGGTAACGCCTAAGTATGTGTTTGGATCGCTGGTGAGATCTGGGTTCTTTTGCTTGTGCGATCGCTCTGTTGTTTTCACAACTTAGATCTATAGCATTTGATATGCTAGGCAAAACCCCTAGTTCAGATATGAACTTCTTGATCCAAACAACCTCTTTTGCAGCAACACTTGCTGCAATATACTTGGCTTCTGTCGTAGAATCTGTTACTGTATCTTGCTTTGAACTTTTCCAGCTTACAGTGCCTCCATTAAGGCAAAACACAAAACCTGATTGTGATCGAGAATCATCCTTATTGGTTTGGAAGCTTGCGTCAGTATAACATTTTATACTTGGCTGTTCTTTACCTCCATACATAAGGAATGTATCCTTAGTTCTTATCAAGTACTTAAGGATGTTTTGACTGCAACCCAATGACTTTCACCAGGATCTACTTGATATCGACTTTTCATACTTAATGCATATGATATATCTGGATGTGTACATAGCATGGCATACATGATAGATCCAATGGCCGAAGCATAAGGAATCTTATTCATGCGCTCTCTTTCTTGAGGTGTTGAAAGACACATTTCCTTCAAGAGTGAAATACTATGTCTCATAGGTAAGAATCATCTTTTAGATTCTTCCACATAATCTTTTTAGTACTTTATCTATGTATATATTTTGACTTACTCCTAGAAATCGTCTTGATCTATCTTTATAAATCTTAATTCCTAATATGTAGGTTGCTTCACCCAAGTCTTTCACAGAAAAAAATTTTCCTAACCAAGTCTTTGCAGACTGTAATGTAGGTATGTCGTTTCTCATTATTAGTATGTCGCCCACATACAATACCAAGAATGTGACAGTGCTCTCACTAGTTTTCTTGAAAACACATGGCACATCTTTATTTTTGATAAAACCAAATTCTTTGATTGCATCATTGAAATGAAGATTCCAACTTGAGAAGCTTGCTTCAACCCATAAATGGATCTTTGTAGCTTGCATACTTTTCGGGCATCTTTTGGATTGACAAAACCTTTAGGTTGTGGCATGTACACATCCCCATATAATTTTCTATTAAGGAAAGTGATTTTGACATCCATTTTCCAGATTTCTTAATCATAAAATACAACTATCACAAGCAATATCCGGGTGGATTTGAACATAGCAACAGGGGAAACAGTTTCATCATAGTCTATACCATGAATATGACAAAAACCCTTAGCGACTAATCGCCCTTTGTATGTTTGTACGTTGCCATCCATGCCAGTATTCTTTTTGAAAAACCCATTTGCACCTTATGGGCTTAATCCCTTTAGGTGGGTCAACCAAAGTCCACACTTTGTTTTCTGACATGGAATTCTTGTAGACTTGTTGATGCCTTGTGAAAGGTGATCTAATAACTCTAGCTAGTGTAAGCTAGATGATAACTCATAGATAGAAAGACCTTATATATATGCTCTCTAAGCTATATTATTCTTGCATGCTTATTTTATGATAATCACAAGTTGTGAGAGAGTAGAAATGTACCATTGAGCTTTGTTAGCTCAGTGTGTGGATGTGTTGTTTTTTAATTCATAGGTTGACAGGTCACCCTTTGGAGGAGCTCGTCAATGAGGATTTTCCCAGCACCACATTCGCTTCAGAGTATAGTACTTGTTGTTTTAGTTTGGACTAATGTATCCATGGGACCTTACCACTGTTTAGTGTGTAACTCTATTTTAAATCTTAATTTGGTATACAATGTTTTAAACTTGGATATCCTATTTTGTAAACTTATTTAAACACTTATTTAATTATATGAATTTATAGATGTTTTAAAATTATGGCTAAATTCATGATTTTAAATTAGAAGTGTGATAGATCAGTTTTTGGGTGACCCAATTGTAGTACTTCAGATCCAGATTGAGATTGGGGTGTTACAATAGCGGTATTAGAGCTTAGGTTTAGCCAGTTTTAGGAAACCCCAAGGTGGTATAGAGGTCGTGGTAAGGTTTCTAATGAATACTATCCCTTAAAGTTAAGTTATACTATTCCAAGACTAGAAATCCTAATAATGCTACCTTGTTTCCTTGTGTTCAAAAAAGTTCGATGGCAGGTGATGCCAAACGCGACCAGAAAAGTCATGAAGAGAGCCATGTCTCTCAAGCAGAAGACTTCAGTAAGGAGTTTATCCTGGATTTTAAGGACACAAGCTTTTCGGGAGGTACCAGAAGTGGAGAGGCGAGCTACCTCTGTGATTTTACCTATATTCTTTTGCAAGTGGTGCATGCTATCTCGAGGTAATTTGAGACGCCTCGCAATACCCCTTTTAAGAGTCTTCACCATTTTTGGCCAAAAGATTTTGAAGGTTTGGGTGAAGATGACCCGATCAAGGCTGGCCAGTGGTTAAGAGACACTCAGAGGATTTTGAGACAGATGAGAGGGATCCCGGAAGATGACCTCGATTGCATTATCTCATTCTTAAGGGAAATGCACATGAGTGGTGGAAGACTATTGAGTTGGGACTACAAATGTCTTTTTGGATGAGTTCAGGAAGAAGTGCATCAGTGAAGTTCACATGGATGAGATAAGAGATCAGTTTCTGTATCTAGTTTAGGGGGACTAGACTATGTTTGAGTATGAGCAAGATTTTCTATGATTGAGTCATTATTCCCTAGAGTTAGTTGCCACCGAGGAGTTAAGGTGTAAGAGGTTTCGACATGGATTGAAGGTTCACCTTCAGATGCACATGACAACGAGTCTACTTGGATATTCTCTGAGTTAGCCAATAGTGCGATGACATTTGAGTGACTTCAGGGTTCGACACTGAGTTAGATTGAGGACTCTAGAGGCCATATTGTAGGGACCCATGACATTATAGGTTTTTCTCAAGCTCTATCTAGGAGGTTCTTTGCTTCGAGAGAAACGAAGAGAGTTGCTTCAGATTAGCTGCCAATGAATTATTAGAGGTCCAGATCGAGGGTTCATCGGGGCTCATTAATTTCTGTTCTAGAGGGGATTACTGATGGTTCAGTCAGAGTGTTGCTTTTACCGACTTGTGAGCATTATGGTCGACATCACCTTGGGGTGTGCTTCTTGCTTTGTAGGGTTTTCTATAGGTGTCGGGCACTAGGTCATGTGGTAAAAGACTACCTAGTGATGGATGGCGGTATAGATGTTCAGTCTCAGATGTTGACTTCTTCTTGGCATAGTCAGGGTTTTACGAGAGACATTATTAGGGAGTTATATGGGTATCAGGGTAGAGTTCCTATGAGATCCACCATCAGAGATGACGATCGAGCTATTTCTAGATAGTTTTCCATTCAGGCCAGAGAAGATAACTTTGCCACCGATGATATGTCAGGTACCTATGTTCTATTTTGGTTTCAGTTGTTGCATTGATGGAAATGTGATATCTCATTCATATTGTAACCTCCTTGGCCCGGCCTAGCTGCCAAGACTGAATCAAGGACGTCACATTAGGAATGCTGAAGCAAAACCAAACTAATAACCTAAAATCAGTCCTTTTTTCTTTTTATCTTGCCTATATGCTTAATTAACCCGAAGATATGATGTACAACAGCGGAAGATGAAACATGCATTAAAATCGCAAGACTTAACACTTTAGGGAAAAACATAAATTCTATTAATTAAAGGATCGAATTACAAATTTATGTTATCAACTTACAATTAGTTTCATTTCATGCCTCTGTGTGAAGTTACATCAAATTTGGATCACAAAATCATCACACAAACACCATAAAACATGTTTAACATAATTTCCACATCCATCCAAGCATGCTAGGTAAACAATCAATCCACAACAAAACAATCAAGAGATCCTATTGGCATGGTCTCTACCTAAGCATGCAATTCACATCCCAGCCTCTCAAATCAAACCATATAACATCATACAAGTCCAAAATACCAAATAGAACATGTCCAAAATAGGGAGTAAGCAAAACAACCCTCCCAATTACAACTTGGTCACATTGCCCTTTATTATTACAAACTCATTTATAAAACCGTACTTGAAGTGAATCGATTCTTGGATTCCCCCTTGCCTGCTTGTTGCCCTGGAAGCTTATTTCTTTGCAATGATAGGAAATGAGAGCGTAAGCATATAATGCCTAGTGAGAGATGCTCTAAAAACACTCATCATTGCTTTAAAAACTAGTTGAGTCAAACCACATAATGAACATCATGCCAAAACATCTCATGCCATTT